>VWYP01034180.1:0-113354 GCA_013400435.1 Pycnonotus jocosus | reverse complement strand
CGTGCTCCATCCTCACCCTGCTCCTGGCGCTGCGGGCCGAGGTACGTACCTGGGCACGGCGCGGGGGGACGCGGCCGCTCCGCTCTGGAGTTTTGGCGCTCTTCTGTAGAGCTTGCGGGACATGGGTTTGGAAGGTCCCGGACGGGCGCTTCTGCACGGCTCCTCCGGCCGGAGCGGAGCTGCTGCCCGTAACTTCTCTGTGGAGATGGCAAACGCGGGAGTGCTCCTTGCAGGAAGGCTTAATTCCTGGGGACAAGAAATGCGGTTACTGCAAACCGCTTTTATTTCCCCACCCTGAAATTACCTTTTTCCCCCTTTTTCTTTTTTTTTTTTTTTTTTTTTTTTAATTTATTTTTTAAAAACAAACTTAACAGCAGCCCTGCTGGGGTGATTAATTAATGAGCGGGGACTGGGTCTCAGCTGGGCAGTTCCAGCCTTCCCCGGCTCAGCTGCACCCCGGAGGAGGCAGAGGGGTGGTTGGGTGCCTTTCCAGGCAGCGCATTATTAGCCGCATCGTTTTACTGGCTTTGCCCCTTGCTTATGCACCCTTGGTTTTAGTTTAGTTTTATTTCGTGACCATTTGGAAGCCTTCCTCACGCTGTTTTTTCGGAGCTGGCACTTAAGGTTGTTTTTTGGCATTAATGGCGTTATTTAGTTGGGCTGATTTATGAGCCCTTCTCATGGATGTCTGATAGGGAAAAGCTTGGAGTGGTTGGCTTTGTTTTATTTTTAATATTTATGCATGTGCTTCATGAAAGCACACTTAAAATTACTTTTTTCCTGTGTTCAGAGTTGTACACTGTGTTTGGGGAAAAAGTTAGATAACTGTCTGTCTCTTGTTTCTTTCTTTTTTTTTATTTTTGTTTCTTTGTTTTGTTTTTGTTTTTTTCCTTCGGTTCTTTCTTGGGATTAACAGGTGACTTTAGCGTCGGGACAGTTCGAGTTGGAGATCTTATCCATGCAAAATGTGAATGGTGAACTGCAAAATGGAAATTGCTGCGATGGCACCCGAAACCCAGGAGATAAAAAATGCACCAGAGACGAGTGTGACACCTATTTTAAAGTTTGTCTGAAGGAGTATCAATCGCGGGTCACTGCTGGCGGTCCTTGCAGCTTCGGATCCAAATCCACTCCTGTCATCGGAGGAAATACCTTCAATTTAAAGTACAGCCGGAATAATGAAAAGAACCGGATCGTTATCCCTTTCAGCTTCGCCTGGCCGGTGAGTTGCTTGAGCTGCTCTGGCTCTGGGTGTGTTGGATGGTGCTTGAGATGTCCTCAGTGAGTTGAACTCTAACTTCTTGTGCCACGGGTAGAGGGATCAGGATTTGGGAGGGAGCAGGCATCTTGGCAACGGCGTCGGGAATCCGCAGCACAGAAATGAGTAAAATGTAGTGGTGTTTTTGTTTTTGTTCCCTGGGGCTCACAATGCACAGCCTGTTAAATTTGAAAGTCAGATGTGCAGTGAGGGGGATCTAAATGGGTCAGGGAAGCAAACCCAGTATCTCTGCACTTTACAGCATGAATAAGTCTCTTGAGACTTAGAAGGTCAGAAGTTCATTTTTTTTCTTTTTTTTTTTCTTAACCAGTGAAGTCTTGGGCTTAAGCCAGAAGAGCAGTGGGTTAGGGGCTGCAGAGGGATCCCGTGTGAAAAGTGTGTGTCATAGCTGGCCTCCTTCCTCAGAGCGTGTTTGGGAAGGCTTCCTGCTTCTCCCAAGGGGAAATCTCACTGCACTGCTCGGTGTGGATGGGAGCTGCTGTTGCTGTTCTTGGTGAAGTAGTTGCCAGCTTCCCTGGGAAGCTGGCTGTGTTTGGAGGTGCTTGTGGACTCCAGATCCCACCATGAAAGAAAAGCCTGGCTTTAGCATTTGGTGCGCTTCACTCACTCCTCCCCACAGCGCACCTTTTCCTGGCTACCTGCCTCTGCGGTCCAGGGATTCTGGCTTCCCTCTAGTTGTGTGCAAAACTCGGTGGCTCAAGGAGGTGGGGCTTTTTGCCAGGCACTTTTCCAGTGTTGTCCACTCTAGTAAATACTGGTCAGTCCTGTAGAGCAGAGAGATGGAGTGGCCCTTTCCTTCATCAGTGATCCTGCTTTGTTGTTGGCTCTGGAAAAAATACTCAGACATCACTGCTGCTTGTTTCTTCTGGGTTGCTCAGGAGGGTTGAAGCTTTGATGGTCAGCTCTGCAGAGGAGCCCTCAGCTCCTTGCACAGAAAGTGAGGAGCATCTTTCCAAAATGGCCATCATGCAGGACAGACCCACAGGATCTGTGGACATGGGAGAGTGCCATGGCCTCGGTGGCAGGAGGTGCACGGTTTTTGTGCCTGGCAATGCTGCACAAAAAAAGCTGGGAGTGACTGATCTGGGTGGCTCCTGTCTGGCTTTTGAGGTGCCTCTCCGGGATGCTGTGGTACGAATGCTGAAAGCTCCCAAATTTCTGCTCCTAAAACTTGTATTTTGAGATCACCTAGGAAACAAAACTGTACCCCCCCCACCCCTTCTCCAAAGGCGCTGAGCAGACAATTTCCTACCAACTGCCTTGGGGTATGTTGATGCTCAGCAGTTTTGTAAATCCAGTCATCCTAACCTAGATGCCCTAAGGTCATTTTTGGGAGGGGAGGAGGGCTCTGAATGTGCAGGCAGGGGAGGGGTGAATCTCATTTCCTATCCTGTGCCACTATCGCTGCTGGCGAGGTGGAAGCATGCCTAGGCTCTCCAAAGCTTGGCCCTTCACAGTCAGATAAGGACTGGTTGCTGGGAGGGCCTGGGCTTCTTCTGGGGGGAGGAAAGCCCGCCCCAAAAGCATTCCTTCTGCAGTTGTGGTGTAGACACCCACTTTGTAGTCCTGCCGCCAAGTGCTGCAGGCAGCCATGTGTTCTTGAAGTGTCCTGTGCTGCCTCCTACCTGCCTGCTCTGTCAGCTGGGACTTCGGGAATTTCGAGGGCAGAAGAGGCACAAGGGAGAAATTAAGCCTCCGTTTTTAAGGAGATAGTATTACTAAGTACAATAGCAGAGTTAACAAAAGTATTCTCTGTTGGAATACAAGTCTGTCCTTTAACTCTTTCTCTTTTCTTTCTCTCTTTTTTTTTTTTCCCTAACATGAAATGAGATAAAACTGTTATCAAATATGCCATCAAAGGGATAAAGGGCTTTGTAAAAATCCGAGGTATTTGAAGCTCTGCCAATGGCTGTAGTGCTTGTGTTGCACATTTTGATTTTTGTCAGAGAAGTCAGGTACATCAAGGATTTTTTTTTTTAAACTAGCTCCCAGTAATCTGAGTGCCTTGAATCTATATGTATGCATATAAAAATGGTGTGAAAACTAAACATGCTCCTTGTAACAGCCTCTCTTTTCATAGGGTTGGGAAGGGAAGTCTGTGTGTAGAGGGTGGGTTTGGGGGGGTTGGGGACATTGGGAGAAGTTTCTTAAGCTTGCCTGCATCTTAGTAAAAGAAATGCTTCTATTGTCCTGCTGAATCTCATTCAGCACTGGAATCCTCGAGCAGCAGCAAAACTCTAGTGCAGCCTTTGAAATGGGTAAAACTCAACAACTTGAGACACTTGGTTCATAAGCCTGGAATTTTGGAATAATCTCTTGCATTTTCCCAGGGAGAAATGCACTTTTTGAGACTCTGATGATAATCTGTGTGCAATTATCAAGCCTGCTTCCCAGCTTTAGCTTCCACAAGACCCTGCTTTTATGCTAGCCATTGTGACTTCCAAATGGCATTTGAACAAAAGAATATCTAATGTGGCAAAGCTCTTATTTGTACTAAAATTGTGTACACAAATCATTCCAGGCGTTTTCAAAGCTCTACGGATAAAGCAGTAAACTTAATTTAGTCAGCTCTAATCTGATGCTAACTTTCAGAACTTAAAAAACTCTTTAGGTGGCTGAATACTGTTGACTTCAGTAAGAGCTTGAGATTAGCATTGCATTTACTCATGTGGCTGCTCATGAGAGGTATCTTTGAATGCACTCAGCTCAAAATTATAGTAGAGGTAGTAAGAGCTGGACCAAAATGTTAATCAGATTGCGCTTGAAAATTCATGCCCTTCTCTGAACTGTGTTCTACTCTCTGAGGGAAGCTTTTCTTGGATGTTCCAGCTTGAGTCAGTAACATTCAGAAGTCTTGTTGCCTTGACTACTTTAAAAAAAAATTAAAAAGAAAAAGCCTCTTCCCATGTCAAGCTGCCCCCTTATGCCATTTGTGAAAAATAGTTGTATTGCATTAGAGGCCTTTATTCATCATGCAGGAGAGGAAAGAGAGAGAATGGGGTGCTTTAAAAGTATTGTTAGAGGGAGCTTGCAGTTGTAATGTAGATTTGAAGTGTCAGAGTCTTATTAATAACTTTTGGGGCTTGCTCTTGTCAGTTTTGATATGTACCCCTGTGAGTAATGGGTGTGGAGACGGTGGGCCATAAATTAATTTAAGTGATGGGAGGTTTGAGTAAGTTGCTAGGAGACAGGGCAGCAAACCAGCATAAAGGAACTGGAGTGGATCAGAAAGCTGCCCCTGCAGTAGCTGGTAATTCTTCAATGCATTGAAACAATAGTGATGATGATAAAAAAAAAAATTCATCTAGGCTTGCTTCTTACATTCATTTTGAGACTTCACTGACTTTCTTGACAGGCAAGCTTGGCTTTATGAAGCCATATAAAAAAGTGTGGAACAAAAGCATTTCCATGTTCCACTTGTCAAAGTCTGTCTGAACAAGTTTTGTTCCAAGGCAGACACATGCTCTTCTCTCACATGAATCAAACCTCTGGCCTTTCTTAAAGAGAACCCCAAGTGTGATGTGTGCTGCACCTTGAGGGAGCTGAGCATCAATTAACTAAGCAAAACTCAACACTAAACTTTGCTTTTATGTAAAGAAAGATCTTTCGGGGGTTTGGCGAGACTGAGTAAGAAGGTCAAACTTGGCAATTCCTTTGGTATGCATAGCTCCAATTTCAAACAGCTTGTTTATCCCGAAATTATGCTCCTTGTAATTATTTAATATTGGGGCCAATTGCACCAACACACCAGGAAACTACTGAGGTGGCAAAAAAACCTCCAGCATCTCAGTGAGTTTAGCATAAAATACAATTAAAAAAAGAGTTTTGAACATCTTATTTCAACCTTAATAATAGTCAACCAAAAAAAACCCAGTTAGTCTAGCCCCTTTTCCATGACAAATCTTAGTGGTCCTGATTACTGAAGATTTAAAATATGTTTTCTAGGTAGGCATTGTTTTCTGTGGCTAGAAAGACAAAGTAAAAGAGCTTTAGTGTTTTTTAAGCTTTGTGGACTTTTTCCCTTTCTCTTGATACAAGAAGTGTCTAAAATACTAATCTGCAGCTGATATTAAAGTAAGAGCCCTTTGAATCTGAGAAAAAATATCACAACATTTTTTTTCTTTTTAAAAATTTTCTTCCTTTTTTTTTTTTAATTTTAAGTCCAGTATGTCACAGTCATCAGACTGAAATTTGGATTTTGATTTTGTTTCTTCTCTCCTTCCAGTTAACTACTTGAAAACTTATAGAAGCAAATGCTAGATATTGTTCAAGCTTTTCTTGAACAATGCATGATAAGTCATCTTGGAGCATGGGCAGATCAGAAGAAATTTTTCTAATAACAGAATGCATATTAATCAAATCCATACTCTGTCATTTATTGTTGAATTAATAATGTAGGAATAAATCTTAGCACTCAAAGTGTAATGTTTTGCCTGGGATTACTATTCAAAACGGAGCTGGGAGTATTAAGTGACATCTGAAGCATAATTAGCATCACAAGGCTGGTTTTTTCCCAGGACTGGCGAGGGGTGATGCAGCCATTCAGAGGTTTTGGACTTCTTACATGTTTAAAGAGTTTTTTAATGTTCCAGCCAGTTCAGAGCTTCATCTTCATGGTATATCCATTTGGCTATATTAACATAATATGTCTAAAAATAAATCCTCATCTTGCCTGCTCCTAGAATTTTTGTTCTTGTTAAGATAAAGGCCTGCTCCAGTTTAACTTCAGTGGCAGCTGGATTGGGCCTGGCAGTGAAGCTCATTCCTAAACTTTCTCAGGCTACACACATCCAGCACTGTCAGCTTGTTTATGCAGCTGGAAGTCAGCATGGCTGAAAATGAATTGCATAAAATTGATGCTTTATGCTTAAAGTTGTAGTTCACTCAAGGAAACATCGCTTCCCCGTGGGCTAGAGGCTGGAGAAGTCAACTGGTTCTAAAGCTGGTGAACTTGGGTCTGAGCTGTTTATTCCAGCTTTGCTCCTAATGGAGTTGTGATGCCCTGAAAAGCAAAAGCCTTAAGCTACAGTTCTTACAAGTACTTCTCTGTAGATAAGGAGAAGTAGTTCTGTAGATAACACCAATGACAGGATTGGTTTTGAAAACTGAAACTAAGCTTGCCTGTGAATTTCTCTTGATGAACAGAAGTTTTATGTGTTAATTGACTCAGTTCTAATAATTTAACTGGTAACCCCTGTGTCTTAACACATGGAAAGATGTCAAAACTAGAAGCTGTTGCATTTGTTTCTTGTTAGTCTGTGGAGCTCATGGTTCTGTGGTCACTATTCTGCAGCGTAAATTACACTCATTATTCTTGTAGTGTTCAGAAGAAACTGCAGAAAAGTGGATAGAAGTGGTTAAAGTGGTTTGTAAATAGTCAAACATCCAGAGTCCTTTACCAGCTCAACCCAGTTCTTAGGCACTTAGGTAAATAAGTAGAAAGGCTTCTTGTTCAGGCTTGCTCCATGTGAACCTGACTGTTTTGCTTGGCTGGCTACTAGGTATTCTGTCTATTAACCTTGCCACCCTTTTGTAACTGGTGCATTTAATTATCAGTGGGATGCTTTAAACAGGTAGGGGGACTGATAAGGGCAGGTAATCGGCTTGTTGGGGAAGGTTGAAAGCAACCATTGACATTTTGGCCTATCTGCTGCTCTTTGACAAGTGGGTCTCCGTGAGAAAATAACTCTGTAACTAGATAAGGTGCTGATTAAAATGCTGCTGTTGTATGAAGCACCCCGGTAGCTGAGATCACTTAAAATCATTCGTTTAAAAAGAAAGAGGAACAAAAAGAAGCTACTATACCTTTTTTTCACTTTTTTTTTTTTTTTAAAGAAGGGGAGGAGGGAAGACCTCAAGTCTCCCCGCTGTGCCCAGTACATTGTCCCGTTAATGCATGCTAGTTTTATGATTGGAATACATTGTAGTCCGGCCACCCAGACAGAGGCATTGACTGCTAATATTAACCAAGAACAATAGTGTGGCCATACTGACTGCAGTGAGGATTACAGAACATAATGGGGCCTATCCAAAAATAATGCTAATACAGGACAAGCAACAGGAAGCAGCAGTAGACTCAGCATTGCTCGGCTCCCAGACAAACCATGGACTTACTTCACACAATGGCAACTTCAGCACATTATGTATTCACAGGATACTCATTATTCCAGCGGGCTTGCCAGATCAGAGATCAGCCTGGTTTACTGGATGCTTAAGCGTATGCATAGTTTGGATAGCGGTACTTTTGTGTCCTTCATCATTTGGCAGGAGGGTGGCCTCTGTAGTGCTGCAAAGGTCTTGACTTCAGCTGCTGCCTTCCCTGTGCCAAGGCAGAATGGGGAGCAAGTCTCCTCTCCTGGAAGCTGCTAATATGGTTAAATTCGTTTCCACATCTCCTTTCTGTGGCAGTGCAGAGTTTACTGGCACTTAGAGCAACAAAGGAACTAAGATAGAATGAATCCTAAAGGAGCAGCATGCTGTGTTTTCATGTGGGCATATTCTGATGAGGCTCTTGGCTGGGCTGCCTGCTCGGGGCTCAGCTGAGCTCTTGGCCACGGGCTTTGAGGTGTGAGAGTGCCACGGCCTGGGCTGTGTTTGTATACACGGGGCTGAGGGAGTAACAGCTCCCTAGGGTGTTGCCTTGTCCTTACGTAGGCTGTCCCAAAGATGAGCTTCCTGATGATGTTCCATTTCACAAAAGGTTAAGAGGGCTAGGTGGTTTTCCTCCTCTTCTGGAGTACGCTCACATGTCCTCTGGGTGAGGAACCAGTTGCCTTTAACTCCTCTGAAGGATATTCAGTTGTCAAAAGTTGACCGACCGTGGCACAATGTTGTGATGCATCTGTACAGTGTCATTGTGGAGTGACAGGGTACCCAAGTGACAGTCCTGGTGATGAGCAGAGGAAGTGGGTTTGTGGCTTGCTTTAAAAACCTCACTCAGAGATGCCCTCTGGCCCTTGGGCACGCTGAAATGTGCCTCAGTTTCCCCCTTTCATATCTCACATCTGGACCCCTTGGCAATGAGCTGTGGCCTGCTGTGGCAGTGTCCTCACCATCCTCCCTGGATGCAGACAGGGTGTGTGTGAGCTCTGTTCTCGAGCTGGTCCTCACAGCTGTGCAGAGCGTGACAAGAAGGTTGCTGGGCTCAACCTGCTCTCCTTGTTTGGCAGAGGAGGAGCAGGCGCAGCGCACCGAATGCAAAACTTCCCACTGCATTTGTCTAGTCATGGTTTCACATGCTCAGCAAAGCTCTTGCATGCTTTAACCACAGGGATAGGAGGGAAAGGAGTTTGACGAGTTGCAAGCCCTTTGAAAACGGAGGCAGTGCTTCAGCCAAAGAGCTGGATGTTTTAATCTTGCTCTGGCCCACTGACTTGCAGAGTGCCTTTAGAAGCCAAAGTACAAAAGCACCTCTGTTGGGTGGATGTCTGGATGAAGGGAGGGAAGAAGGTAATCAAGCAGAGAGCTTTAAACACCTGTTTACTTGCAGCTGCCAGGATTCATTTAAATAACCAGAACGGAGGTTGCATCGCCCTTTGAGATCCTTAAAAGGGACAATTTCTGATGGGTTTTGGGTCTTCACAGTCTCTTGAGCTGTACTATCGATGGGTCAAGACACAGTGTCTTGTCATTGAGTGCCACAGCTCTGCACACTGATGCTTGCTTTGTTTCTTGGAGTGTGAACTTGACCATTTCCATCCTCTCCTAGCTTGACTCACAGAAGTTTTGCTTAAATTTGGCCATGCTGCCTTTTAATCCTCTGGGCTGACTTGCAAAGTTTAAAGACTTGCTGTTTCCTTTCAAGCTGCCTTTCCTCTCAAGCCAGAATCCCTGCCTTCTGGTCAAGCTCAGGTTTACAGTGGCTAATTGGGTGTGACTCTGGAAAGTTCACTGCTGCCTTGTTGCCTAGGACATTGCTTTGATGGAATAAGGTGCACAATGTGGAATTCTTGTGTCTGGATATATATATTTATTCAAAGATGGGCAGAGGTCATCTATGGGCATGGGAAAACTTAAACCTCCACACTGTAAGCAGTCATTCCTGAGATATCTGAATGCTTGATCTATAGAGTGGGGATGATATGCACTTCTAAAAAAATCTCAACAGTGCAGCTTTGCACAGAACTTCTTTTTTTGAGGGGGGTGAGGGAATTAGCTAGAGGTATGTGATAGTTGGATTGTTGAACGGGGTTTGCCACTGCTGTGAGGCTCTGGGTGTCTGTATGGCTTTTGTTTGAAAGTGTCCCATTTTGAACACAATGTCTTGGTTTTTTTGGTCTTTTCCCCATGCTGAGAGGGACAGAACCAAGCAATCAAATGCCATTCTTTATATCATCCCTTTTCAGGACAGGGGCTTTTCATGTAAAATATTCAGATGGGATGAGAGGGGACAGTTAGAAACAAGGGAATTGCCGAGGTAGGTCTGTTCCCTCTGCATTTTGTTTCCATCCAGTTCAGCTGCAGCATCTCCTCTTTTAAACCAACTCGTGTGTGTGTTAGTGGAAAGTGGTCACACAAGTATCTAGCAACAGTAGCACTCACAGCTAGGATTCAGCCTTCCCTTTCCTTAAGGGCTAGGTGTGTTGGTAAACAGTCCTGAGAACCAGCAGGGAACTGTTGCTATGAGTTTAGACAAAATATCTTCCAAAACAATTATGCAAGGCCGAAAGGAAAACATCCTTAACTTTATTGGAAGTAGTGCTAGTTGCCATAATTCATTCTCTGTATCATAATATTTTTTGTCAAGCTTGCAGTAACATGTTGAGCTTGTGCTGCTCAATGTTGGTAATTAAACCACTGAGGAAGCACCCAAGATAGTGCAATCTGCATCTGTAATATGGCTGGGGAGTTCTATTCTGGTTTTGTTTGTTTGTTTTGATTCTTTCTTTTTTTTTTACCACTGACTTGTGCAAGGACATCTTAAATCTGTTTTAAGCAGTGTTAGATGATCGAGTTGCATTTTGGTTTATTTGATTTTCAGAGTTTCTTTCAAGCTGTCAGACTTGGTCTAGAATAGAAACAAGTAACATACAGCTTTTTGTGAAATATTAACCAAAAATGGTTCAGGCCAATGGAGCCTCTGCATAGACGTTTGGGTGCATGTCTTGGCTTGCCCAGCTTTGCTTACTTTCGGAAGCATTTTCCCACAGTTATCAGTGAATGGAATGGAATCCTGGTCTGCCTTGAATATGAAACATATTTAGGCTATACTGCAAACCAGTGTCCATCACAAACTGGGTTTTCATTCAGAGGCTCATGCTGTGTCCAGTCGTGAGAAAGCAGTGTGCTCCAATTCTTGTTTTCTCCCCCCCCCCCCCTCCTTTTTTGTTTCCTCTCCTCTTCAGAAATCTGAGGTCTGCCCTACCCCCGTGCACCTTGTAGCAGCTCACTCAGAACTGTATTTTGGCGTGTTAAAGAGAGGGTGAGAAGTACTACAGACCACAAATGAGCAGCCTGTGACTGAACAGGGACACATTTAAGGAGAAATAAACCTTGCAATGCATAGTTGCTATGGCATAGCATCAAAACTCTTCACAGAATTTTTATTTGAACTATTATTGTTATGCTCTCCAGAAATATGTTATATTTATAGCCTTATCTGTAGTTATTATTATATTTTTTACTTTGCAAGTCATATTTTTTGCTTATTTTTCCTCAGGTTGGTTTCTTTCTCCCCCTTTGGTGAGGAGGTGTTTTGTTTTGGTTTTCAGTCATTGTGTAAGTTTGGATATGGCTGGCTAAATGGCAACTTTGAAAGATACAGCCTGGATAATAATATCTCGGGGTAGAGCTGGAGGAGGAGATGTTTTAATGGGTCTTGTTCTCAAGTTAGGATTGAAGATAAAGGTGGCTTAGATGTAATAGCTGGCATCTTTCCAGCCCATGGAGTCACTTCAGTCAGTTTATGCTTATGATTATTATTGCTGGAGTGCTACAGAGCTCATTGGCAGCTTCGAGCATCTGTAAAAGTGACAGGGGTGGATAGTTCGGCTTCCCTTTCCCTGCTCTTCCAAAGAGGCTGATCTTAGCCTTTGTTTTACAATGCTTCTCTCTCACCCCACCCCCTTCCCAGATCCATCGGTTCTTCCCTCCGTTACCTGATACTTGTGGGAGCTGCGATGGCCCTCATGCAGACAAAGCTTTCAAAGGGGGTGCTGAAAAGCAAAGTCCCTGGAGATTGCGCTGTCAAGGCAGGGCACAGTAATCTTAGCAACACTTCTTGCTTTCAGGATGGCTGGGGGAAGGGACATCAAGACTGTTCTTCTGTAACTCAGATTCTTTTGAAGCAGTTTTTGAGAGTGGGGGTTTGGTTTTGGGTTTTTTGATGCTGCCGTGCTATCCTGGTGCTTTCTGTCTTCCATGTGCAGTTGTCCCACATGCTTTATTTCGGCTGGAGTGCAGTGTCAAAGGCTGTGCTTCCTGGTTAAGTACATAAGATGCTTTAATGATGACAAAAATGAGCTATCCAAGGTGAAAGGTCTTCTAAGTCAGACTGGATAAGGTAGCTTACGGGTTTCAAGAAGATCATGTTTGTCTCAAGCATAATCTTTTACCTATTTCTGTTTTCAATTATCTGCTTTGGGGCAGAGACCAGAAATTTTCTTTTTAATCCAAATTGTTGTCAGCTTGTTTTTTCCTCAGTCATGTGTGGCTTTGAAACTAACTCTTATTTCTCTTTTGCAGCGATCCTACACATTGCTTGTTGAGGCGTGGGATTACAACGATAACTCCACCAGTAAGTATTCCTTCCTCTGCCTTATTTAGTTCTGACACCTCTGTGTCCCAGGCGTTGAAAGACCTCTGGGAGCCTCAGCAGCTTGCTGTGAGTTAAAGCAAGAGGAGAGGGAAAAGATCTCCCCCAAAGAGTTTGTTGCAGTTCCTCCAGGCTCTGCAGCAGCCTGGCTGGCTCACATTGCCTGCAGAGGGTGAGTAGCTCGCTCACCTAGGCACCAACAGTGTGATGCCTAAAAATAGATGCTGTTAATGCCTTCTTTCTCCTTTGGGAGAGTAAAAGCCAAGGGATTTCTTCAGGTTTCTTTGTTTGGTTTTTTTGGTCTTGCTTTGTTCTTTTTATTTAGGAGTAATATTCAGAAGCCTAAGTCTTGTTCCCCTTAGACCTCTCTATAAACAAAATATTTCTCAAAACTGAATGTACTGCTTTAAAAAAAGAAGAAAACTTAAAATCTGCACAAGACTTGATATCAATATCCATCTAATGACTGTAGATGAGAAATAGGAGGTACTACAAGCTCTTCTTGGGAGTTGGATGTCTGGGGGCTTATATGGAGGGGCTGAAAAAATATTTACCAGACACCACCTGGTAGAGCTGGCTGAAAGTCAAGGGTGGGGATCTTTCTCCTGGAATGTCTCTGGTTGGTTTCAGAAACATTCTGCTAAGCTTTTCCTGTGTCTAGAGGAAGCTGTACAGGGTCTCTTGGCACGTGAGCTGTTGTGCTTTTTGCCTACTGTGACTGAAGGAGGTGGGCAAAATCAGCTCTGTTTCAACCTAGGGCCTCAACAGTGTGTGTGGTAAAAGCCACAGGAGAGAGTGTGAATCTGAACTCATAAAGCTTTTGTTGACACAACAGGCCTTTTCCTTCAGCAAGGAAGCAGCAGCACTGTGGTCCATCTTACAGAAATCTTACAGCAGCTTCTTGCAGCCTGCTTTGGAGTGCCAAGGTGGCAGCCATGCAGGAATGAAATGGGCTTCACACCTCGTGTGAGAAAGGCCTTGTAGAAATGTTCACAGTACTGTGCTTTTATGTTTTAATTGCTGAGAGTGCATAGCTTGGGAACTTCTTTGTGCAGATCTGCTCCTTATATATACATTTTTTTTAAAATATGCATGGGATGTCCAATTAATTCTTCATTCCAGAAAAGCAGTTGTCACTTGAGATGAATCATGTGGCCTGTCAGGGATAGCCACAACCATCCTCACTAGGCACGTTTGCAGTACCTGTGATTTCAGACTCCAGCACAGTCACAGAACAGTGGCTGGGAGATTTCTTGGATAGAAAGTGTTATATGGAGGAGAAGAAAGTAGAAGCAGCAGTGTTGTAGTAAAAATGGAAGATGCCTGAATTCAGAATGAAAGTCCTGTTCATAGTAGGATCTGAGAGTTTTTTCAGACTGGGTCTCTGCCACTTTTACTATTATTAGAGCTCATCTTTTTTCATGAAACAACTGCATTTCCAAAGCTACACAATGAACCCTTTCTTTGCTTTCATGTTCTGGAAGTACAATTGTCTTCAGACAAACTTGCCTCGTTTTTTAGCAGTGCATTTGACCAAGTGCAGACATGTTCTTGCATATGTTCCTGATCTGCATTCCTGCTTCAGCTTTGCTGTCACTTAGCCATCTGTAAGTCACTTCAGTCGATCTACTACACAAAACTTTTCCTTTGTGTGCTGCATGGCTTGACTTAGCTTTCCCAGAGTTGCAGAGTAAGGCTTGAAGAACTAGTTAAGAAAACGATTAGAACTAAACAATTGTCATCATATAATGTGAAGAGTGGGGTTTTTTTGATGTCCAGGATTTTCTTTTGCCCTAATTGCCACTGAATTGTAAAGACTCAGTGAGAACTCTTAACAATAAAAGTGGGTTTAGTAGGCCTTGTGTGACTTTTCAATAGCTCTGAAAGCATCCTCTGATCAATGCAGTTGTTAGAAGATCCTCGAGTGGATGCTTCCTTCCCCCCTCTACATTCCACTCCTCCTACGTTCACTTTACCACATACTCTCTCTTGTCTCACTTCCAAGAGTGGCTTGCAGTTAAATTATGGCCCTGTTGAAGTTGATGAGAATCGTGCTTTGTTGGAGCCAAGATTCAACTCAAATGGTTTTCTTACTCTGGTTCTTGTCTGGTTGCCATCTTGCTACTGTTGCTTCATACACACGGCTAATGGGCTGACATTGCATCTCAAACTATGTCAAAGAGCTGTTGTAAATTACTGGTATCAGTTGCATGTGAATTCCAGGCGGGCATAAGAGACTTCAGCACAATGTAAACCAAGCCATGGTTGGAAGTTGTCTGAAACAAAGACTTTCAAAAATAAATCCGCTGTCCTTGGCCACCCAAACTGCTCAGAGAAGTCTAGGCTTTTGCTGTTGTTGCTTTTGCTTCCTGATGCTTTATAGTTATAATTTCCAGACATTGGAGCACTGAAAGGCAAAGGTGGGCAGTCAAAATAGCTCATTTCCTTGTGTTCTAAAACCTTTGATACAGTTGCCCACTGAATAAAAAGAGAGATTTATAGCTTTGAAGTGTCGCCACAAGAAGTGAATAAAACCAACAGAGTCTCTGACAGTGAAGTGTGGAGCGGAAGCCAGAGATGTACAGAAAGCCTCTCTCTTCCACTTCATCAGTTTCAAATGGGTTAATGCTTCCTCTAACCTTTCTATCAAAGCATGGCCTTCTGAGTCAGATGAAAGCAGTGGAGTTCAGAAGATCCCTTTGTCTCAAGCCTGGCTGACTGCTGCTTTTTATTTACTTAACCATTCTGCTGTGTTGGGATTGCTTCCTATAAAACTGAAACCGTGGTTGGTGCGGGCTAAGAATGGCAGGGTTGTTGCAATGCCTCCCCTGGAGTCTGGGTCAGCACCCTTGTGTAAGTGCACACTGACAGGTGGGAATAGGCAAGGGTGGAGGAGCTTTTGTACAAGAAGGAACATGCCAGCGCTTCATTGTGAAAACTCTGGGTGATGGCTAATGGAGAGGGAGCTTAAACCTGGGAGACTACACTTGAATTCAGGTGGATGGAGGTAGCTTTAAAATGGGTATCCAGTGGAAGACATTTTATCCATGATCCAGAATGGAATTGCAGCTGGGTTTCATCTGAGCACCTGCAAAAAAATGAAGTACAGTGGACTTAAAAGAGTGTTTCCATTTGAGTTCAGCCTGTGGTTAAGGTCTCCAAAGAGCTGATGGCTGGAGTGGGAGGTCATAGACATACAGCAAGGACACGTTTCTTAATGAGCTGGCACATAGGAGAAGGATGAAAGAGCAGAGGCAGAAGGAAAGATCACTTTTTCAAGGCAACTCCCTTTCTGGTGCCAAGGACTGAAATAGTTGTTGGTGGTATGTTCCCAAGGGGGAAGAGGAAAAGACTGGAAAAGCAAGAATGAGGGTGGGGGTGGAGGTGGGGGCTGGTTTGCAAAACTGAATTGAGCTTCGTTCTCCTTTTCTTCTGCCACTTACAGGAGAGGATAAAGTTGTTTTCCTCCCAAGGAGCAGGATGTCTTTATGCACACTCAGTGTTTGGGGAAGTGCCTTTGCTTCCCAGCTGTGCTGTGGATGGAGTGTAATCTTGCCAAGTGCAGCAGAGCCATCTCCAGCACGCATGAGTGGAACTATAATTGCCAGACTAGCCCCATTCAAGACGAGCAGATATGCATCTGCTTAAGTACCTCTTAGAATTAGTCAATAATCTTGCTGATGAGATCTAAGAGCCTTACACCTGCACAGCACAGAGCATGACATTGCTCTGGATGTTCCAGTATGGAAAGGTCCTTAGGCATCCACATTACCTGTGAATGGGATTTAAATTAATAAAGGCCTGCATGCATTTGAAAGTCTGACACATAGTTGTGGAGTTGGGGGCTTAGTGCCAATGAATAATAAAAACTGATTTAAATGGACAGTATTACAGAACCAGAAATACCAGAAGGTGAATAAGAAGTTGTTGCCCTTAATTTCACACTGTAAACACAGAGTGAAAGTTGTACTCTCAAGTCACAAATACCCCCAGAAATGGGCAAATGCCCACAATGTCTGAGTATTGACATTGTTGTGTGGTTGTGCAGCAAGAGCTTTGACTTCATTCCAAACTGCAGACAAGCAGGCAGGGACCTAGAGGTGGATCCATGATGGGTATCTGAGGCTTGAGAAGCCTGTTGGGAAGTTCTTTTTTGAAAGCTGCAAATCAAAGCTCCTTAGCAATACATTTTAAAGTATCTTAGATTAAAAACTGCCCATGTGTCATCTTACGGCTTTAGTAGCAACTTCATTAGTCTTCAGCTCTGCCTTATGTAAAATCCCAGAAGGTTCTTTTGTAGTTGTTGGAAGAATAAGCAGCACATCAGTACATTTTAATTCTTAACACTCAGAAGTGCCAGCACTTCACACGCTGCTAACACATCATTGGCAAACTGCCTTCCTACCTCAAATTCTCCTGTCGCTGGATTGTGCTCCCATGTACTCACTGTTGGTTTTGAACTCAGGCTGCAAGGATATTTTGGCTGTTTTACGATAAACTTTCACTCAGCAGTCAAGTGCTGGGTAGCAGCAGGTCGTAAGGCAGTGTCAGATCGTTAAGTCACAAGACCTGGACTACAAAGTGAAATACCACAGATATATACAATGTTCCAAGCAAATGTGAAATATTATTATTTCAAGCCATAATTTAGACAGTTGTGTGACTCTGAAAGCCAGAAGACTTTTGCTAGAACTAAATGTCAAGTGCAAGCCTAAACTTTGAAATGCTCTGTAGAGAGGAAGGGGATCTATAGCACATACGTGCAGTAGTTTGAGTCTTCTGCTTTGAGCTCTGCTCGTCTTGACTTTGTACTCTCAGCTGCTGTCTGAGGACAGGACATCCATGGTATATCTCAGCCACTGTCATCCGAATGCTGGAATTGGTAGTTTTCAATTTAGTGTTTGCACATAAGGAAAAGGCTGCAAACCTTTTGCGGTGCCTATGTTCATTCTGTAGACGTGGCTTTATTAGGCTATTGTTGTATGTTGTTTTTGTAAATGCTCCAGTTGAAAACAAAACTAATGCCATTAATGGAGAAGCAGGGGAAAACACATTTTGTACCAATCTTTTGGAGCTGAATTTTCTTTAGTCATGAACTGTACGAATTCTCAGTGGATGCCCTTACACTGCAAAAGGGATAAGTGATTGGCAGTAACTGAACAGTCCCTTTTGATTTCAAGCTTTGTTCAGTTTGATAATGCTGCATGTGTGTTTCAGTTAATGGTTTGTAGCTCCAGGGCAGCCTTATCTGACTGTCTAAAACAGAAAATTAATAAAACCATCTGGCTGCCTCAGAGAGTCTCGCCTGTGAAGCTGCAGAGCTGCAGTGTGGGAGTTCATGATGAGACCTAAAGGGAGTTTTAACCTTGCCATCTCCTGTGCCTCGCAGACCCCGATCGCATTATTGAGAAGGCTTCCCACTCGGGCATGATCAACCCCAGCCGGCAGTGGCAGACCCTGAAGCACAACGCGGGAGTCGCCCACTTTGAGTACCAGATCCGTGTGACCTGTGCAGAGCATTACTACGGCTTCGGCTGCAACAAGTTCTGTCGGCCCAGAGACGACTTCTTCACCCACCACACCTGCGACCAGAACGGCAACAAGACCTGCTTGGAAGGCTGGATGGGACCAGAGTGCAACAAAGGTTGGTGACAAATGCTCGACCTGCAGACCAGTGGGGCTGGGAGGGGCTTGAGGGCGTCGTATCCAGGTTGTATTTGGTGGTCA
Organism: Pycnonotus jocosus; assembly: GCA_013400435.1. Classification (NCBI taxonomy): domain Eukaryota; kingdom Metazoa; phylum Chordata; class Aves; order Passeriformes; family Pycnonotidae; genus Pycnonotus; species Pycnonotus jocosus. The sequence continues at coordinate 95,595 of VWYP01034180.1, read as the reverse complement.
GATTGTGCAGACAGGACTGATGGGACAGTGACCAGCTCTTCACACAGGGCACTGAGGGCAGGAGAAGAGTAATTTCTGCCTTGTGTTAATGTCTTGGAGAGAGTACTGGGCACTCAGCAGATGTGTTCTTTCTCTGATTATCCACATCTTTGCCCTTGGGAAGAAAACCCAGCCCACTGACTTCAATGGGAGTTCTGCTGCTGACTTCAAAAAGGATTTCCCCTTTGGTGCAGAACTTCAAGACAAGCAGGAAGGAGAGACTTGTTTTAAAGCTGACCTGGCAAGCGTAAAGCTTTGGTGTTTGAAAAGTCTCAGGCTTGTTTGTTCCACCTGAGATCGTGTTCAACATGTTTATTAGGGAATGGCTGCTACCTAGGTAATTGGGGAAGGAGAAAGCAGGATTTAGGAACAGACTATCAGCCTGTCTTAATGAGTGAGTTTATCTGCAATTTGAATTGTTGCTCATCTTGATATCCTGTCTGTTCGGAGATACAGCCAAAACTAAATCCAGAGTAGTTAAAAGCTACTTTAAATTAGGTGTAAAGCCAGGGAGAGTGGCCCAGATCGCCTGCAAAGACAGAAAAAGGAAACCTGTAGATTCCAAGTGACCTGAGCTCTCCAAGGCAAGATGGTTTCTCCCACATAAAAACAGCTCTTTGAACAGCACTGGGAACGATTCTTCTGCAAAGTCAGAGGAACAGATTTCCTATAGAAAGGAAAAGCTGATAGATTTCCTGTTCCAGGGAGACACCTACCTTGGTTTTTCTTCCAGTAGACTTGATTGGAGATTCTGGTTAAAACCTTGGATTCAGCAGGATTACAGTGCTGTTAGAGATTAGAACATTCCCACGAGTGTGAAGGTGCCAGAAGCAGGCAGCATGCTGATACTCTTCTTTTTTTTGTTGTTTTAACAGCTATTTGTCGTCAGGGATGTAGCCCCAAGCACGGTTCTTGCACAATTCCAGGAGAGTGCAGGTAAATGCTTCCTATCCCTCCTTGCTTTCCCCCCCCCACCCTCCCCAACTAATTAAACAAGTGATGCTAAACACAATAGGACTGGGGAGGGAGGGCGTTTTGGAAGTTGTGGTTTTGAGCAAGACACATTATTCATGCTGACTTGCCCAGAATAAGGGGGGAGCAGGCTTTTAATGCACTGATAATTTTAAGAAGCTTTTTGGTTTGTGAAATGGTGGCACCGAGGGAGAGGAGGGTATGGGATAAATAGCGTGAATGCTGCCTAATGAGCACTAACTAATTGTTTCTGCCTAAATAGTGCAAATGTTTGGTGGCTATGTTTTTTCCAACAGCCTGATTAATAGGCTTTTTCAATTCCAAGCTTGAAATACAGTGTGGCTTTTCTCTCTTCTTCTCCCTTTCAGTTTCCCCCTTCTTCCCTCCCACCCCCTGGTTTCTTCCATCAGTAGGCAAAAGTCAAGCATTCTTTAGAATGGGATTAGTTGAATCTCTGGGTTCCTTTCCCATTGTGAGCCTGGCTCCGAGTGCTGAGAGGTTAATGGCTGGGATGAAATCTTGTCAGTGGGCTCTGATGAATGCCGAATTTTGTTGCTGTGCTTTGAAGTCCCTTCTGTCCTGGCAAGGAGACAATGGAAAGCAGATTTTATCCATAACACAACACAGTTAAATATCTGGAATGCCTTAAAATATGCAGCATGTATTTACAGCACAGGGAAGTCTTGTCCCTTACCCTTAGAAGGGTAGTGAATATTAAATGTGGGTATTCTTTATCAACAGAAAAGTTCCAAGCTGCTGCGTGTAACCCTTTATCATTTCTGTTTGCAACTGAGAGCTTCTGAGGTTACAAAAGTATTGATGTTCATCTTGTGCAGGAAGGGTTAAAAGTGAAGTTTGGGTATTTCTCAAAAGCTTGAAATAGAAAGTAATTTTTCTGCCTAACAAACATGTTGGTGGATTCTCTGTTGCTGAAAACCTTTGCATGAAACAGACTGCTTGATGAGCTTGAGAGTTCCAACAGGAACTGAATCTGGAGTGTCTGACAGACTGTTCTATAAGAATTCAGCCTAAATAGCTATAGTGGCTCATTGATCTTCTCTGATTCAGTAATTCATGCTTCAAAACAACAACAACAAAAAAATTACCAAGGAACCATCTGAAAGTGAAGTGGGAGGTAACCTCTCATCCTCACAGAATCATGGCAAAGTGAAAGTCCAGCCAGGGGATGGACTGTTATCACTTGCTGTGTGATTTTAATGTTTAGCACCACTGATAATAAGCTGGTTAACCCCCAGAACACCAAATCTAAATCTTTTTTTTTAATTAAAAAAAAGCCTAACAAGTAGTAGGAAGTATTGGGGGGCCAGATGGTGAGAGGAGCATATCAGTCAGGGCTACCAGTGATTTGTGCTGCTGTCATCAGAATAAACATGCCTTGTAGGGGTTGCTGTCTCCTAGTCAGAACAACAGGCTTTGTTTCCAGTTTTTTTTTCTTCTCTTTCTAAGTCTGTTGCCTCCCACTCACTGCCCAGACATGCACTAGTGCTCTTATTTACTTAAGGTGCAACTTTCCCACACTTGATTTGCATAGTCTTGAAACAATGCTGTCCTTCTGGTGCTTTCAGATAACTTCTGCTTGCCAAGTCAGACCACTATCTTTAAAGTGAACACAGAAACAAGATTTTATTTTCTTTTAAGTTTTGATGAGTCATATAGCCTGTATGCTACAAATGCAACAGGGTTTAAAAATAACATCCGAGCAGAAACTGCTCTGTGTTCTGGTACAACAGACAACTTGCAAACGTTCTTAAAATATCCTTTTCCCTTTCACTGCCAGTCACTTTCTTTAATGCAGGCCAGCCAACTAAACCATTTTTACTCATGAATCATTACACAAGGAAAGTTAACTTTAAATTTCTCGTGAGAAAGTGCTGCATACATATTATTAAACATGAGTTATTACTGTCAATCTTTTTCTGGAATTGATATCCCACTTTTTTTTTTCCCTAAATGCTCATAGCCTTATCCAATTTTGTTTGTTATGTTTTGAAGCTGATGTTTGAAGTAGTACCTTTAGCTCTAAGGCTCATGAATTTTTTTTGCCTGTCTGGTGTGGGGTGTTTTAAACTATTTTGCTTTTTTTACACTTATTCTAAAGAAAACAAAACCCACTACCACTTTGATTTGATGAGAGTAAAATCCTCAGTTTGGATACCTGCTTTTGCAGGTGAGGTCCCTTAGTTTGGCTTGTGTGCAAGCTCTCAGGCAAGTTGCTTTGAATGCAATACAAATTAAAAGAGTCTGGTCCTAAATTTTGATCTTTGTGCATTCTCATTTTATGCCCTATACAGAAGGATTTTCCAAGAGCTACTTCAGGGAGGTTGTTTTGCCTTATCTGTTTTTTTTTTTCATGTTCTTTGCACTGACTGGCTTTTTTAAACACACAAACTAATAAGAATTTCCCATTGACTTTGAAAAGGCTGCTATTGTGATAGCTATTAAAGAAAAAAAAAGTTAATTAGGATGCACTTTGTCACCTGAGATTTTTAGAAGGGAAGTCGGACTTACCACTGGCTGTGTGTGATTATCCACTGGATAGATCCTTCTGGCTTTTTCCCATGAGAAGAAATTGCCAGCAGAAGAATAGTGGGGGGTTTTACAAATAGAAAGCTTAGCTGACTTCTGTAGAGCTGAGGTTTGTTTTCATAATTTAGTGACAGCTTAGTGCATAATTGTTGCTGATCAATTACTCTCAGGACCTGTTAATGAAATATAGTACCTCAAAAAGCACTTGCTTTTAATATTCAACTTGTTTTGCTTGTTTCTATCTATAGATCCACTTTAATTTGAAGGATCCTTGGTCTCTCTTGCTAGGGAGAACTCAATGAAAGCCAAAATAAGCTTTCCCTTAAGGGGGCTTCACTTTAAAAGAACATCTTCCTTTTAAGTAGAGAGTTCAGGTAGCTCATTGATGGTGACAATAAAGAATTCAAATAGTAGTAAATTCTTCAGACATTAGTGTTTCTCAGGATTGCATATGCTTTAGTTATTCCCTGAAAAGAGGTTATTAGCATGAATCAAACTGAGAAACACACCGACAGCTGATCTTCAAACACGTGTAAAATCCTGCCCTGCTGCTTTCTTCCATGCCTGACTGTGGCCCAGTCCATACTGGCTCTGTGTGTGTCTCTCTGTTCAGAATAAGGGTGGCTTCTGATGGAGCAGGGAACTCCTCATGTTTTGCTACTGTCGTGCCAAGGGCTCCGAGTTGGTGGTTATGGTTTTGTTTGTCTTCCTGCAAACCCAGCATGGCTGAAATGCCTGGAACCTTGTATTCATCAGGATCTCTGGATAACTATTGTTTCCACTGACTTTTTCTTCCCCCCCTCAATTTATAAAGCAGCCTGTCAAAGTCCAGAGATTGATTTGTAGTGCACACCCACCCTCTCTGCCACATTTATATGAGGCTCCAAAGGAGTATTATTGTGCTGAATGGCCTCATGCTGGTTTTCTCAGAACAGTTATTCTTTTGTCAGGAGGCCGGCTACAGAGACCTTGGCAAAACTACCAAAATGTTTGTTTACAAGAAACCATCAAACAATCCTTGAATAGCTTCTCCCCTCCCCTCATCCTGCCCTTCTCCCCCACTTGCCCAGCCTTTCTTCAAGCTTTGGAGTTGCACACTCCTGTCTACTCACAGCAATTATGATGGGTTTGGGTTTGTTTCCCAGTTCTGATTTTTTTTTCCCTTTTTTTTTGCTCTTTAACTGAAGGTGTCAGTATGGATGGCAAGGCCAGTACTGCGATAAGTGCATTCCACACCCGGGATGTGTCCATGGCACTTGCATTGAACCATGGCAGTGCCTCTGTGAAACCAACTGGGGTGGTCAGCTCTGTGACAAAGGTATGCTAATCCCAGAGGGCCGTGTCACACTTCAATGTCAGCGCTGGCAGACTTTGCTCAGCGAGCTCCTGAAACGTGCTGGGAGCGTGCTGGCCCTCAGCTGCTTGGCCTTGTCCCCACTGCTGTTTTGGCATGGCTGGCATTTGTCCTTAGCTTGTCCCTGTCCTGTCCCACTCCTGTGTGGGGATGCATTCTGTAAAGGCTCTGGGATAACAGAACAGAGCACGTGGTGATGTTCCTGTAACTTTCCAGCCTGGCTTTAATGCTCCTCTCCCTTCTTGCAGATCTGAACTACTGTGGAACCCACCCACCCTGCTTGAATGGTGGGACCTGCAGCAACACTGGCCCTGACAAATACCAGTGCTCCTGCCCTGAGGGTTACTCAGGACAGAACTGTGAAATTGGTAAGTGTTGGATGCAGCTGCTGAGCTGCCACCTGACAGTTCATTCTTGCCAGCTTTTGGTGGCTGGTTTTGGATGCACTTTATAAGATGGAGGAAAACTCAGTTTGTAAGTGTAACCAGTCAGGGCTGGGTACAAAGATCCAGCCTTTCCCATTCATGCTTTATCATGAATGTTTGGTGTCTCTGAACATTAGCCTTCTGCTCACTTGGGAGGTCACTCCAAGCCACCATGTCTGGTTGTGGCTCCAGCAGGTGCTGGTGAGGTTAGCATGGAAGGAGACTTTCTGCAAGCCAGGAAATTCCTGGTTTTTGCAGGAGCACAGTGCAGCAAGAATAGTGATGGTGTGTCCAGAGCAGAAGCGTGTGGAGGGAGCAGGGGTGGCTTGTGGTGGCATTGCTGCAGCCTCTGCCATGATGTCCTTCTGTCCCTGTGCAGCGGAGCACGCCTGCCTCTCTGACCCTTGTCACAACGGGGGAAGCTGCCTGGAGACATCCACGGGATTTGAATGTGTGTGTGCTCCTGGCTGGGCTGGACCAACTTGCACTGACAGTGAGTCTTTTTCAGTATTTATTAAAAATGCGCCAGTTTGCTGGTTTTGATCAGTCTGTCTAATCCCTCATGAACTTACAGGGCAGACTACTTAACCTTTCCCAGCCTGAGCATTGCTTCCTGGCAACCATTTACACCCCTGTGCACTCTCTTCTCCTTTGCTTGTACCAAGGTTTTTGTCAACTATCAGGGGAAAGAATAGCCAAAATCATCTTGAAAGAAGCAGAGTGGTGAATTTTTGTAGCTTTCTGGCATATTGTTAAAAGTGCTGTTTTGAGGGCCTTGCTGGATCCAAATAGGACTTCCATTGCAAAAAGGCCACAGGGGTAAACTTTTCCCCAGTGCTTTGAACCCCTTTTCACATTACTCCTTTCTTTAAAGGAGGCTTTTGCTGAAATCAAAGACAACCTAGAAATACCAAGCAGAAATTCTATTGTTGTTCTGTTCCTCAGGGAAAACCCAAGTAGCAGCAACCATTTATCAGATTTGTCAGTTACTGCCATTGCCAATCTGGTTGTGGAGCTAAGCCTCTCCTTATTCTGCATTACAGATATTGATGATTGTTCTCCAAATCCATGTGGTCATGGAGGAACTTGCCAAGATCTAGTTGATGGATTTAAGTGTATTTGCCCACCTCAATGGACTGGCAAAACGTGCCAGCTAGGTAAGAACTGCTTTCTCTTCATCCAGTGTTGTTCCAGAGCTGGGAAAAATAAATGCAAAAGGGATCATGGTCCTGCATTACTCATGGTCATGTTTCTGAAGCGTGTGGATGTATTTTGGCACATTGAAGACATTCAGTCTTCAGGACTGAGGTCTAGGACAGTGTCCAAGAGTAATGTGGCTTCCTTGCTTCTGCATGCTGGCACTTGAAGGAAATAGTTAACCAGAGTCATCCTTCAAACCAAGACTGCCCTGTAGTGGGGAGGGTGTGTGTTGTGCCTCCCAGTCCCGCCCCCACGTGTTTCTCCCTTTACCCTGTGAGAAAGTCGCTGTATCTCTTCAACCATGTCAACTCCTCCAGACCCAGGAGTTCACAGCTGGGTTCTGAAATGGGGATGATCTCAGGGAGAATGAGCTGGCTGCATTCTTTACACAACACGCTCATCCCAGTGACCAGGCTGCAGCATTCCTCCTTCAGAACGCTCAGCTGAGATGCGTGTGTGAGGGCGAGTTGCTCTTAATGAGTGGCTGGGTAATTGTGAAATAATTAGCGTAGCCTGTAAGTTCTAATTGCAAAGAAACTGAAAGAGCCTTCAGAGGCTGATGATGATTGACTTTTGTTCGTTCAAGTCACACTAATCCCTGCTGTACACTGCAAGTTCCTCTTAGCTCTGGAGGAACTGCTGGTTATTGCTGGGGCGTGGGCTTCTCCCTTCCCCCCTGAATGTTCCCCTTGGTTTTCCAGATGCGAATGAATGTGAGGGCAAGCCCTGTGTCAATGCCAACTCCTGCAGGAACCTGATTGGCAGCTACTACTGTGACTGCATTACTGGCTGGTCTGGCCACAACTGTGATATAAGTAAGTGTCCATACCCTTGGGTTTATTAAAGGCCAGTTCTTTGGGTATATGTGTGTGTGCCACTGCGTTCTAAACTCAATTTAAACACTGGGCAGAGCCCCAGCAGTTGATGTTTTTAGAAAGGGAGTAGTTGGTGCAGAATGAAAATATACAGTTTTATCAAAGTCATTAGCCTGTACCATAGCTATATTCTGATAAAGGGACTAAAACAATGATGTGAAGTTTTACTGCCTCTCCTAGAAGAATCGCAAAAGGTTTCCCACCCATTATAATAACCTTATCTCAAGGAAGGCATGCAGGAAACTTGACAAAAGGTTTATCTAGCTGCAGTTTTAGAGAGACCTGAACTCTCTATCTAGTGTAAATATATTTTTGCCTTCTAACCGTGCTAATTTTATTGCAGATATTAACGACTGTCGTGGACAATGTCAGAATGGAGGATCCTGTCGGGTAAGCCCTTCTTGTTTTAGTTTTATTTCCCAAAAACTTGCAACAGTAACTAAAACATTTGAGCCTAAGCACAAATAGCTTGGAAAATAGCAATTAGCTGGTACAAATGGTCATTTCTTTAAGTTGGGGAGAAGGCCTATGTCATGCTACAGCATGTTCAGATATGTCTGTAGAACAGTAAGGGCAAAAAAAAAATTCAGTAAATTACTCATTCTCACTGCCAGCATCACCAGTGATTGGGCTGGTGGTTCTGCAGATTACCTACTGGAAATGTAGGCACTTCCCTTCAACATGTGGATTAATGTATCCTGCATGGAAATTAACAATGTAAGCTGGGACTGGGTCTGTGTGTGTTTTTTCCCCTTTAAATATTTTTTGCCTTGTTTAGACATTTTAAGATGACTTTTCTTTTTTTTCTTTTTCTTTTTTTTTTAACTTTCTTTGATTTTGTTTTTCTTAATAAGAATATATTGAGGGAGGAAAAAACTTAACTCTAAACTTTTTTTTTTTTGTTCTTTCCCAGGACTTGGTTAATGGTTATCGGTGTATCTGTTCACCTGGCTATGCAGGAGATCACTGTGAGAAAGACATCAATGAATGTGCAAGTAACCCTTGCATGAATGGGGGTCATTGCCAGGATGAAATCAATGGATTCCAATGTCTGTGTCCCGCTGGTTTCTCAGGAAACCTCTGTCAGGTAAGAAGGCTGGGTGAAAGGCAGGCCCTCAGCCAGTGCCGTTTGTTCCGACGCTCCGGATCTGAGCGCGGAATGCCTTGCATCCAGTGAAGCATAATATAAAGTTGTACTTGATATCGCTGTCAGTCTGCCAAGAAAGTGCTTGATTAATATATATTGGGGGGAAGAAAGGAACCAACAAACCCCTATCAGGCCGTGGAGGATTCTCTTTGTTAAGCAGACTGCAGTGTTTGCACGTCAGGCTTTGTGGAGCTCTAACTGTTCACTTTGGCAGTTTAATATCGAGACTTGTCTGCCGAAGTAGTGGCGAGTGGGACTAAACTCTGTGTGCTATGAATGATTCTTTGAGGCAGCAGATAAAAAGGTCAGATTCCACAATGTCAGCCTGTCGTGGTGAGGGAAAGCCATGATAAACCTCTTTCACTCAGCTTTCCCTCACTCCCTTCCCCCTCTCCCTATTTCCCTTCCCTCTCCGTGCACTGCTTACAGCTGGACATAGATTACTGCGAGCCGAATCCATGCCAGAACGGCGCCCAGTGCTTCAATCTTGCCATGGACTATTTCTGTAACTGCCCTGAGGATTACGAAGGGAAGAACTGCTCCCACCTGAAGGATCACTGCCGCACGACTCCCTGTGAAGGTTTGTGCTGCCTTGTGGGTGAATGGCAATGTCTGCCAATGGTTCCTGCCCCTCCCCTTGCTGGAGCCCTAATGCAGCTCCAGCACAGGAATCACTGGAGTAGCTCTGGTATAAAGAGGCTGAATTTTGCCCTCTGCCTTAGGCCTCTCTCAGTGTGAAAAGATGAGTGATGTTTGTAAATATCACCTATTGAAAGCCAGCATTATGTCAATGTGGACAGAAAGGACAGTAGCAAATAGACTGATGCATTTATTCCAGGCCATGGATGTGTTCCAGCACTCATCAGATAAGATGCTATGATTCTTTTATGCACAGTTGGCAGAGTCCAATGTCATTTTAAAGCAGCAAACATATTTGCACTCATATATTTATGGTTTCACTCGATGATCTTAAAGGTCTTTTCCAACTTAAATGATTCAATGACACGAGTGTCTTCTAAACATCCATGGCTGGAAGTGAAAATGTTGCTCTTAAGGAATCAGGCTGCATGGGGAGTTCTCATGCTGGTCTCTGTTTTTCTGCAGTGATTGACAGCTGCACTGTGGCAGTGGCTTCCAACAGCACACCTGAAGGGGTTCGCTACATCTCTTCCAATGTTTGTGGTCCTCACGGGAAGTGCAAGAGCCAAGCAGGTGGAAAATTCACTTGTGAATGCAACAAAGGATTCACTGGCACCTACTGTCATGAGAGTAAGAGCAAAAAAGAGAGTGTGTTTTACCGTCCCCCACTCTTACTGGAAAAAGATTTCATCCTTCCCTCCCAGACCCCTTATTTAAAGTTTCTTCATTGTAACTCAGTGAACCCTGCAACTGCTGTAAGTTTTCATATCCCTCTTGGGCGAGGCAGAGTGGAATTTGCTAGGCCTTGGGGAAAGTTCACAGCAATGAACCCTCTGGCCTTGAATTGTGTGTTTTTAAAAACCTTATGTATACAAGGTCTGAGGGAGTTAATAGTGGGGTTTAACATGGGTCTTAAGGACTCCTCGGGTTTTTTTCTTGTTTTTAATAGTGACAGGTTCATCACCTTGTGCAGTTTTTTTACCCATTTTTATCTTGCTTATAACCCTTCCTTTCCAAAGGGTATTATTAGAAATGGAAGCAGCACCAAACAGTCTGCAATAAGATAATGACTCCTAGTAGCTGTACTTCTAGTTTGACTTTTTTTTCCCCTCTTTTTTTAATCTTCTTCTTTCTTCCCAATTGTTGCAGATATCAATGACTGTGAAAGCAACCCCTGTAAAAATGGTGGTACTTGCATCGATGGCATCAACTCCTACAAATGTATTTGTAGTGATGGATGGGAAGGAACGTATTGTGAAACAAGTAAGTTGTCCATCCTTCAGCACACAGAAACATCTCTTGGGAAAACATTGGGAAGGAATGGCTGGTACTGTCCTTAAGATGACAGTGACCCATGTCCATAAACTGCTTCAAAGGCCATGGAGGACCAGGTCCTCCCACCAAGTCCCAATCTTTTGTACTGAAACTAAACCCAAGTTAGAAAGTTGGACTGGGATTAGAACCTGGTTCTCTCACTGAGTTTCCTGCTCTATCCTTTGGATAACTTTCTGGAAGAAACCCTTTGCATTAGAAGATGCCACTTGATGGCCTGTCTGCATATCATACTTGCATTTTGTCAGTCTCAGGAACAGAAGAAGAGTACTCTGCTCCCTTCCCCTGACTAACAGGGTAGTTTATGTAACAGGCTTTTCACTGCTTTTTTACTGAAACAAGATTACAAACAAAATGAAAACAAACTGGAGGAAAGTGGTGAAACAGTCTTCATCTATGTGACAGTGCTTAAAGCTCTAAAATACTGACTTAAGCATTTAATCCACAATTGAAACACAGGCCAAAATTAGGGATGGGTTATGTTCCTTTCAAGCATTGTGTTTGTCAGTTCTGTAAACACCACTGAGCCTGTTTTCTCTCTTTAACATATCCAGATATTAATGACTGCAGTAAAAACCCTTGCCACAATGGAGGAACGTGCCGAGACTTGGTCAACGACTTCTTCTGTGAATGTAAAAATGGGTGGAAAGGAAAAACTTGCCACTCCCGTAAGTTCAGCTTTTCCAAAACATAACAGACGTGCTCTGATAGGCTGCTTGAACTCATTGGCCTGAGAGAGCAGCAGCATTAAGGACAATTTGGGTTTTCCACAGGTGACAGCCAGTGCGACGAGGCGACGTGCAACAACGGGGGGACTTGCAATGACGAAGGGGACACTTTCAAGTGCATGTGTCCTGCAGGATGGGAAGGAGCCACTTGTAACATAGGTAAATACCCTGCATAATCGCCAGGAAGCAGATGCAGCGCTGCAGCTCTGACCTCAGCTGTTCCTCTTGGCTCAGACTTGACAGCTTTCTAACAACTGAGCGGCAAATGTTGTTTGTGTTACAGCGAGGAACAGCAGCTGCCTGCCAAACCCCTGTCACAACGGTGGTACCTGTGTAGTCAGCGGGGACTCCTTCACTTGTGTCTGCAAGGAGGGCTGGGAAGGACCCATGTGTACCCAGAGTAAGTCAGCTCTGCTTGAACTCTTCCCCAGTGTTGCATGATGAGAACATGAGCTCATCCTGTCGCCCTTGGAGTCAAGATTGAAACCAGAAGGGAAAGCTTGTTTGATGTAGGCTTTAGCATCACCTGAATCTTTGTTTTTAATGACTTTATGTGATAGAGCCTTGACCTGGGCATGAGAAAGTTGCAAATGAGCTAAGTGGAGACAGATGTTGTCTTGTTTTCTCCTGCATTCTTCTTCTACGAGCAGCTCTGTCTGCTTCCACTTTTTCCCCCCACCATTAGATTCTTTACAAGGATCTCTTCCTGTGTACATGTGTTCCACAATGTAGTTAACAAATTTTGTGGTACAAGCCTGGAATCAATTTAGTAGAGAATTTCAGCATATTTTTGTAAAAGTTGAGCTAAGTATAACTTGGGCATTAGGGAAAGTTTGATCATTCTTTACTGCCAGTAAAGCTGTATTAGCCAAAGTCAGCATGCTCAATGCTGTTTGTCTTTGCTTTGCAGACACAAATGACTGCAGTCCTCATCCTTGGTAAGTTTGCTATGTTTATCCCTTGCCTTTTTTTGCTGTTTTAGCATTCTGGGTTCCTTTTATCTGTAGCAGTTTTTAATGTCTGTGACAATGCCTTTTCTCCACAGTTACAACAGTGGCACTTGTGTGGATGGAGAGAACTGGTACCGGTGTGAGTGTGCTCCAGGCTTCGCCGGGCCCGACTGCAGGATCAGTGAGTGTTCCGTGGCTCTCTGCCTCAGTTTTTGTCTCACTTGAATCTTGTTGCAAGACAATCACTTTAATTGAGTTGAGCAGTAGATCAGATGAGTGATAGATATCTAGTGTCATCTCTATCCGTACCTGGATCCGTAGCAGATTTGGAGAAGGCAGGAATCACACTGAAAATGAAAGAAATTTAAAGTCATTCAGCTGGAGCTGAAACTTCTTGGTTCAGACGAGTGGGCAAAACGCCCTTTGGGACAGTCTTCCCTTGTGTTTGTGTGGCCCAGGCTTCTGCTTCAGATGAAAGTGTGCCAGCCAAAAACCTTGTCAATTAATAATCCACCTCCAAGCCCTGAGGTGATGGATGTGCTTCCCTGTAATTTAATAATAATTACAGGTAGGAGGACACTTTTTTTAATAACAGCCATGGAATAGAAGTCTCACAGCAGCAATAGAGCTGGGAAGGGCTTAACATTGACATCAGTTGAAGAATCTAGTGGGGGACAAAAGTGGAGCACATCAGTGGAGAGGAAGTGTGTCTGTGTAGGAAGGAATGTGTCCTTGCCCTGGAAAGCTCAAGTAGCCACAGGGGTCAGGTTTTGATCTTTGTTAGTGCCACACAGCAGAAAGTCAAAGGACTTTTCTGTGGTTATACTGGTGCTGCAAGCAGGAATCTACGTCCCAGTAGACACTAGAAAATGAACATAAAGCTCCAGTAGGCAATTCTATCCTGTGTTTGCTTTTTTTCCTGACAAAACAAAAGGATACTATGAAGTAACTATTTTGTTTCCTCTCCTTCCCATCATAGATATCAACGAATGTCAGTCCTCGCCCTGTGCCTTTGGAGCCACATGTGTAGATGAGATTAACGGGTACCGTTGCATTTGCCCCCCGGGTCGCAGTGGTCCAGGATGCCAAGAAGGTATTCCAGATGCCAGAGCTGTTCTAGCACTTGCAGCAAGATCTGTATACTTGCATGTTGATGGGTTTGTGGTTGTATGGAGTTGGTTTTGGGGTATACTATCTGTTGTTTTTTAAAGCAAGTATCTTTATTGAAGAAGCAACTTAGTGGGAAGCTTAGATGAACTTAGAAAAGGCATTTGTTTCCTATTTTTATCTTATAATTCCGTTCAATCTCTCTTCAGTTACAGGAAGGCCTTGCATTACCAGTGTTCGAGTAATGCCAGATGGGACTAAGTGGGATGACGACTGCAATACCTGTCAGTGTCTGAATGGAAAAGTCACCTGTTCTAAGGTACAGCTGTGCTGTGGTTTGTGTTACACCATTTTCTGTCCTCTATCCATTGGATTCTCACCAGTATTCACCCTCTCCTAGGTTTGGTGTGGCCCTCGGCCTTGTGTCCTGCATGGCAAAGGCCCCAGCGAGTGCCCTGCTGGCCACGCCTGTGTCCCTGTGCGGGACGACCATTGCTTCACCCACCCGTGTGCCGCTGTGGGGGAATGCTGGCCCTCCAACCAGCAGCCTGTGAGGACCAAATGCAACTCAGATTCCTACTACCAGGACAACTGTGCCAACATCACCTTCACCTTTAACAAAGAAATGATGGCCCCGGTAAGTAATGGCAGCTCGCTGGGCTGTGGTACACATAAATTCATTCCCAGAGCATGGAATGATGTTTTCCATAGGAAAAAGTGCAGCAAAAGCTGACACTGCCCCATTATCAAAGAAAACAAAAAGCAGAGGAGGATTAATATAACCTTGCAGCCTAAATGCTTTTGTGACTTGAGAGGCACAAAAAGCTAGGTTGGAGAGAATTCCACCTCCTTTTCCCTTGAGAACCCTTACTCCAGGGCAAAAAAAAAAAATCCCAAACAAATCTTACATCTACGTGTTTATGTGCATATGTATTTAAGAAAGCCAACATCTTTTTTGTATCCTCCAGGGCCTTACCACAGAGCATGTTTGTAGTGAATTGAGGAATCTGAATATTCTGAAGAATGTTTCTGTTGAATATTCCATCTATATTACCTGTGAGCCTTCCCACTTGGCAAATAATGAAATCCATGTTGCTATTGTAAGTATTCCTGGAATATTTTTAAATGTCTTAGTAGTTAATTGTTTGGATATGTGTGCAACATGTGGATTTCATAAAAATCTTAATTCCTGGCTTTGTCAGCATGTCTTGTGGTTTAGTTTCCATCCTGATTCCCTTAGTGAACAGGAGAGGAATTCTGGTTACTTGTGCGTACCTGAAAGCTGCCACCTGGGGGTAACTGTAATAGGGGCAGTAAAACATTTCTCTGTTACACTCTTGCTTTTAGGGGGGTTTTGGTCTTTTTAAGGATGAGGACAAGAATTCTGAGTTAGTTTCTGCCCATAGCAGGCCATTTTGCTTTGTTTCTGTTTTGTTATATGTTAAAAGTAGCAAGAGCCTTCGCTGCCTGCGAAGGTTTATAAATAGCAGGTTCCCTCGTGCATCTGATGTGGTGCTTGGTGTTAATTGTGTGCTTCCTCCTGCAGTCTGCAGAGGACATCGGGGAAGATGAAAACCCCATCAAAGACATCACAGATAAGATCATCGACCTCGTCAGTAAGCGCGACGGGAACAACACCCTCATCGCCGCTGTCGCCGAAGTCAGGGTGCAGCGACGGCCGGCCAAGAGCAAAACAGGTGAGCTGCTCCTCGGCCCCCAGCTCCTGAACCTGGCCCTGACTGCAACACCCCTGCCAAGGGGCAGAGGCTTTCCTCACTTGGGAGACTTTCAGCAAGTCCCTGTTCATCGGGAACAACAGGGAGGCTTTGCAGCTGAGGTCTTTTTATTTCTAAAAACCCTAAAAAAATTATTCAAAAGTTTGCTAAACGGGTGGCCTAACCTGGCAAAAGGGCTGCTTCCCCTGCATGCTCCTGGTGGAGAAGTAAGGGAAGTAACAAGGCATAAGAACTGAGATTTGTTTTCACTGAGACATCCCAAAGTGTCCCCCGTGGTTTGCAGCAGGACTAACTCTCTCCTGTCTCTTCCAGATTTCCTGGTGCCCTTGCTGAGCTCGGTCCTAACAGTAGCCTGGATCTGTTGCCTGGTCACCGTGTTCTACTGGTGCATCCGAAAGCGCCGAAAGCAGAGCAGCCACACCCACACGGCCTCTGACGACAACACCACCAACAACGTACGGGAGCAGCTGAACCAGATCAAAAACCCCATTGAGAAACACGGAGCAAACACTGTCCCCATTAAAGACTACGAAAACAAAAACTCTAAAATCGCCAAAATAAGGACACACAACTCCGAGGTGGAGGAGGACGACATGGACAAGCACCAGCAGAAGGCCCGATTTGCCAAGCAGCCAGCCTACACTTTGGTAGACAGAGATGAAAAGCCCCCCAACAGCACCCCTACAAAACACCCAAACTGGACAAATAAACAGGACAACAGAGACTTGGAAAGTGCACAAAGCCTAAATCGGATGGAGTACATCGTATAGCAGACGGTGGGGTGCTGCCATGCAGGGCCTTTGAGTATCATTATAAAGGCACTCAAGAGCTTGTAGTTCTTAAACTGTTGTGTAATATTTGAGTCTAAGGCTATTATTTACTTAGAATCCCTGTGTTAATTTAAGTTTGGACAAGCTGGCTTACACTGGCAATGATAGTTGCTGTGGTTGGCTGGAATACCAAGTGCTGCATTTCACATCTATGCAAAACTAGTCAAAAGTGCCCTCCTGTAAATTCAGCTGCAGCTGATCCATCACGGAAACGTTCCATAAGGTATTACATAGCCTTATTACTCTTCCTTAGTGTTCATTTTTTTTTTTTTTTCTGCCAGATGTTCCGATTTATACAGTTCCTTTAGAATAATACATTTTATTTATATTTATTGAATTTGAGTTTTTTGTATATTGGTTTTATGGTGACGTACAACTAGTTCTGTATTTGAAAGTGCCTTTGCAGCTCGGAACCACAGCAACTATCAAAAATAAGTTTATTATTTATTTTTTTATTGTATTTTTGTTGGGGGCGGGTGGGGGGAACTTGTCAGCAGTTGCTGGTAAATGAAGAATTTAAAGAGGAAAATGTGTCAAAAATAGAAGTTTGTATAGATATGTAAATAATTCTTTTTTTATTAATCACTGTGTATATTTGATTTATTAACTTAATAATCAAGAGCCTTAAAATATCATTCCTTTTTATTTATATGTATGTGTTTAGAGTTGAAGGTTTTTGATAGCATTGTAAGCTCGTGGCTTCTCTATTTTGAATTTATTTTCTTGTTACATGTTGCCTATATGCCAAAACTAAGGTGTTCTAAAATAGTTTATTTTTAATAGGATGGGCTTTCATGCCTTGATGCTGGTTTTTGTACAATGTCAAACGTTTGAAACACCTTCCATAGTATCACTTTAAGACTATTTGTAAGTACTGACTGAGGCAGTTTAGAGAATTAGACTAGAAAATTTTTTTTGCTGCTTTAGACTTGAAAACCGAGTGACAGGCAGATAATCTGCTAAGAAGCAGTTTAAGGGAACAAAACTGAGCTATTACTTTATGTAGATGAAATGTGAGTGGTTGCATGTAATTAAAAATATCAAATTAGCGTGTGAAGTTGGAAACACAGCAATCTTATTTTGTAAATTCTAATTATTTTTTTTTCTCACCATGAATATGTAATACTGAACCACTTGTAGATTTGACTTTTTTTGTAATCTACTGCATTTAGGGAGTATTCTAATAAGCTAGTTGTTGAATACTTGAACAGTAGAATGTCCAGTAAGATCACTGTGTAGGTTTGCCATAGATTACACTGCCCGCCTTAACAAGTGAGGAAATCAAAGTGCTATTACGATGTTTAAGATCAAAAGGCTTATAAACATAGTCATCTCAGTGGTTAACCATTGAGATCATGAAGATACCTTGTATTGTGATATTAGTGTTATATGAAAATGCATCTTTGATGTGTTGTTCCTGGCAATAAATCTTGAAAAGTAATATTTATTAAATTTTTTGTATGAAAACATAAAAGAGCGTGGAGATTATTGAGCTTGGAGGCGCTCCCGGCCAGTCAGTTGTGCAAAAGCAGGGGCAGGTGCTGTTGGAGGTTTCCAGGACCTGCCCCTGCCTTTGGTGGAGTCAGTTTTTTGTTAGATGATTACATGTTCCCCTCTGGCTCCCAATGGGACTGAGGAGGTTTGAAAGCAGCATGTCCCTTGTTCTCACTGCCTCTTGGCCAATGTCCCTCGGTGTTCTGAGAGAGGATGGTGTGGCTGCACTTGTGCAACGAGTTTATGCTGCACGGGCCAATGAGCTGCCCCCAGATAGGAACCAAATCTAAGTAGCTAGGCAAGATCCAAAGTGCTGACCTGGATGGGAAGGGATCCATAGATGATGCTGATTTCTAATGGGCAAAAAGCGCTTTGTAAAGCATAAAATAAACTCTGAAAGTATTCAACACGACGGCTTTGAATGCTGAACTAATGCTGCCCCTCCCACCTCTGTGCAGGGGCTGCCTGGCTCAGGGTCTGCTCTGGTTTTACCATGTTCTGATGAAGCTGCAAAATTGTTCTGCTAAGGGGCTGCTGCAAAGCTGAAGGAACAATTAACTGTGTAACAAGTTCATTGAAAAATAGTTAAACCAACCTGCTGCAAGGTCAGGCCTTTGCATCTGTATTTGTTTGTAGTAAATAAACAGATATTTTATATACAGATTGCTGCGATATGAATACACTGAACGCTAACAAAACCTGAGAGTGAGAAATACTTTCTTCTGTGCTTTTTTTACAGTTGTAAAAAAAAATTTGATAAAATCTAATTAGTGTTATTTTTTATTTTAAACTCACTTCAGAAGCTTTCCATCGTGGCTACTCTGCCTTGGCTGGGTGCTGCTTTTACTCTTCACACTCACACACCACACGGGGCAAGTACTGGAGCCTGTTTAGTTTTCTGCCTCCTGAAGGGGAAGTCAGCAAGATTAGCTTCAGCTGACCACTTCAATAATTCCTCATCAAACAAAACCCATGAGCATTTATTTCCCTTTGTTCCCTGACTTCTAAACCTGCAATAAAGCAAACACGTCATGTCCAAAAAAGCTATTTAAAGATAATAGAATCTTTCACCTGCCTCCAAAGGGTAAAGCTGGGCTATTCCCTGACTGCTTTCCCGTTCTTTTAATGTGGAATAAACCATCTTCCTGCTGTCTACTGTTCACATAGGTCTCAAATTCAAGGATTAGATCTCTGAAGACTCAGTGACAGCAAAACCTGGAGTCCTCAGGCTTCAAAATGTGTCAAAGTCCTGAGCCCAGCGTTCATTTGTTTACATCCAGCCTTTTCTGTGCTCCATGCAGAGGTTTTGCTACTGCAGAGCTCCTCCACACACCCCTTGCTTTTTCCCATTTCCCCATGGATTTTCCTCACTTCATCACTATCTCATAGTGTTAGAAAATTAGAATTGTGCCATTTGTATAAGGGGCAGTCAGAAAATTCTATGCTATTGTCATAATGGTAGTTCTAGTTAATTCTCCTATGTCAGTGGTAACTCCAAAACTCACACTGGTGACTGTAACACAAGAACAGTCCCCCAGAGGCCAGGTCCACCACCAAGCTGGGGGCTGGTCTATGAAGTGGTTTCCGTTGCCATGAAAATAAATAGAAACATGAAGTTTAGGGCTTCCCCCTTAGAATACCAAGGCACATTTATTTTTGTGGAAATAATACTCTGCCAGTTCACACTTTTACTGCTCAGGGAAGATACATTCTGTTTAGTCAGGAGAAGTTTCCCACTGTTAGTGTAAGTTTGTTCTTTGGATTCTTCTTCACCTAAGAACTGAAAAATGTGTGCTTCCTGAGCTGCCATTTAAGCATACGAGAAATAAAATTAAAATGAAATGAACTGAAATAATGAAATGAAATGATGAAATGAAAAAAATAAAATAGCTCCCCTTAGCACTCTGAGCTTTGCTCCACATACAGCTAATTGAACCTGCAGAATCTGGGTTTGGTTCAGCCTGAGCTGAACGCGGCCACATCAAAGCTCTGCACCTCCGCATGGAAAGGGCCCATCTTACGTAGAGGTACCTGGGAAAGGTGCTGATGGTGCAGGTTACATCAGCCTTCACACCAATATATTCATGTCACTGGGAATGCCAGCCTTGGGAACGGCTCCCTCTGCATTGCTGACAGGAGCCAAGGGCAGCTGGGAGCCCTGGGCCCTGAAGCCCCTCAGGCCAGGGGAACGTGAACCAGATTGGGGCCCAAACGTGCGACTGCATCTCCAGCCACTTCCTGGTGAAACCTTTTTCCCTTGCACAGACACACCTCTTGTTCACACACCAGCTGACACCTGCACAGCGAGAGTTAATGTTGTTAAATCAGCTCCCTGCCAAGCTAAAATGTACAAGGTTATGCTCCCTGCTGCTCCTTGAAGACTGCCAGCTTCTGCTCCTTATCTGCAAGTCCTCCAGCTGAATCCAGCCCTGCCTCCCAGCTATCCCAGGTCCAGGGTGCTGCCCTACCATATGCAGAGTCACAAGGCAGAGCCTTCATGGTTTTTAGGAGTGCCTGCACAGATGAGAAGTTCTGCAAGGGAAGTACCAAATTCAGCCTTTTCCTCCCCAGAAGATGGAAGTGATTGTGTAACCTCCCCCTTCCCTTCTAAAGGAAGCAAGAATATTTGAGTATATTTAAGAAATTTTTGGCTTCCTCTTTTTTCAGCATTGACAGCAATGGCCATCATGGTTTGCCAGTGCACACTGAGTTTGCTTGCAAAGGTCAGTGATTTCCCCCAATAGAGGGAAAACCCAGTAAAAAAGCTGTGCAAGGAATAACTCCAGATTCTGGGGCGGAAGAGGAGGAAAGGAGTGCAGGCTTTGGATGGTTCAGCAGCTGCTTCCCTGGCACCGGGGCAGCAGCAGAGCCATGCAGGATCAGACAGCGTCAGACTGGAGTCCCAGCCCAGATCTGCCAGAGAGCGCCTTCTGTGATGTGCAAATTGTTTCAACCAGTTTCCCTACAGGGTGGAGAAATAAATCTCTATTCCTTTCATTCTAGCACTATGAGATCATATTAATATTAAAAAGGGGCATGCCCAGCTCTAGAATTAGAGCTCAAGATACTTTTCTTTAAAGATCTGATGCATAAATAGATAATTATTATGCCAGGAAGTAAGGCAGTTATGGAGCTAGACTACAAATTCCTACTGCTGTACTAAAAGATTTGACTTGGACAGAATGGGAGCAAATCACTGAGATTCTCCTTTACAAAAGGTGCACAGTCAGCTCTCACTGGAACAGATTCCCAGCTCTGGAATAATTTAGGTGGATAGTGAAGAAGGTAGAACAGACAGTTGTGCCTAATTTCCCCAACAAATTCCAGGTTACAACTGAAATGTCTCGTGACACTCCATCGCTTCCACAACTTTTAGGATTTCTCAGCATAAGACAACACCAAACAAACAAAAAGTCCCTACCTAAAAATGTCACCTTATTGCCAGCATGGAAAGGACAAGGTCATGTACTACCAGGTTCCATTTTAATTATCTGGGGGAAACAGTTGGACAAAAGGACATGTGCCAGTTGATGAAAGCATTTTCTGCTCCTTAACCAGTTTGCTCTACCTTGGAAGCAGTGCTTCCCTAAGTGCTGCTCCAGCTGTCAGAATAAGCCCTTGCAGCTTCCTCCAGGCTCAGCTGCCGAGCGCTCTGATATCCCTCTGATGAAAGGCTCCGTGTGCCGCTGTTCCCTCAGCCCACATCTTCTCCTTCACCGGGTTACTGGAAGTGAATTCATGTTTGTTAAAAGAGAAAAAAGCACAAAGCAGAGGAGTGAGGAGTGCCTTTTATTAAAGCTAATTTCTGAGGCCAACCCACACTTCCCACTGCTGGCAAAAAGGCTCAGAGTAGTCACCTCTGTTTGCTGCAGCCTGTTTGAATACAGAACTTTCCCTGGGTACTGATAAAGCTGAGGAGATAACGACTCATAGCACGCAATGTGGGAGAGTCTATACTTCATCTTTCTTATTCCAACTGCAAACAGAAAAATGTTTCCTCCATTTCTTTTTCTTTAGGAAGAAACCATTTTCCAATCAACAGCCAATGAGATGATGATGTAAAATGCCAATTAAAACTCATCCACTGCAATCCACATGCTAAGCAGTGTGAGGCAAGGAAGTTCACACTGACCAAAGAAATGCCTTCAGAAGCTG
The DNA here is from genome assembly GCA_013400435.1 of Pycnonotus jocosus. NCBI lineage: Eukaryota > Metazoa > Chordata > Aves > Passeriformes > Pycnonotidae > Pycnonotus > Pycnonotus jocosus. The sequence goes on along the minus strand of VWYP01034180.1, from coordinate 74,065 downwards.
CTTAACACCTCACTTGGTCAAAACCCTCTGTAGGAAGGGAGGTCTGTGTGCTTACCTGGCAGGCAACACCAGAATCAGCACAAAGCTGATAGTACCCACAAGATGTTGGGATATTTAAAATCCTTCTTCCTTCCTTCCTAAACCTTGCCCAATACTGGGCAAGGGAGATTTCACACCAAGTGCTTCCTCTTTAAAAATGATTATGTAAAAGGCTGGCCTAGCTTTTGATATCTGTTTAACCATAAAAGTCCACTAAACAAATATTTTTAACTGCTGTGATGTAAAGATTGATGGAAACGATCATGTGCACACATTAGAAAGTGTTTCGCTAGGAAACAACTGTTTCATTATCAGCAAACAGCACAGACCAAATGAACCAGAAGATTCATTAAAAATAATAACCCACAAAAGCTGGCTGGTTTAGGATAAGAAATGAACTAAAACTATTGCTTCTGTGCTTCAATGGCAGTTCCAGAAGAAAACAGAGCCTTAAATATTCATTACTTTTACAGAAAGGTACGCTAATGCTGCTCAGAAGCAATTTGGTAATAGAAAGCTGAGACTTGCAAACTTTACTCCAGCTCAGTTTCCAGTTCCCTTTCTTTTCCCTAAACCTGATTTAGGAAATCAGGTTTGTGGTTCAAGAGCATGTCAGACCACACCTCTGCCAGTCCTCTGGGTGCAGGTGGATGGGTGATAAAGCAAAGTCTGAGAAGATGACCCTGGGCTTGAAGTAGAGAGGGGAGAGGGAGATGGACATAGCCTGGGTGTCCCAGCACCCCTGAAGCACCACCAGGTTTGCAAAAGAGAAGCTGGTATAGAAGTCCTGCTGCACAGACAAAAAAAAGCACAGCAAATCCAGAAATGACTAAATTCAAAGCCTTTCCTAAACAGCTGCATTTCTGAGAGGATCCAAGACACAACTTTTGATAGTAATGAAGCTCAAAAATACACAGCCCCAAAGACCCTAGAACTTATCAAGACAGTAAGGACAAAAGGAATGATGCCACTGTGGACTTGTGAGGAAGCCCACCTGTCTTTGTTCTGACTCTCCAGCCTCTCACACCCTCAGTCACCTTACATCTCTCACTGTTGCACAACCACTGCTTTGAAAGAGAGATGTTCCCATCAAAGAGAAGAAAACAGCATCTTTAGTAACATAAAATATTCTAAAGGAAAAATCAAGTGTTCTTAGCTGCACAGACAATGGTTTAATCTACCTAAGCCCCCTCTAAATGTATGGCCTTCATTTAAAAGGGTGTAGGCAGGTATGTTATTCAGTTAAGATTAAAACTAAATTGTAATTATAAGATTTATATATACATATATATATATACATAATAAGAGTATGGGATGATAAAAACTGTATGTGGTTGCCCTCTGGTTTCTGATACTTGAATTATCTATGCTAAGACTTTAATATAAACTATCAAATTATTCTAACTACTCTCATTTTTCTGATAAATGCTTAATTAAATATCCCTATACCTCTTTCAAGTCCATCAAAAAGGTGCTTTTTACTCCCTTCCTGGCTACTCCAGTGCATAAAAAAGACAAGAGTGAACATACCTCAGGCTCTTCTTCCTCCAAACCAGGTTCTTTGCAGCCTTGGTTTTGCTGGTACTGGCAAAGACCTTTTAGCAGAGCCTGAAGCTGGGTAAGGATTTGCAACCTGACTGCAAAGCACTGAGAAACATCACCCAAACAGCTGAAAGAAGAAAGAGAACATGTCCTCCAGACACATGCAGAATCTTCTTCATTTGCAACAAGAGCAGAAATAATTTCCAGCAGGAGGAAGCTGTACAATCAGCAGTGCCTTGCAGTCAGCTGCAGAGCTGCTCACTCTCATCAGGACCTGGGTTACACCACCAACTCTAATGTTCCTGGATGTGAATCACCTCCTTAACCGCAATGAGGAGATCCACAGTCCTAAGGAAATGTTGCTGAGATTTTTCTAAATTACTTCACATAAAATCATAGAGTGCAGAATATGCTGAGCTGGAAGGGACCCACAAGGATCATAAAAAATCCAGCTCCTGGCCCTGCACAAGGACACCCCAACAATCCCACCATGTGCTTAAGAGTACTGTGCAAATGCTTCTTGAGCTCTGCCAGGTTTGGTGCAGTGACCACTTCCCTGGGGAGCCTGTTCAGTACCCAACCACGTTCTGGGTGAAAAACCTATTCCTGATATCCAACCTAAACCTGCCCTGACACAACTTCAGGCCATTCCCTCAGCTCCTGTCACTGGCTCCCAGGAGAAGTTGTAGCTGCAATGAGGTCTCCCCTCAGTTTCCTCCAAGCTGAACAGACCCAGTGCCCTCAGCCACTTCTCACACAGCTTCCCCTCAAGGCTCTTCACCATCTTCCTGCACTCCTCTGAATGTTCTCTAATACCTTTGTATATTTTTTAAATTCTAGTGCCCAAAACTGTCCCCAGCCCTCGAGGAGAGGCCAGCCCAGGTCAGAGCAGAGTGGGACAATCCCCTCCTGTGCCAGGCTGGCCATGCTGGGCCTGCTGCATGCCAAGAACATGGCTGGCCCTCCTGACTCTGTGTCTGTGCTCACACTGATCTTAAGAATGATGAAAGAAAATGGCTTATAAATTTATTTTACACATTTAAAAAAGAGAAGCATGAAATAAAAAGGTACATTTCCTTAGCTCATTAGCATTTAAATTTAAGAAGCACGATGAACAAGCACTGTGAAATTAAAATTTATCTTAAAATAAGATTTAACTCTGGTATTACCACCACATAAAAACCAGCAAGGCCTGATTTTGAAACACATATCCATGAAGATGTGAATAAGTGACAATGTATTCACCCAGGAACAATGTTTGCACATCCAGGTGTAAATATATAAATCTAAATATATAAAAACAACCTTCATTTTTCCCCAAGACTGAATGCATGATGACTTGTACCCACAATATGGGCTAGAATTAAGTGTTCATATCAAAACTACACAAGCAGAAACTATAGTTATTTTGAAACTTCTCTGAGAAAGTGGGCCTCAAATCATGAGCTAATAATCCTAGTTAAAGAGTTATTTGAAATAAAGTTAATTTGCTTTATTGTTGTAAAGATCACACACTTTCTAATAGAAAGGGTTAATTTTTACTAAAATAAACTACATGCTCAGAAATAAACAAGATACCAACTAACTGCAGCTGCTAACAGATCACATAAGGGGTTTTAACTTTTACTGTCACCAGCTGATATGACTTTTTAATAGCACTGAATATGTATAGAGCTACCTATTTGCCTAGCAAATATTATTTTATAAGAGATTTTTCTTTCTATAAATATGATGCTGACTTGTGCAGTAATAATGACTAATTCCTAAAGACTTAAAAGGATTACCTTTATTACAGTGCCAAATGACTAAGATCCTTAGTTAACTAAATGTTCTTAAAATGTGTTCTCTAATTTTGATTTTGTATTTTTCTTATTTTCCATCATTTTGAATTGCTTCCTACTCTTTGCTTACAAACAACCTTGGCTGACCACCCATGCCATCAAGGCAGAATTTCAGATTTTGACTTCTTAAGCCTTCGCAGTTTTAACTTCCCAAGACCATTTTCCACTTCTTTTTTTCTTTTTTGGGAAAGCTTCTCTGAAGACATGGGATGCAGTTCTAGACATGATGTTGGCACTGCAGGCAGCTCTTCAGTGGCGGTTCTTGGCTCATTTTGGCTTGTCTGCACTTCACTGTTGCTTACAGAAAGAGACCGGGAGGGGTTTTTTCTCAAAGTCAATGATTTCTTATCAACCACAGTCTTTGTCATATCTTGCTTTGAAAACAAGCTGGAATTAAGGGGTGTCTTCTCCAGGAGTGGACCCAAGCAATTATCATCACACTTACTCATTTCTGTATTGATAGAAGTTAAGGGAGTCCCTTCAGAGGACACATCTGTGAAATGCTCCAACTTTTCCTCTGAGCCACAGGTCTTCAGCTGAGCCTGTGTTTTGGTCACTCTCCGGCTTTGTTTTGGAGCCGGTAGTGCTGACTCAGAGCTACAAGGAGGGTTCTCACTTAGAAGACTCGCCTCCAACCACTGCAGAGAGTGAGGTTTTTGCTGGCTGTGAACATCATCTGGCTGTCTCTGATTAACATCACTTCTCTGCTCTAACACAGGAAGCTCCAAGCTGCTCTCAGCTGTGTTTGTGCAGTCCTTCAGCAGGCCTGGACTCCTCCGTTGCACAGCAGACCGAGCACCGAGAGAAGCCTGACAGTCGTTCTTTCTGTTCTCTGTCTGCAAGTCTGCTGAGCCAAGATACACTTTCTTGGAGTCCTTGCTGATTTGAGGTTTGCTTGCACTACTTCTCCTTGGTTTTGTCCTCTTCACACTGCAATAAAAAGGAATTTTGTTTTTTCAATTAAAAAAGAACCTTTACTGACTCCATTTACTGTTTTTCCAACTCTGAAACACCATTTGGGCCACCCTCTTTTTGAACATGGAAAAAATCCCTGTATATCATCTTGACAAGCAGCAATGTTTGTCTAGTGTGGATAATATCAAGTGTTATCCATCTGATTTTCCACTGTGCTAGGGGAGAACCTTATTTATTAATGACTAAGCCATGAAGGAGTGAGTTCACACTCTTTTCCAAGAGGCAGAACTCGATTCATTACAGATGTTAAAGGTCAACAGAGCAGAAGTATATTGAATTCCTTTCTGAACTGGCTAGATAAAATAGCATTTCCTAAGTGCCTAAATGATTGCAAACCATTCCCATACATCCACATGCATAATGCATATCTACAGGACAGAGGGGGCAGGCAGGGAGAGGCAGTGAGTGCATCTCTGTGTGAGAGCTCCTAATCTCTATTTTAGAATGTTCCCCTGGAATTTTTCCCAGGCCATTTCAAAGCACTGCTTTAAAGTTAACCACTACTCATCTGGTATCAAGCCCATTCATCTGGCAAGGACTTAGGTAATGCAAGTAGATGATATTCTAAAAGGAATTACACAGGAAAATGGGATCACAAGGGACCTGATGGAGTGTCAGTACATAAACACTCCTCAGCAGTGCCTTACCTATGGATCTGGATTTCACACAGCCCATAAGATGAAGTTTATGCCCAAGTCCTGAAGCTGTATTTTGAGTCTAAACACATTACTAGAGATGGCCCAAGCTGAGACCACTTTTTGCTGCCGAGCAGTTCCTAGGACAGCACACCTAACTCTTCTCAAAGAGGGCTCATCCAGAACAGGTAGAGCTGGCATACCTCCAAAGCTAACCTAATTTCTGAAGACAACACAGATGAGACAACAGTGGTAAAAAGAAGTTGCCAGGGTTCACAGCAAATCCCTGATTTCACAGGTGATTTGGGGCTGCTGGCAGCTTGCACAAGTTGGGATGGAGTCCTGGTACCACACTGGAGCAGTGACAAGTTCAGCTGATCAGCCATCTCCTCCACCAGGGATACTCTTTAATTGTGACTATAGATCCAGATTCTCAAAATGAACAAAAAAAAAAAATCGTGAAGTGTTTTTCACCCTATTCAAGCATCACATATTTATTTTGGCTCAGAGCTTCATTCAAGAAAAACAGCTTGTTTTGACTCTGCCTAGTGATATGCGTGATACCTATGTGGGTTGTAATAGCTTTCTCCATGCTGTAAAAAACAACAACAATCATTTTATCTTCTTATCCACACTACAGTAGTAATCTTCCAGTAATTTAGAACAACCTTCTGTAAAGTAGTTTATATTTATTATTATTATTATTATACTTTATATTATAAAGTAGTTTATATTTTTTAAAATTTTATTATATAAGCTAGATTCTACCAAACCAAATTTTAGCAATTATAAATTCAAAAGCTTAGAAAGAATAGTGGCATACATTTTTCTCAGGATGTCTTGCTTTATTTGTTCACTCAGACTAATCTTAAGCTTCTTGTTCTCAGCAGATTCAGTAAAATATTCAGATGTCCCATTGGAAAGTTCTTCTTTCTGCTCCAAAAGAAAATACAGGTTTAAAACATGACACATCAAGCTATGATTATTCAACAGAAAGCTCCATTTCTAATACTAAGATTTACAGCTGTTCTTTATTATTTTGATCTGAGCAGTCTAAAAGAAACAATTATTTTTAATCTTTTAATATTTGGGAGTCTAGTCAGTTCCCTCCCTTTGACTCCCAAGCAACGCATTTCGTATGCTAAAATACACCGCAAACAAACAGGACTGTAATGTAAAGGATGTAGCTTTCCAAACCATCTGAGGAAACTGTTGGCAAATATTTGACATCTTTGTGGCTCAAACTGTGACAAATGCCAGGAATCTCTCTTGCAGACAGGAGCACGCTTGTCAGTTTTTTTTCTGAAGAGACTGACTGGCGCAGTGGTCTATACACTTATTCTCAGAGGAATTCCCATAATTTTCCATCCTTACAAAAAAACATACACAGTGTTATTTGCTCACTGAACAAGGCAAGGGTTAAAACTTTTAATTCTAACATTTCAACACTCGCAGCTTGTAGTGGTTGGCTACTACAGGACAACAGGGGAATTCTTTCTGGTCTCAGCTAACAGCAGCACCATCCTTTTATATAATACGAGGTTGGGGCGAGCGGGAGGGAAGGAAAATGCTCTTTTTCTTCAAGCTGTGAGCACTTCCTTTCACAATGAAACAATCTCAATCAGAGAAGGGCCATTTGCTGATTTCACCATTAACTACCGCATGCTCCTAAAAAGAATTATCTCTGAGGCTACGGAGGAGAGGAAAAAGTGGTGAAGTCAAGAAGAGAAGAGCCTTTGTGCATCTCCTTGTCTTTGAGAGCACTTTTTTTCCCTCAGCCTCCGTGATGGAGCCTCTGACAGGGGCTCTCCAAACGCAGGGAGTGCTGCTGTAGTCCATTCCCTGGTGAAACAAGGGCACTGGAACCAGGTGGTGTGGAAGAACTGAGGGACAGAGAGAAAGCCAGCAGAGGCACAAGGCCAAAGTCTGTACATTACCCCTGCCTGGAACATCCCTCAGGAACCTGTCACTTAGGGGACATTAAGCCCTGCCCATTTTTATTTCTTTTTTAAAGGAGGGGATGGGGGGAGGATCTCCATGCTCTTTCCAGAAGAAATAGCCAGTGAAAACAGCTTCCTGTTTTGCAAGCAGAAGGAGCGTAGTCAGGCAAAGAAGTAAAGCCATTTTGGCACTTAAAAAAACTCCAGCTGTTCTGAGTCTTCCTTTCAGAGACAAGTTACACAAATGTGTGCATTGAGCGATGCATGAAGTTCTGTCCACTCATGGTGCAACGAGTGTGTTTACAGCAGGCAGAAAACACACGGAGCATACATGCAAGGTGATCCCAAACTCAGAAATCGAGCTTAACTAGTTTAATCTGAGGGATTAATTGCTGCTTCTATTCTTGCTGGAGGTAGATTCCCCTAATTTGACTAAATGTATTTTCATACTTTGTAAACAATTAAAGACAGAAATACTATTAAGATACTTGAGCATTCTGCTAATTTTAAGAGAAGGCAGAGAGTGCAAAGTCTGTAGAAACTATTTTGATTTCCAGTAACAGTCACACAACTTGGAGGCTGAAGGGTCTTACACAATCACCCTGCATCAAAACAGCTGGAGAATGCTTGTACTTGGCCAGAGAGCTGGAGCCCATCTGAGTTCCTGCTGGGTGGAAACGGGTAAGGTTAATTCTGTTCAATCTTCAGCCCCCAATGCACTGACCAGGCCAGGATCAGCAGCCCACTGAGGCAACTCTAGTCACTGTGGTAAGGAACGCATGGAAAGGAGACCTTGGTACAAAATCCAGGGGAGGACTGGGGATAGTTCCTGTCCCAATGTACTCCCTACTGCAGATAAGGAATAAACTTCAGTTCTAACTTGCATCTGATTCTGGATCCTGCGGGACTGGGATGGTCCCACCAGGCTGTGAGGAGGGAGCAGACCCTGCAGAGAGGCAAGGAAGACAAAGTCACGGCACTTGTGACTTGAGTCAGGCTGGAGCTAATGGCCCTGAGTTGCAGAGTTTAACATATTCCCTCACTGCACTCTCATCACCCTTTTGTTTTGCTTCCAAATAACTTATCACACAAAGCAGTGACAGAAAGGGTTAAGGCATCAAAAAAAGTAAAAATCAAAATGATTTATATGTGAAACACTTCTGAACATGCCCTCTAAGTACAGTAGATTTTCCCCTCGGAACCACACCCTGTAAGTGCTGTATTTTGAGAGCTGAACAATTAACATAAGGCATATGAGTCAGGCTTTGAAAGACTCTGTGGGAACCAGAGAGCCTTTTGCTATTAGCAGTGATGTAAACTCCCTAAGGCTGGAGTAAGTCCACAATAGAAGGCAGAGAGAGTCATAAATAACAACAGTGGGCATTCCATATACTACTAAAAAACACAGCCATTATTGGTGATACTTCCTTTATTTTCTTTATTAGACTTAATCATTTTAGTTAATTAAAAAAAAATGAAACACACTGTCTGTTTTGGGAATACTATTTATTTCCTATGGGAACTTCAGGACTTGTTAAAGAAAGAAAAAAAACTAATCTGCTCTCATCCTGTCTAGTAATCCCAGATTCCTTTTAGGCAGTGAAATAATTAAAGAAAAATATTCCAGGCATAAAAGGGAGGACAGCAGAAGCAGACATCATATAAACAATGACACCATGACAGAGAAAAACGTCAAAGCACCGCCAGACTCGCGACTCGACTCTGAAAGAGCTGCAGGGAGTGGGATTGCTGCTAACAAATTAAAACCACATTTCTTGGCAAATTGTTAAAGACAGACATATTTACATTTGTATAGAGACTGGGTGGGCACAAAAGATTAAAATGCTTCTCTAGCCCTTGAACTGCCAAGTTCTATTAGAAATATGTGCTCTTAAAATCCCAGGGTAAGCTCAGTCCTTTCTGTCACTAAAACTGCAGAGAAGGGCCCGCAGAAGTCAAGCTTACAAAATCTTAACAGCCTACCTGCTCATGACACTGGCCTCCCCAAACCTGATTTTAAGATCCTTAATGCTTATCCCAAGAGATGTCTGGAGGAATAAAAACCCCTATCAAAACCTACAGAAAAACATCAGGCACACATTAGGCACAGAATATACTTCCTGTAAGGTTTATCAAATTGAAGATTCTTTTTTTTTCTTTTTTTGCTATCTTACTCCACTTAGTACTTACTCAAGCTGAAAAAGAAACCCTCAAAACTGTAAAAGCAGCACTCACTGCCATCTCCATCTCTCTCCAGGACAGCTGAATTCAGCAGGACAGCATTAAATATCTGTTAAAGAAGCACCCATGGATGGGCACTTGTGAGGAACCCTTACAACTCATTACCCTGAAGCTGAGTGAAAGCTTTGGCCTTTCCAGCATGACAATATGCTCGTACAAATACTGTTTTCTTTTTTACTTCCACTCTGACACTGGGTTGAAAGAAATTTTTCAAAGTGAACACTGCTGCTCCCCTTTCCTGCCTCTCTGGTGTCATGCTTTCTAGTCGTTTCTTACTATTCTCAGTGTCACAAGCTTATGTACCAACAAACAAAGTTAGACTAAGAGATAATTAAATTTCATGTTGGGTTCCCAACCCCATAATAAAAAACACACTGTTTTAAAAATTAATTCATCAATGGGGCTCATCAAAAATACTTAACAGAATACATCAATGGGTTCAAGAAATCAATTTTTGTATAACAGTGGCAAATGGGAGGGGACTATAAAGATAATAATGAAAGCAAAGCTGTGAAACCACTGTATTACCCCAGACACACAAAATAAAACTAAAATTAGTGCAATGGATAAGACAGAAACACTTATTTAGGAGAACTTTATGTAAGCTTGCAATTGCATGGTTTCTCTTCATGTCATTCTAAGCTGTATCATGAGCTCAACCACCAGAGATAACCTTTAGGTTTCAGAGGTGTCCTAACAGATGACTGACAGATCAGAGAGGTCAGACAGGACTCCTTCCAATCTGATAAACAAAAAAGGCTCCTTAAAGCAAGTGAGGAGGCTTGTGAGGGAAGGATGAATCAGATATTACAATCTAACTGATAAAAAAGTGACAGAGACAGGACTTTGGGTCTCGTCTCCTGCCCTCTCCCAACCCACATGAAGGAAAAGCTTCCCACAGTTTCAAGATGCAAATTTTTTTGCATTTCCAATGTAGTGATGCATCAGTCCTGGCAGTTCTACTTATGAACTTCAACCACATCATAAAACACTTGCAGAAGTTTTCCAAGTCCAGAAGTGGATATTATTCTCAACCTGAAATACAGCTCCTTGATCAGATTTATGGAATATTGCTCTACACTTTAAAGTTGACTGTCCTGCTCTAGAAGTCAGTAAATTCCAGTAAAAACCATTAAGGATCATTCCACGTTACATTGGACTACTGGTGTTGCCTTTGAAATAGGAATTTTTAAGGAATGCTGGTGGTTTTCAAAAATACTCCAATTTCAATCTTGAAAAGAATGTAACAACCAGAGCAAAACTGCATCTGTCCAGGAGGAGCAGAACTGTTTAACCTTCCCACGACCTAGCACAGAAAGCAAAATCAAACTCCTGGATCAGTACAGTCTTCATCATCTACCACCAAAATTCCCGTGAATTTGACAGCATGGATCTTCAGTTTTGCTTATCAGGACACCCTACAGTCTGTACCATTTAGTACAAACATTGGCCCAATCTATTACAAGCCCCCATGATACACATTCCACTTTCTCAAAACACAAGGTGTGAACCCAAGTTTCTCACTCAATACCTAAGTCCTGGCAATTACAAACATTCCAAAGGTCCCCCAGGCATCACTAGATTAGCTTAAAGCATATGACTTCTATGAGGAAAATGCCTTTTTCTTTTTCAAGTATTTAGTTCAGATTTTAACTCCATTTCACATACAGGAGGAATCCCAGATTGTTCTGAGTCTAAGAAATTCAGAGCTCTCTAGATTTGCATTTGAACATCCACTAAAGAAGAGAAAATAGAAGAATTCCTGCTGTAAATGGCAGAACAAATGAAATGTGATTCTTCCTAAAACTTAGAGCTGCAAGGGAACCTATTTATAAATTCAGACCTGTGTGTAACACAGAGCAAATACCCCATCACACTTTGTAAAGACACAGAAGTGCTCCTGAAACCACTGCTCACGTACTGAGCAGCACATGACACAGGCTGTGTGCATTTGCTTGAAGGCAAGAACTGCTAAAATTAATGTTAAGTAATTGAGCTATTAATCATTCTGATTTTATATACTGATGCTACAAGACTCAGATTCTATCTTCAGAGAAAGTGTCCACTGATAAGAAATGGAGTAGACAACAGCTTTTCAACCAAAATAACTTCTCTCAATGACATTGAAGAAAAATCTACAGCATATTAACAGTGGATTTTTACCTTTTTAAAGGAAACCATGCATCTTCAGCCAGCCATTTCCATCAACTTTTAGATTGAAAGAGATTTTTATAAATTAATAGAATAGCAATTTTAAGTAGTGCTCGACCTCTTTCTCCAGCTTACAAATCAAAAGAGAATATCTGAGACAGGCCCTTCTGTAATCCTGTACTACAGCTTTCCACAGCCTGGCATGAGGATCCTCTATGTGCCTACCAAACCTCACTGGGTATCAGGGTCAGCCAGTGCAGAGGTCCCTCAGCATCACCCACCAGCAACACTGAAGCAAATTTTGCATTTGTCCTTCCAGACATAGCAAGAGTTATATGACATGAGAGAATACTCCTTAGAGTACATGATGTATATAAAGTGTGATTCAGATGCCCAACACTTTGATACTTACAGGAAAAAAATACATCAATTTTATGCTCTTTTGTTCTTTTTATGCAATTACTATATGTAGTAGCATCTGGAGGAGATCTTGAAAAGAATAACTAATACTCTTGATCTCACCGGTTATACAAAAGCAAAATATGTAAAACAAGAACTGCACAGCTCAGGAAATAATTGCTGTTCAACAATTTAATGTTTCAGCTTGGTTTTCAAAACCAACACCAGTACCACCACCCTGAAAACCACCAAGACTTCTGAGCCCACACTGGGGATCTGCCCCTCCAAATAATTTAAAATCAATTCAAATTGTTCAAAAATCCTGCTGTGAACTTTACCATCAGTTTCCTGTTCAGTCAAGTTATGAACTTCCTAGTACTTCTAAGAGATTTCTGCTGAAGATTGAGGAACAGATTGCTCTTTGAAACAATTTTTTAAAATCTTGTCAAATATTCTTTGTCTAACAGGAATGTCAAGAAGTTTTATCAAAACCTTAAGTAAGTTAAACCTTTTGAAATCCTAGAGCCATCAAAATCTCACCAATGCACCACAGCTAAATAAAATCTTTCACTGCCTGCAGCTTTAACATGATCCCTTGCCAGCCTTCCCCCCTGCCCCTCTGCCAGGGGTGCCTGTCCTCTCCAAGTCTGCAGAGAGGAAAGAGTAGAGAATCAGGTCAAATCCACATGAACCACCAGCATTAGCTGTGACAGCAACAGTGAGAGGGGAGAGGAAAATGAGGGAGGTGAAAGGATGATGACAGATGATAATATCTTAAATAACCACAAGGCTTTGACAAATGGGATCTTGTGAACGCTGCTAAGTAGTTAGATTTAAATCAACTGGAGCACTCATATAAGAAGCAAGTACCAAAATGAGTAAAAGATTACACAATTTGTCCCGTTTTTTTGAGGATTGCTTCATATGGAAATCATTTTACAACCTTAATCATTTATACTGCAGCTACAGGACCATCTGTATTTCTGCTCTGCTTCACCTAATTTTGCCTAATGAGGTACACTTTTATTGAGGATGTATTCCACTTAACTTGTTGGCTTTAAGGCAATAAATATTACTTTTTATTTCATTCCATTCATACTCATAATATTCCGTCTGCTTTTCAGATAAATAATGCTACAGAACAAAGGTTTTCCAATCAATTCCTTGCAGCAATATCTTGGCCTTTTTCCAGCGATCACACAGTTAATTCACTCAGCAGTTTGCATGAGCACAGCAATTGCTCTTTTCACTAAAAACACTGCATTTATCAACAGATGATTTTCATTTACAGCCCTAGTGCCTCTCTACCCAGCTCTGGGAGGTTTCCTTGAAATTCTCCAAAGCCTTCTCTGGTCTTGACTAATTGAAATAATTGTGTCAGTTTTCATTTCATCATTTGCCCACTTCTCTGGATAGTTAATGCAGCAGACAGCTGTGAGACTTTTGCCATGCACAAAATAAATCAGTTTGTAAGCTATGAGAAGAAACTCCGACAAGTTCAGACAAATCTCACTGAGGCAATTCACAGCATCACCGCTCTCAGGTCTCCTCCCTCCCCTTTTGCAGGAGGTTCCTGCCCCACTCAGAGCTGGCAGAAAGGAGCACACACACAAGCCCCAGCTGCTCCCACACGCGATTCAGTGCGCGAGCCGAAAATCCAGGGAAGCTCGGTGTGCATGAATCCACAAGACACTGATACACGGAAAGATGAGATGCAGGCACACAGCCCTTTTGGCAAACGCTGCTGCAGGAGTGGTAATCTCCAAGGAGAAGAGGAAGACAGCTGGGACAAAAGGGAATATTGTAAAGCTGCTGTAGCTTTCTTTTTATGATCATTACTCTGAGATGCGGTTTCTCAGAGCAGCCTAATGATTCAAGCTAATTTAAAGCTACACCAACAATGAAAGGGAAGTCTCACCCTTAACCAACACGTGGTCCTACCAAAGATCAACACTGAAGGATCTGGCAGAAGGTGAAACAAGCAAGCAATAACAAAAAACCAAAACAAAAACACCCCTTGGTCTCTGAGGAATCACTGAATGACCCCAGCACTGACAAACACTAAAGACAAGAATGCCCAGCAAAGCAAAGGCAGGAGGAGCAAAGAACATGAAAGATGAGTAAAAAAAGTAACAGAAGCTTGAAGTGTCAAAAGTGAAAAAAATCACCCAAGCAATTCTTTGCCTGTTCCACTAATGTGGTATTTGGATAAAGTTCATTAGTCTGCAGTTTCCCCCTCTACCTTTTTGAAAGAAGTACTGAACCCTGTTCATATTTACCAACTACAGCTTAATGGTTTTCTCCTGTTTCCTATAATGACCAAAAAGAATTCAGCATATCATCTAAAATACCAGAAAACTAGATTTTATAAAAATTAAAAAAGAATAGTGATGTAAAAAAAACAAGCAATAAGACAAATATTACAAGAAATGTAACATTAACATGTTGAGGATGTTACTTTCAAACCCAGGTAACTCCCAGCTGCTACCCAAAGGTTGCTCAGGCTCCATTCATCCAAATCCTGGCTGTGTGCTCCTGCAACATTTTTTTACAATTGGCAAGTGTGTGGGTACAGGATGAGTTGGTTCAGTGAACTGACATGATGGAAAACTAATCCTCCAATGAAAAACAGAGAAACGTCACAAATAAATAATTTTCTGCTAGATCAAGTCAATGAACTAATTCATTCTCCACTGAAGAATCACTTGGGCCATTGTAACCAGAAAGGAAAGGAATATGTGGCTGGATGTAGAGGGGATGTGGAGTGACCTTTTCAGTAGTAGCCCACCAGCACAGCAGTTTCACTGTAACATTTTATACACATATATATATACACACATGCCAAGATTTGTACTTACAGTGTGAATTGTGCAATTCTATTTCACAGCATTTCCTTCTTCCCCTACCCAATCTGATATCACTTAACAATAAGTCTTTAAAGCATTTAAGATAACTAAATTCCACATAACGTCCTGTACTAATCTTTACAAATTGCTGCTATCTGAAGTTTTCATTCTACATTCTAATAGACACACTATTCCACCAGCATACACTCCAGTGGGACAGATCCATTAATTACAGTTAAATTTCATGTTTGCATAAAAGAAAACCAGAAGCCTCTTCCCAGCACAATCAAAACCCAAGCAAACCCTGTCACTAAGGCTCTGAAGAGTTCTAGGAATGAGAATTCTCTAATGCTCCTGAAGAGTATTTCAATGACACAATTTATAAATCAGACATGCATGAAGGAGACGAAATAGTTTATTTCCCTGATGAGGATTTAAAACACACTGGGCACATCTTTAGCACTTTTTTTCTCCATGTGTACCTGTAAGGGTTTTTTGTGGTTTTTTTTTTTTTTTTGCTTGGTTTGTTTTTCAAAGAGCAATATTCCACTGGAAAAGAAGCCTTATTTTTGTATAATATTCTCTGTAACTTAACAAGGCACAGTGGAAACTCTGAGATCTTTTTAATCAAGACAGGATCTCCTACTCCCCACTTTCTTTTCTCATTTTATTCAAATGGTAATTTCAAATTTCCACTTTAACATAATCTTTAGCTTAACCTCCTTCATGCTTTCCCTATAAGTGCTTCCTCTCATAGATTCTGGTATAAAGCCAATGTGGTTATCAATGAATACTCCATTGTTTGCACATTTTCAAATGCTCATAAGTCTTCCACCCATTTCCATTTCCACTATTTCTCCAGATAACCCATTTCCAATTTTCCATTTTAGCTCTTTACATAATAATAATCAAGAAAACGTAGTCACTGACAAAGGTGACTAATCTCTCCAGAGCTCTTATATATTTCCTTGGGTTTCCTCTTTTGCCATGTTCCCAAAACTGTCTTCTTTTTCAAGATAAACCTATTCAAGATACAAACATAGTTTGGTAAAACAGGAAACAATGGTTTTATGTTTAAACTTAGCATTAATCACTCAGCCTATTCTTCCATCTCCTCCTTAAGACTTCCAATTTGCTTGTGTAATTTCAATAACTTGTTATATTGTTTCTTTACTTGAGATTTCCCTTCTTCCAAAACGCTTATCACTGCCTGCAGCCCGAGTTTTAAATGTAACCACAGACTCACCCATTTACAAATCCATCCTAGAAAATTACATATTGATAGATTTTCTTCTATTTTAGTTCATCTCTGCTCCTTAGAGGTGCTCTCAAATATTTTATTTGTTTATGCTTAAAGCTAATTTGACAGAGACTGTCTAATCAACCCTAACCTTAGTCTTACATGAGGCATCACAGGAGGATTAAAATTGATGCTGAGGTTTGTGATTGTGAGTATCTCAAAAACAATCTAATTATAATCTTTCCTAAGGTGCAGGACATAAAAATTTCATTTCATAGCTGGCTACATCCTTTGAAACTTGTGGTTTAAGCACAGTCTATTTCAGAGATACACAAAATAGCCTAAAAAGCAGTGAAAAGGCACAGAATAAAGGGTTGAAGACAGGTGAAGGAAGACAGTTGTGGTCAGTGAAGCAAATGTGCACCAGGCTGACATAAAACTGGTTGCAAGTAATGGGAAAGGGGAACACTGAGCCCAATTTGTCTTGACAGAGCTCAGGAATGAAAGCTTGACCCAGACCATGAACCAGCATAAAAACAGTTTAAAAAAATACAAAATCACAAAGTCTTGACTAAGTCAATCACACTCACAGCAACACAGGAAAGTGACAAAGTCTCCATTAATGTATAGTTAACTGCTTTTGTAAAACACAAACAGGCCCTCAAATCCAAGGGTGTGAGCTGATTAAAGGTTTCAAAGAACTTGCATCCAACACTGTGGCATTATTCAAACCCAAACAACATACAGAAGAAAACAAAACACAGCCTCATTTTCAGCCCATGACAGAATCTGTGGAGTGTATCAACAGAAAGGTCTTCTGGGTGGTCTTTTGTAGGGCAGAGTTTAGAATTCCAGCCTACTCACGGCTCAACTGCATGGAGAAAAGCAGACACACACAAAGTGCAGATTCTTTGCCTTTCTTCTGGAGTGCCAAAAACTTGAAAAACTCTCAGTGGCAATCAAACACTCCCCCAGTTTGGCAAAGTACTCAGCCAGAGTATATGACAAATCTGGTCCTAACACGCTGTAGGAAACCCGGGACAAGAAAACAGTCTGGAGTGGACCCTTGAAGTGAGAGTGGTAAGAATTAAACAGATGCTCCAAAACATTTGCTCAGGGTCTGCTCCCATCTTGCCAAGTTCTTCAAATCAGGAAAGATGGTTTTTTTTAACTTTCTCTTACTCCTCTTACTAACACACTACACTGACCATCCCAGCCAGGTGAGAGCACCCACACTGCTTCTGTAAGCAAAGCAAACTCCCAACACTTTACTATTGATTAGGTTATCAGCTCACTAAGAGATGTTTTCTTTTTAAATATAAAAGCATTTAAACTTGCCTTTTAAACAACAAGGAGTTTCCACAGATCAGGATCTAATTTTGAAACAGTAAACATAAAGTCCCTAACATCAAATTTTTAAATTTGCCTTCTCCTTCCCACATAAAATCACAAGAAAAACTGAAGAAAACTTCTTAGCTCTTATTTTATGGAAAGATTAAAAATACCAAATGAGGGAACTGGATATCTCATAAGAGCTACTTAAGCAAAAAAAAACCCATAATTATTTCTCAGTCCAAATGCAGAGATAGAATTTTCTACTTCAAGCATTAAGGAGTTTTCAAGACAATACTGAAAAAGTAATAATTTTCAAAAGAGCAAAGTACTTCTAGAACAGGGAAATAATTTTTTTTCTGAGAGTGCAAAAAACATTTGCTTGATTCTTTGACACTTAAGGGTATGTACCAAGCTAGGAATCAAAACAAGAAAATCTACATTCAGCATTATAAATATGAACACCCTGCCTGGTATTAAAAGAAAAAAAAAAAAAAAAAAAGAGTGTTGAATGAGTAAAAGAAAACACATTTTTTCAAGGGTCAAATACACTTTAATACATGTAAGATCAACTCCTAAAATCCACCCAGACCTCAGGGTGTAATTGTGACCCTCAGTGTGAGCCACAGAGCGGCAGCTGGGCCCATGTGAGCACTCCTGAGACAATCAGCACTTAACTGCAGGATAAAATTCAGAAGCCTTTGACCCTGATGAAGCCTTCAGGATGAAATATTTAAGGAGAATTGCTTATGGTATTTAACCACACACCAGTGCCTTTTCCTCCATAAATGTTTGGGGATTTTTTTTCCCAGCAGGGCCAGCACTGATCCGCTTGAGTTGCTGTGCAGAACAAGCGTTAAGAAAACATACAAGAAACCCGTGGACATTACAAACAGCTACATTATCATTTTGGAAAGTAAAATGCTACAAGGACAAAATATAAAGTAAGAAAAGATCCTTAAATCAAGGTGCTAAAATCATACCTGGCTTTCTAAACATATGGTCTTTTTCTCCAAGATGTATAAGGCTCAGAAAATGCCGAGCTTTCAAAGTTCCCATTTTTCCCTACCTTAGGCTCATTTCAGGATGCCCTTTCGATTACTTTGTTCATGTGAATTTCTGGTGCCAAGATGACAGTAACAAATACTTGAATAACTACATCTCTACATAGAAACATTCACCTCCTTTCTGTTAAAAATCCCCCAAAATTTATAGAACAGTTTTGTACCTACCAATCCACCATTCTCACACATCCAAGCACTTGGATCAAAGTCAAGTTTACTGACACAAACAATAAATTTCTCTGGAAACACACGGAGATCTAAACAAAAAAGAATTGAAAAGAGAATTACAAAAATCATAACCACTTTCCAAACCACTCACAACAACAACATATGTGTAATTTTAGTACACAAAATTACTCTTTTTTTCAATTGCACACTAACTCATTTCATGCACCCTTCTAGTTTCTCACTCACTCTCTTCAACACGCCACTCCTTCTTTTGTTTTGTTTTTGTAAAGCATTCAAAAAAATCAATAAGTAGAATAAATTGAGTTCCCAAGAGGAGATTCATGGCTGCAAATTAGTCCACCTGCACCCCTGGACAGGAAGACCAGACTGAACCAACAGACAAACCACTTAACAAGGATTTCTTTTGTGCTGTTTTGGTGATGAGTCTTTTCATCACAAAAGCTGTAAATTAGGTTTGTAGCCTAGAACAACATTCAGTCAGAGCTTGGCATCAAACCTCAGCGTAAGGCCAGGGCAGAGTGTTTCACACTTCAACTACAGAGATTTTTGAAGTCATTAAACAAATTGGTTAACTACTACTGAATTACACATTTTACTCAAGATCACATGGTTTGCTATGAACACAACAAAGTTTCTATTTACAAAGGATTAAAAATTGAAGGGTTCACATATTAGAACAGATGAAACAAAGCTTTATTCAGTACCTGACAATGCTATGGGAAGAGCACAGCTGGATATTTTCTTGTTTACATATGAAATCATTTCCAGATCAGTATCTTCATATTTTCAGCTCTGATTTTTTTTTGTTGCTGGCTTTTGTTGTGTTTTTATATAAAGAGAATTAATAAATTTTAAAGTTTGTTATATTTCAGAATGAAGCCATAACACACTATTTTTGTGGGACAAGAAAGAGACAAGGCTTGCAGAAAAAAACCTATGAGGTTGATCTCACAGGGTTGTTTTTTTTTTGTAGAAGTGAAGAGCTGGGCAAGTTGCTTCCAGTAACATGTTGTTATTGTTACATTTTATAACAATCTTATCTGCTGGCTACCAAAATGCAGGTATCTTTAGGTATTCACTGATGCTTCAGAACAGTTCAAATTTAATAGACAGCAAATAATGTTGAGATGCCAATGCAGGCACTCTGAAATTCTATTCTAACAGGACAAATTTGATGAAATCTTTAAAGTCAACACCGATCTCTTCAGCCAATATGGACTTGGAAAACAACCAGCTGGCATTTGAAGACAGATTTAAACATTTATGAATATCACGAATCCCTATAAAAACAATAAATTATTTTAAAATACCCATTCGATTATTCAGTATTTTTAATGATTTTTTTTTTATTTAATGCCAAGAGGCGAGCGCGGAGGGCAGCGATCGTTACAGTTCCTTTATGTTGCTGTTGGCAGGGGAGGATTGATCTCCCTTCCTTCCAGAGCATCCTGACTTGAGAAAACATGAAGAAAAGACCTGGTGCAATGACATCACCTACGTCAAGATTTTATAGCTGTGAGGTGAACAAAAGCCTTTCCTGCATACACTTGTACTGCATGTTGATGTCACAAGACACTGAGCAATAATGAAGTGATTCATGCTGCAACCTCTGCCTGATTCACCCCGCAGAGACTCAGGAAAATGCTGAGTCTCGTCATACTTACAGAATTTGGTGAGGTTTAGCTGATTACCCTGGGGCAAGGCATACACAAATTTAAAATTAAGGGTTTTTAAAAAAAATCCACCTTATTTCAAGAAAACACTTATCTTTTTTTATTTGTTTGTTTTCAGGAAATCATCTTTGTAAAAAACAAACAAACAATCAAAAAAAACACCAAAAAGCCCAAGCTCTGAAAGAAAATTTGATTTAAGTAGACCAAAATCTGACAAAGTCTTAGTTATGTTCTCTTTCTTCCTCCTCAAAGTAACTCTGTAAGAAACTGATTTCTTACCACGATAACGTTTCCCTAGAGCACAACGGAGATTAACCCATCTCTTCATAAAGTAGGCAGTAATGTGCAAACTGTTGGCTGCAACATAAAACAAAGGGAGAATATTAAGTGTAAGGGTATCTTGGGCATTCTGGTCTCAAAGTGCTGTACATCTGCTAAGAATGGATTGAGAGAAAGCAGCAGCGGCTCAACAATACAAAGGAAAAAGAACTTTAATAGAATATTTTTCAAAAGAAACTGCTGAATTCTCGTACTGAAGTGTCAAAAAATTAGTGTTTGAAACAGGGCAAAAATCTACACAAATTAACCACCAAGTTCTGGAATCCAACCACAGAAATTAAATTAATTAATTGATCAGAGCTGTCATTTACTTAATAGTGTGGTGTCATGGTCACTTAATAGCGTGGTGCAATGTTTTCATACACATTCTGCAAGAACAGTACAGATACTCATTTACTTAAGTGCCTTCTAGAGGAAGGTGACAGACCTGGTAGAAAAAAAAAAAAAACAAAAAAAACACCAAAACAAAACAAAAAAAACCAAACAAAAAACTACAAAGAAACCCAAACATGAAAGGGCTTAATTCTACCGTTTCATTGAATGAGGTGAGAAATGCCCACATTTGAAGTCCTCAGTATATACAGCAGCCCGAGCTGGCCTGGCTGACCCAGTAGGTACCTGTAACCTCCACAGGTTTTTTCAGTTTCTATTCCCAGGAACAACAGCAATCCTTGTGCATCAGTAGTGTAGGAAATGGACAGAAGAGATTACATTAGGGCTGAGAGAGTAATTATTAGACCAAGGAAATCAGCGTTTACTTTTGTTCTACTTAAATTCCCAAATGACCCTGGTAAATCAGTTAGCACTTCATTCATGAAGGTATGAAGCAACCTGACTCCCACTGAAAGTGCAAAAACCTGACACCTGTGACTCATCCTCCCCAGTCTCCCTGCGCACCTCACTGAAATCCAAGAGTGAAAGAGAGCTGGTGATATTTCCCCTAACTTGGATGGAGTTTCCAAGACTTAAATTATTGATGCTTTGAAGACAGTCAGCTACCCTGGGTGCAATTAGCACAGATAAGTTAGAATATTAAGTGCTACTGCTGCTTTTGTAATCTACCCATTTAAAAAGAAGGAAAGCTTGCTTGTTCCAGTCTCAATCCCTACTGAGCAAGAGCCAATGCATGCTTTATTTCTAAGCAAAAATGCACGTCCTCCTGAAGGGTCTCCCACTGTCCTATTCCTACAAGATCTTCTGGAACTCACCATCAAGTGCTGTTGAGCCCCAGCTCTCATTAAGAACTACAGTTATCAATCACAATCAATCCCTTTGAAATTTATCAGCCATCTTTTTTCCTTCCCCTCAGGAAGACACTCAAAATTTGACTTCCTTTTAGAGATCAAGTCAAGATGTGACAAGTTGAACCATCCCTTAAAAATGATGAGTACTAGAGAAAAATTTGGATGTCATCCACCAGCTTTATTAACTGTTTACTTAAAAGAACAATTAAGGAAAATTACTTTTAGCTATTTCCAGTTTGGCATCTGCAATTCTTTATCACTGCTAGTAGGCTTAGTCAAATCAAAGAATTTACCCTGTATATAAATAAGTTATTAGTGTGATAACAACATACTCCACTGTGACCTTGGAAGGCTGAGAAAGTAGCATTCCTAAAAGTACAACTTGGAAAACAAATCTTCAGACAGTAAATATTACAAGTTTTCCTTTCCACCTCCATTTGCTGGTGATATTCTACATGCTTTGGGGTTGGTTTTTTTGGTTTTTTATTTTTGTTTTTGTTTTTTTTTTTAAGGAACCTAAAATGAAAAAGTGTGAATCTTTGTTTTTCACAGGAAAAGCAGGATGCTTCGTTCTTGAAATTTTTCTATAGAACAGTGACCTCTAGATCTGCTTATTTTTCTTGCTGTACTGGTATTCTCTGAGAGGTTAAGTGACTGAACAAAGTTTCAAATTTTGTTTAGAGGCCCCTGATTCAGCCAGCTACTGTTCTGTGGAAGAGAACCTCAGATCTGACAAAATAAATCATTATGTAAGAGATCAAGACACCTCTACAAACTACTTTTGCAGAATCAGCTAAGTCTGAAAGTCTTGTAAAGTGTCATAGGGAATTGCACCTGAGCTAATAAGCTCAGCCCAGAGGGACTAACACTAAAAAATCATTTTAGTTTCCATGATTATTTACTACTTTGCTGAAAAGGCCTGAACAGATATTTGCTGTTACTTGTTGCTAAGCCTGAGAAAATATTAAGATGCACTACATTTAAGACATCTGCATTTTGAAGTATCACACAGCTACACTCATTAAATGTTTTGAAACCCTCTTGTACATGACATATGATCTACTCTGTAGTCAGCTGGAGTTTGAAAAACTCCCCCAGTTTTAAAGCTGTCAGAGTTACTGCAGAACTATAAAAATAGTGATATCCTCTTTCAGCTTCCTTCTGGGGAAATATATTATCCAATTAACTATTCTACTTCATGAAAAAAAGAAACTTAAAAATAAGACCCACAAGAAAACCTTTTCATCCAAGAACCCCATGCGAGTTGCAGCTTTTTAAACTTTCTACACAGTTACTCAGCATGAGTTTAAATCTCTTTGTGATCTCATGGAAGAACAGACCAAATGATATGTACCAAATGCTCCATCACTAACTTCTTTTGAGCACAACACAGAAGTTTGAACCTCAAGCTACAGACAATTTCTCTTCCAGTAATGTAGAAAGTTCACACATCCTGGGCTCAGCAAACCTAGTTGGTCCCATCTTCAATTTCCTCTTCACCATCCAACACAGACAAAGCTCCCTTTGTGGATTACCAGCACACAGGCAGAACTAAAATTGTATTTCGTGATATGAAATTTTGTTTTCTTGTTCCAAAACCGGGTACTCTAAATCATCAGATCCAGGGTCCAAAAACAAACAAGAAAAACAAAACCAAACAAACAAATCAACCCCAAGGAAATAAACAGACCCTGAAACCCAAAAGGAGACTGCATAAATGTGGTTCTAGAAAAGCCACAGTTCAGTTTCAGCTGAAAGAGGCACCAGTGAGCGCTGCCTTTTAAGGGAACAGTAATTTGCCCTGCTTGTTGTATTTCAGAGTCCCACGACATGGAGAGGAAGTATCAGACACCAACTCTCCTGTAAGACTATCCAGCAACACTTGTTTTCCAAAGGAGGCACAGCCAGGCTGCCTTGAGCTTGCAGAAGGCTGCCAAGAGGCGGCTGTGGTGCAGTGTGCAGCACTGGGAAGCCCTCTCCCACGGCTATTATGGACCATTCAGCTGGGAGCCTGGGAAAATGCCTCTGAGCTGCTGAGTTATCTGGAGCAGCCTGGCAGGTGTTCACTCCCCAGCACGATCTGGCACCTGCCTGGCTCCCTGCTTCACTCCAGTCTTGTCCAAAGCCACAGCACAAGCCTAAGGCCAAGTGCCCCCAAAACATTTCCATATCTGACAGGCACCTATTTCTCATCACACAGTATTTTTATATCATACCTATTTAGACTTTCTGAAACACTAAATTGTACATTTAAAAAAAAAAATCTACACTTAGCTCAGACTTGATTAATTTTTCAACACAGAATAGGCTATACCAGTAATAATGTTTACAGTATATAGAGCTTTTCATCTTCAAAGTGCTCTACAGACATATTATTACACTGCTTTTTAGCACTCATACTTCTCCAGTTAAAATTATTCACCACAGAATGAAAAGTCCTGATCGTTTGTAAACAAAACAAAACAAAGGAACATTCCATTCTAAACCTACTGTTAATTGTGCAGTTTTCCTTCCCAAAAAATCCAACTCCATACCATGTGCTGTGGAATAGGCTGCCATTTCTAATTTAGATGAGATTCAAATAAAATATTGGCATTTAAGTTTAAAGCCAAGTCTAAGATAGGTGCAGCAGATGCACACCTTCACATACAAAAAGCTGCTGAGAATTCTAAAGGCTTTTCTGGAATCCATTTGGTATTTTTTGAACAAGAAGCATCTTCACCCAGTTCAAAGTTTTAAACAACAAAGAATAGGCTTCAAAACAACTGATACATGTCAGGATGGCATCCCTTCTTTCCATACAGTCTGCCTCCAGTTCAAAGAAAATGATAAGCAAGTACACAGGAAAATGTGTACTGATAAATATAACATCAAGCCCATAAGCTTTTTAAAAAGAATTTTAATATCCATGGAAAAGCATTCAGATCATTAAATTGATATATAAAATATACTTGAAGAATGGACAGAAAGATACTTGGGTGCAATATTGAGTGAGTATTGCTGCAGGGTCTGACCTTGCAAACTCTGGTACCTGAAATAAATTCAGGGACGGAATTTGCCTCTGTTTTTTCCAGGGTGCCTTACAGTAGCATAAATCAACTACAGACAAAACCAGATTGCTGGGTTTTTTTCACCTTACTCTTTCACTGTTTTTCAGCATTACTGCTGCTCTTCTATCTGCTACATCTTCTGAACACAGGCCACTTGCCAACACAAATAGGTGAGAAATCCTTCCCACCAAAGATCTGGGGACAAGATTTAGCTCTTATCTGGGAACAGAGTTCCTGACTGGAAGAAAGACATTAACCTTTCAAGAAGTGTGATCCAAAGAGGAAGGGATAGGCCTAGAAGGATCCTCCCTGCTATCAGAACCTGCATAGCCTAGACACAACCCACTGTCTAAACCATCCAGAGTATGACAAACTGCAAAACCAAACTGAGCCATTTTGTAAAATCCTACAGTAGGGTTGTAGGGCTCTCCTCTAGCAGGAGAGGTGGGGAATTCACTCCAAATTTAGAACTATCCTGGTCAAACTGGATCCAGGAGAAGGCATTTCTTAGACTTATTGTCAGTGCTGTTCTGGAGGAAAGAATGAAGCAAAGCACATCTGAGACCATCTGGCTGCAAGATGATAAATGCCTCTGATGGAGGTCCTGGGAACAGCTCTGAAGGAAAAAGGCCATCGTCCCCTCACTAATACTTAAGGATGGAGAGGCAGGCTGATCCATTCCTGGAAAATCCATACCCATTCATAATGTATGAGCAGTAACAGCCAGCAGCACCTGCCAAGGCATTCAAGGAGATAAATGCAGAGAATAGATTTGATGGTCAGTGCACCTTTACCACAGACAACTGTTTTCTAACAGGACACAAGATTTCATTCCACCCTTTTGTTGATCTCAGACTCGATAACCACATTATTAATTGCATGTGATGGGCACAAACTGAAACATCTAAACTGTATCCCAGAGAAAGCCACGTGCCCGGTCTTCTTTAACCACTGGAATGAGCACAACAACCAAGAGAAAGGCTGAGAAAGGCATCTGTTGCTACCAGCTAAAAGGCAGAGAGAACTGGAAAACAAATCCTGTGGTAAACACTGTCTGACAAGTCAGCAGCCCAGGAGAAGCAGAAGTATCTTGGAAGTGTCTGGACTGTGATGGAGTTTGGTTGAACCGTTCAGAGCCACTTTTGCACATCAGGACGAGTACATCCCACAAACTGGCCAGACACAGCTCTTCCCAAATGGACCAATCCCTCACATCACTGAGCTCCTCACAGGGATAAAAGGCAGGCAGATTCTGGCTCAAATGAGACACAGACACTGTGATGGACACAAGTTTGACTCACAGCACGCTAGGGAATGCATAATACAGCACATGCCTCTTTCACAAAGTATGTCCTTTCAGCCTGTCTCTGTGGTTTTTCCTTGAAGAAATCCATGAGCTGCAGGAAATTTTTTGATGCCATGAAGTACTTGAAATGGAAGATTTTGTATTTTAAGTGTGCGGAATCTCTACAAAACAAAGTTTCTTCAAGCACAAAAACTCAACCAAAATGTGGAAATAAGCCTCTTGGAATTTATCAGACATATGACCCTTACAATTCACTAGAACAGCAAAATCACTGATGCCAATATTATGATGCTGAAAGATTTTTAAATAAAGTCAATCAAACCTTTCACAGGTCTCAAGGCTCTAATTTTTTTTTTCCCTGGCAATAGGAAATAACTTCTGCAAAACTTTTACCCCCAGGAGGAAAGGGTTTTAACCCTAAAGCTCCCACAGCTGCCAAGACTTTCATCTTCCACCACTAACAAGGTCTCTAGGCAAGGGTCACTAAAAATGTCAGGAATATATTGTATCACAGGGTACAACACCTCTGGGCTTGGTGAAAAAGCCCAACACTGCCACTGGAGACATGATGGGAGAGAATGAGAGGGAAAGAGCAACCAGGAGCAGATATATTCAGCAGAACTTTAAAAAAGTGGCTTAAACATGAAAACATAGCTTCTTCAAAGGTGATCTTGATACACAGCAAAAAATATTGACTTTTTTTTCCCCCCTGAAGATTCCTGTTAGAATATCTCAGTGGAGCTCAGAGGTAGATGCTGATGGTCATAACTCCTTGTCTACCCTAACATCCAGAGGACATTTCAAATGAACATGAGCTCTAAGAGACATGTGTGGTCTCCAACCTGCAGTTTCATGCTGTTGTCAGAATAAAGCAAGTTGTGCCAGAGGTTTGCAGGTTTTTGTCTTCTCACACAAGAGACTCTTGTTAGATTTGCAACAACTCAGAATAGAAAGAAATTCTGGGGCATAGCAAATAGGTGGAAAGTACCACAATAGAGCCTTCTGTATTTTCTCTTTTTAAATGCTGGCAAACAGGCCCTAATTAAGTCAGCTGCTGAAAGGTTCTATTTCCAAATAAGTCTCTATGTCCTTCAGCTCTCACAAGCTCTGATGCAAAGAGGATACCAGCAAAAGAGATCAGGAACAACCATGATTGTGATCATCTGCCCACTGCCACCAGCTCAGCTCTGGTTCTGGTGCAAAGAGCTAGAGACTAACTGCAAAATGGTTTCTATAAAACCACTCATTT
Source organism: Pycnonotus jocosus (assembly GCA_013400435.1). NCBI lineage: Eukaryota > Metazoa > Chordata > Aves > Passeriformes > Pycnonotidae > Pycnonotus > Pycnonotus jocosus. The sequence goes on along the minus strand of VWYP01034180.1, from coordinate 46,770 downwards.
TAGCTCATTCACGAATATGGTGTTATAAGGGACCACCTGAATGGCACAGCTCATGCAGCCTCCATTTCTGACATCAGCTTAACAGAAGCTAAGTGCAAAAAAAAAGTAGACAGAACATCCTCTTCCTCAAAACTGAACGGCAAATTTAAGGTCTTTTATGCAAAAGATCAAACTCCACAATCCTGTCTTTTGCCATGGCAAGAAAATAGCAGACAAAAGACAGGCATTGCCCATGATCCACATATCTGCACATAAAAACCCTCTATCAAATTAAATATCTTAATTAAAGGAATAAGAGAAAGATACTGAGTAAACAAATACAAAAATTTCATTTTCGATTCTCTCTAAAGCAAGTTTTGGCATTTAAACATGGATTTGTAACAGTGAATATGGAATGTTTCTCCTTGAATATGTGTAATTTGCTGTGCATTAGAACATCTCTCCTAAGTCTGAAGTTGATGTTCTCATCAAGTTTAAAGTCCACAACACAATCAAGATTACACTGAACTTTCTTCCTCCTATTTTCAAGTAGAAGTTTTTATTATTTGCTACACTACTATATTTTTATTTCACTCTCTCTTTTTTTTTTTTTTTTAACTAAATTAAGGCACAGGCCCTGCAAAGCTCTGTTGTGTTCATTTTGTTTGTGGTCTGCAATGTGCCTTTGTAGTCCACAGAAATACTTCACGTGTAATAACCACAACATACCTGGTACTCAGTGGTGAATCAAACACTCAGAATTGCTCTCACTAAACTACTAACATAGAGAAAAGAGGCAAATTTTTTTTCAGGAATTGGCCCTCCATCTCTACCTGGACAGATTCCCATAAAGACTTATAAAAATTTTCCAAATATGAATAAACCCACAAAAATGTTCGCAATTTTAAAAGCTGTAATTTCTACCTTGGTCATATGATAATGAAACTTAAGAACAAAGGAGAGTATTATTGTGTAATATGGTAGCATGGAAAGTTTAAAAGAAATTCCTATTCATATTTAACAGTGAAATTATACCCCCAATTACTTCCAGTTAAAATGAAAATAAAAAGGACTTTAATGCTCAGCAATTCATAGCTGCAATGATTTTTTTTTTCTTGAAATGGCATGATGATTTTTCTTTTGCTGGTGATTGTTTGCAAACTTCTCCTGAGACTTTTAGGGAAGGCAAGGGTTAAAGATGTATAAAAGAGATTTTCTCACAGTTTAAAGAGAGCAAAACAACACATTTAGGAAGCCAGACAGCTAAAAGGTCAAAGCGTTACACTTCCAGGTCAAACTTCTGGTTGCAATTAAGTAAATTCCTCTGAACATTTCTAGGGAAATCACATTTCTTTTAGGTTTTATTTCAAATCCCTATTCTTTCTTGATTACATTTTAACCAAAACAATATTGCTCTCTTTAGAAACATTTAATAAAGAGCACTTTTTAAAAAAGTAACTCAATAGTTAATTTTAAAGTAAGAATCAATCCTTTTTTTTAAATCCCTTTTAATGTACAGTTGAACTAAAGGTAAAAGAAGCTATTAAACCCAGTTAATTTTTAGAAGCAAAACATTTCAACCAAAATAGTGAGCACTCAAAAAACCTCCAAACCTATCTGCCACTTCTTCCAGCTGTGCCTAGTGCTAAAACAGGTCCATGAGCTGGACACTGAGAATCCATCCTTTGTATTCCCAACTCCAAGGGACTGGAGAAGCTGTAAAACCTACAGAGAGCACACATGAAGAGCACCTCCAAGAGGAAAAGATGTGGCAAAGAAGAGTAAGGCAGTCAAGTAAGAAATAGTGCTTAGGGACAGATTTTCAAATTTTCATCATGTGCCCTCCAAAAATGCTGAATTCCCACTTGCAACAAGCATGCCAAGGGCTCTTTCCAAAGGCATGTTCCCTGGCCTAGATGAGAGTCACTTTGATATTCTCAGGTGAGTATCAAATCAGAAATTAAAGGTGGGGTTCATCTTGCCTAACTTGAAACACCTGCATCAAACTAGTACCCTAAATTTCATTTTTAACTGATAGAGATAAATTACCCATTAACTTCCAGCCAACTTTGAGAAACTGAGACACACCACTCCACTTTGTAAAGACACATGATTAATGGATGCTGATTTTTTGCCTAACTATAGAAAGAAAACTCCAAAGATAAACTTAAAATTTGCATAAATATATGTGTCCTTGCATAAACTGAAGTACTAACAGCAAAATCACTCCGCAGAAATGTTTGGATGATAAAGGAAGACTTTTATAGCTCACATAGAGAGAGTAGCTGTTTGTGCATGCAAACACTTTTTTTTTGCACACACACACATAACGAGGAGTCATTTTCATACTATTTTTTCTTTTCATAAAATGAAAAAAAGTCATATGAGAAGAAGAGACAAGCAAAAAAAAAAAAAAAAAAGGGGGGGGCGGAAATAAGATGAAAGCAAGAGAAAGCACAGAATCACAGAATTTCTAGGTTGGAAGAGACCTTCAAGATAATCGAGTCCAACCCATGCTCAAAGTGATACAATGCCTTAGGGCAGAGAGTATTTTAAGGCTAGAAGTTAAGACTGTTTTCAAAACCAACACCAAATTCTTCCTTTTCACAAAAAATACACCGAATTAAACAACTGTCCTGTTGTTTTTTTCAATCCAATAGAGATCTCCAGAAAACACTTTATTAAGGACATCTTTAAAATAAGTACATTTCTTTTCTTACCCAAGACCATAAATAATTTCATGGGGAGCTGCTGCCAGGGAAGAAGTAAAATAGGGAGAACACATTCAACCCAGCTGGTGCTGCAGCTGCAAATATCCCATGGAAGACAGGGACAGCCATTGCTGAGGCCTCTGCCAGTGTCAGTGTCACAACTGAAGATCCTTCTTCAGTCCAGACAGTGCAGAACCTCTCACAGTCCCTGAGACCCACTGATGCTGACTGAGTGAGGCCTCACTTTCAGAGGAGCACAATGGGAAGACCAACGGTCCCTAAAGCCAAACACCTGGGCTGTGAAATACCTACAAGGGATACTAAATACAAGAGCCAAGTGCATGCAGTTACCTCCCTGATACTCTGCCAGGCTCCAAGCCCTCTTAACTCAGGCCTTTAGTGCACCACAGGAGATTCTGCCTCCTCCCTGGAATACTCTCCCATCTTGCTGTGGATGCAGCACAAGCCTTTATCATATCTTTTATCCTTTGGCAAAGAGTTCCACAGTTCTCCTAACTACCACAGCATTTCCAGCCCCTTCATTTGATACGCCCTTGTGCTCAAACTGGAAGAGAATGAGACAAGAAATGATTTCATAGATCTTGGTTGTATTCCCCAAAATTTATATACTTTCCAGGCTGAAGAGTCCAGCCACACTTAACTGTTCCCTTGCATTTCCTTATCTTAGATTATCTTTGTTGCCCTTCTTGGCATCTTTCCCAATTCTATTGTATCACAATCTAAGGTAAGGTAGAAAAAGAAAAAAATCACAAAAAAAAGAAAACACCCAAAGAGCGTGTAAGTACGGACATTTTTTTTTGTTCTTGTCAAACACTCATTATCCTGAGAAAAGGACAAAACAACAAAAAAAGGAGTTCCTCTACAACTCTTGATCTTCTAGAAGAAAAATGCTTTGGTGAAAAAAAAATGCCCTTATTCCCCATTATCTGGCTGTAAAAAATGGGGGAGGGAAAGTAATCTAAAGCAAAAGCAGGATATATTAAGTACAAGATACTAATCAAAACATTTTTCATAAGTTATTGCATAAGTTACTGCATACTTCAGGGAGCTCTGTTGTCACAGACAGATGAATGTAAGTTTAAAGTTCACACAGATCTGCAGGACTTGGCCACAAATCATAAATGAGTCTATTGTAGAGAAGCTGCAATGTAATTCTTTTGAGAGACAGATATTACAATGTGCAACTCCAAATATCAAAGTTCATTGGAAAGACTCCTCCTCAGACCCCTATGGCAGCTTATTCTCCCTCTAGTTGCACCCATTGAAGTGTTGTAGAGTTGCCGTTTAAGCAAAGCAAGTGAAAAGATTCTGATTCAAACCAAACAGTTTCACAGCAGAGGAGCATGAGTTAACAGCTGGGAGGGTGGGAATAAATCAGTTTTCTGTTACAGGATTATAATGTGGGACATACCCTATAAGCTTTTCACACAATTCATGTCCTACAGTAATAGTGAACACTCCTAAAGCAAACTGTGGCAGTCTGAAAAGGGTGTTTCCCTTAAAAACATCATAATGTTCAAATTAAAATGCAAGGCCAAAAGAGTTTGGAATATTTACCATCATGATTTATTGTATATTTTTTGTGTGCTTGCAGGAGCCAAAAAAATCGTTTCATAAGCAAGAGAAATGTATTTTCTTATGAAATTGCATCTTATTCATTTTTCTTTATAGTAAATGAAACATGAACTTTGACTCCAGATCTTTGCAAGGCTGAACAACTCATAACAGCTCTTCTACCTCTTCCAGTTTCTCATTTTAGTAAGCTCGTCAGAAGTGAATGTCTGAGAGTTTCAAGTCTGAGACTTCTACTCGTTAATAAAGTACAGTCACATTTGCAAAAAGCAACTGGGGTGAAAAGATGGACTCAGGAAGCACGATCACAGTAAGCCCCATTTCATGAGAGAAGAGAGTTAAAAATACATTAAAAAAATACACAGAATCCCAGGGAAAGCAGATAAAATCAAGCTGGGAGCTCACTGTGCCATGTGACAGCATGCTCTCTAATTATTTTCACTGTAGAAGAGACTGTACAATAAAAAGATCTGAAATCAGAGCAAAAATGTCCCACCCTCAAGCCAAGAAAAACAGCAAGGATGCTGGGGAAGGAATGAGAGTAGATCTGAAAATTACTTGTAGGAAAAACATAGTTAACTTTTTCCTCCCTCAAGAGGGGGAAGAAGGTCAGTTTACAATACACTCTTTTCCTTCCCTCCATTTCTAACATTGACATTTCTATCAGCCATATTTTTTTTCACTTCTCCTTATTGTTTCCTCAGTGTCCATGTAAACCTTACCTTCTTCCTTACTGCTTTCAGTTGTCCCTTTGCCATTTCTCCTGTATTTAATATGTTTACTCAGACCTCTGTAATATCCTCTTAATTCTCATTGCTCTTGATCAAACCCAGACAGTTTCTGTGGAACATGAAACTTCAAATAATGCAATCACAAGCCATACCTGGCCGATGCCCTTCTTGCATGATTTTCGCCTTGCAGATTGGATGCAGGCAAAATTCAACCTTTGAAAACCCACCCCATTTTAAATTTCTCTTTAAAAAAATAAAATAAACCAAAGTCAAACACATTTGGACATCAATTAAACACAAGAAACAGAGTTTATACCAAAGCCTATGTCCAAAGACTAAATTAAAGCTTACTTTGGCAAATTGTTCATACTGGCCATTTGGGAAGGGTGTGGAAATTGTTCAGACAGAAGGAAGAATAGGAAGAACTTGCTTGTCTTGGCTACTTTCTCTCATTTTTCCATTCTTTCCTTCTTTCTTTCTTCTCCTATGTGTAACACCCACAGATTTCCTAATGAGCTGGTATGCGACCCACCACACACTACAGTGTGGGTGTAACTCAAGTGAAAAAGAAATGTAAATTAACAAGTAACTTGCATGGATAGTTACATTAAGTGCCACAAAAATGAAGGGTAGTGTCAAATAATATTAATATTAAACATAATATAAGGTTAACACTAAAAAGAAGCTGTGATAGGTGAAAATTTTCTCTTCAAAATACTTATAGTAGTAAGGAAGTAGAAGTCTTAGCAAGTCTTAATGTAGCTTGGCTTCTAGTTCTGAAATGACACCTAATAGAACATGCCTTGACATTAAAGGTAGTCTAAAATCTAATTAACACTGGTCTAATAATTCTCTTTTCAAGAAATTTTGAACACATCCTGCAGTGTGTACAGCAAACTAGTTATAATTGAATTGAAAAGATGCAGCTACAGCCAGGGGTGGAATGCTGACCTGGGACACTGGAAACAGAAAGTAAGCAGTTAATAATCATGTGAAGCATCCCTCTATAGATACACACCTCCTCAAAAGAGCAGGGGGTTTACAGCAGTGAAACTCCACACAGCCTTGCATAACTTGGAGCAAAAGAAACCACGCAGAGCTTGAAGAACTCAGAAACTCTTCATAACCCCCAAATGCAACAAGAGCTGCAGCTGAAGCCTTTTCCCAGTACCAGGCTCATGCATTCCTTTGTGTGGTACAAAACACCGCCAGCCAAGCACTGGCCTGGAATGTGGCACTTCATTAGAGTGAAAAACACAAATCCTTCTCCCTGCAGCCTACAAACAGAACCTGTGATCCTAGAGAGGAGGGCAGAACACAAGAGGTTACTGGTAAAGCCTCCTGGCCTTGTGGCTCACCTCAAAGGGTCAGTTCTTAGAGGCAGGGCCTGGTTGCCCCAGTGAACACCCACCTATTCTGTTATTTCCTTCCCAGGTAAGAACAGACTTGAATGGAACTTGAAGAAACTTGATTCTTGGACTTGAACAAAGCACTCCTTTCTTACAAATTACAGCCTTGAGCAAAGCAGGCTGAGAGAAAAAGAAGGACTTGGCTTTGGAAACGAAGCTTAACATGAATGTTCATTATCACAGCCTGTTTTCTTACTTTAGTTCTTTATTGTTAATTAATGATGGTGAGATTAACTGTAGAAAACTGATGGAACTGTCATTCTTCCCCATCCAAAGTAAATATCCTTTAATCTAAAACTGTCACTGATATTACTCCTCAAATACATATCCCTAAGTTTTTAATTTTCAAGAAACAAGGGGAAGAGTCAAGCAGATCAGTTCCCAACCCTGGGACAGCACACCAGTATTTTTACTGAAAAGCTCACGATATGAAAGAAAGTAGAAGATTCTAAATTCTCATAAATATCCTCAAATTAGTGTTGCATCTACCCACATATATAAAAACAACTATTGTGTCTGGCAGTTTTACCTTATATAATCATCATTTTTCCAAAACCTACCTTTTAATGAGGCAGGAAACTTAAAAAAAATATATATATAACAGAAAACATCACTTGATAAAAGAAAACACAGAAAAACCTCACCAAATCTTAGAAATTCTGATCCCACCATCTGTAATGTTCACTCACAATCAGAAAAGTACAGCGGTCTGAAAGTTCATGTGCTTGACAAGCAATTATAATATTTTAAAAGGATAAAGTGTAGTTACAGCTTGCAAGGAAGAGAAGGGTTTGGAAATCCTTTAGCAGCCTGAAGCACCTCTTGCCTATCTGGTACAGTGTTCTTGAGGGGTGGGGAAAGGCCCATGTCATGACAGAAGAACCTGGCTTCCACATATGCCTAAAATTTTGCAATAATAAGCCAACCATCCAGTATAAAACATGTGCTTTATCATTGAAAATAGCATGTAAAGCTTCAATCATAAACCAGCATTCTACAGGAACATACCTTTTCAATAATGGAAAGCATTTTAAGAGGCAAAGAACTTGCTCCCAAGTTAAATTGTTCATATAATATATGTTGAATTCTAAAATTTTTGAGTATAGTGATGATATAAAGTAAGTATGTAATCACATGCATTGCAGAAGTCATACTCCAGTGGAGATGCCTCAATGTATTTAAGAAAATGTGACAAAGCATGGCCAGCACAGAGCTTTACCACTGCAACCCTTGTTTTCTGTGACAAGTTTATAACCTGCTCCAGGCTAGTAACAAACACCAGTAATTTTTTGCTTAAGAACTATTTAAAGATAAATTGCTGGTATAAGACTAACAGCTAAGCCTATCAACTGTAAACTCCACCATTATTATTATGCCAACAATGAAATGGTATCCAACAAAAACTGGCAGCCATTTAGCCCCAAAGCTGATCCAACAGTAAGGCCCAAGCTGCAGTGATCATGATCTTGAGTTTAAAACGTGGATGTACTGAAATGGCACCTGCTGGCCTCAACACCCTCACACACACAAAAAAATGAGTTCCAAATGGGTGAAGGCTCTTAATCTTGTTCTCTTCTGCATTCCCAAGGTCATGGGTGCTGCTGCCAGGCCTGCAGTAGCACTGGTGAAATGACACATGTCATTTGTCACATCACACCAAATTTTTAAGACCGAACAGATTGCCAAAAGTAAAAGGAGAAGTAAAAATATGATTTCTGAATTAAAAATTCTAAACTAAATCTGTGAGTGGAGAGGAGACTTAACTAACCAGCAAGACTTCAATCAATTTTGCAGGACCAAGGGTTGCATAAGTTTTTTTTAGTTCTAATGATATGCTCTCAGCCTAATAGTACCAACATTACATTCACTTTTAAGCAACACAGAAAATTCAAATCCACCTAATTTTTTTCATTTACACAGCTGAAGTAATTCCAGACCGAAACATCACCTATTTCAGGGCTTCCCAATGGCAAATTTCTCACGGGAAAATTAAAGGGCAGTATTTTCCACTACACTTTATTTCACACTAAGTTAAATAATTTTTTACCAGTAAGAAACAAAGGCCCAGATGATCCATGTTCCATGGGTTTCCCCTGACCACGTTGTTTACGTGTCTCCAAGTAGTGTTTGACCCTTGAAGCAACAACTTCTTCTAGCAGCTTGCAGACCTCCTGAAAGAGAAACCACGGGCCTGGTTTGATCTAAATTTACAGAAATGCCCATAGGCACACAGCAGAAATCAATACAAAATCACCCCCTCTCCCATTAAAAGGAAAAACACTGAGAGGAGAAGCACATGAATTAGGAAATTAATGGGAACAAGGAGGGGAATCAAACCATTTTTCTATAGAACAAGAGGGAAGTACATTATGAAATTCTTATTTGGCAGATGAAATACATTATATTACAATACTAACTTTTTAAAATCAGAAATTAGTTTCATATGCATGCAAAGCAGGAAAAACTACATGTTAAAAATGTATCACAACATTAGGTATTTAAGCAAAATTTTAGTAAAAATCCTCTCAGGAATTGTCAACACACTATTTCTCTGCAAGAATCCTTATAAACTACAACAGATATTTTGCTTCAATTCAGTTTAATTTGGGGGTGGGAGTACGACTGAACAAATTAGGTCACAGCAACTTAATTGCTCTAATTAATTTAGATTTTTCTGCTCCTAAACATAACTGTTCGTATCTTTCATACTTTCTTCAACAAAGCACAATAAAACCACATATAACTGAGGAAGAACAAAAGCTTCTGCCAGAATTGCCCAGAAAAAAATAATACTTGGAGTAAAAACCAAAAATTCATCTCTTAAATACCAGAATACCAGCTAAATATCAGTTTTAAGCTTAATACACACACACATATTTGACACTTTCCCTTCAGTATTCTCATTTTCCATTGTTCATAACTATGTGCTCACAGCAGTGATACTTTGTGGCACACAAAAATATAATTTTACCTCTATAATATGCTAGGGTAATAGATAAAATTATGGAGGTAGTATCTAAACTATCTTGCCTTGAAATTTCCTTTTGATTACTGTACAAAGTACTCAGAACAACAAATTTTTAATGCATTGCTCTAAATGAAAGCAGGGCACACACATTAGTCACATCATAACCACTATTTTTCTTTACAGTAAGAAATACATTTTCCTTTCTCTTGTAGAGCACAATTATAAATTACTATATTTGCTTATTCTTCTGTTTAACTCATTAAAGTGCTCCCATTACACATTCCTTCATGGGCTTGTGCTCAGGTTAGAAAGAAAAGGTCTTGAAAGCAGCAGAATCATGGTGTGTCTTTGGTTCCTTCTACAGCAATAAACATTACCATGCACTTCCTTCGTTTACAGGGAACATATTTTACTTGTTAGGCTTATGGAAATATTATTTAAATGGCTCCCCACAAAGAACCATACAGGCCTGAGAAACCAAAGGAAACACTTTGACTTTGCCATTGCAGGGGAAAAGGGGTATGAAAGAAAGGGCAGGGAAATTGGAAAGGCAGAAAGAAGGAAAAAACTGCAGCATCTCACAGCAATCCCAAGAATACTCTCCATGCAGCTGGTCACAGCAGTGTGCCATGGTGGGCATTCCAAAACTCAGCTGTATTTATTTCCTTACACCAATCTCATGCTTTGGGCACTGGTGCAGTTCCATCCTGCCCTTCATCCGTGTGCTCCAATGAGGAGTCAGCAGCCAAAAGGCCACTGGGACAGCATCACCAGGATCCTTGAGCTCAAGCCAATGACTTTCACCCAGGGTAAGCAGGGGATCAGCAGGAATTATGTTTGTTACAGAAGCATCCACATCTCCCACAGATGGGCACAGAGGGCTGCACCACCACGAGTATTTTCCAGAGTTTGGAAACAACAAAAATGCAGAAGACCACTTGTGATAAACATGTAAAAGCTCTTATAAAAAATATATTGGAATAATCATTCTTTAGGATCTTTTATCCCCTCAAAGATTCTGTATAGGTCCTTCTGGAAGTGAATTGCAAAGCTATAGGACTCACACCTCTCAGTTGCTGAAAATATGCAACCTTTGTACTTCTCTCGAAACAGGCAGTTACAGAAATGCACTGAATGCTGTCCTATCATGTCTCTTTATTAAATCAATCATGACCTAATTTCCTGAAATTCATCTCTTTTGTTTTGGCAGTCTTACAAAATACATTTTGAAAACATTTCAAACTCAGATAACCAGGAGAGTAAAACTGGTTATAAATGGAAAAGTTAATGAGCATTCATTTAGTCATAAAAAAGAAATCTAAAATATTTTCCCTATTTTCTTATTTCTCTGCTTAATAAGGCACGAATCAGATGAACCACACAGTGCTAAATACTCTGCTTTTGCTCCCTCAGGATATTGATGTATTGTTTCTTTTAATTTCATTTAAATGTATGACTCTGAGATGTCTGGGGACGCTGTGCAGTGACAAGTTAATGATGGCATTATTAGGGAAGCTATCTGCTGAAAATTACCGTAACAGAGACTTGCGGGAAAGTCCACAGGCATCCCAAACACGTCCTGCCTTCGCTTTCAATAGGAACTTCTCAAGTTCCCACACAGAGGGGAAACCTCTCGCCAGGAACTCAGCACAGGGTCCTGTGTGATTTCTCTACAAGCTGATGAAAGTTACAGGCAGAATTTTGCTGCTCACTGATGCACTGATTTTCCACTATTTCATCACGATAGACACATGGCACACTTAAAAATAATGGAAGTTTCTTCTCATAGATGACACAGTTCTACTATGGTTTATCACGCATATTTGTGTTTTCTTGCACCCTCTAAATGCAACATCATTTACACTTCTCAGAAGGAGGAAAAAAATTAATAGGAAGATATTTCACCAGCAAAATGATACCTGTCACAATCTGGTTTATATCACTCAGGATAATTTACAAGCATTCATGAGAAACATATTTTTTAAATTAAAAGCTAAGTCAGAAAAATCCACATGCATATATGCATGCATGTATGCACAAACACACACACAGAGTTTAAAAATTAAAAAGCAAATTTTCAGTGGTCATTAATGACCCAAAAAGCACATATGGTTGACTTAGGGGTCCCATGGCAACCACTGATGGTTAACAGTATTTTCAATATTCTCTTAACAATATTCTCCTAACACTGAAAAATCCTGAACAGTTCAAGGCAATCCAACTTTTCCCCTGCAGCCACATGCTTTTGAAGTAGAATTGATATTTGTTGTACCTCTTTCTCATGATCTGAAAACCAGCTGGTGTCTTTACTGGAACCTTGAGGCAAAATATGAACATCCACCAAGACACTTCAGTTCCCACACTGGAGAGAAAAAAAAAAATAAAAAGGAAGAAAAAACATGTTGAACTGTAGCTGCTAGGAAGCACATGTTGAACAGACAGGGAGATAAACAATCAGGTAAGCACATGCATCTGATTCAGAGTTCCAGCAGGCAGAACATTAAATTGTGGAAGTTTATGAAGTACTGAATTACAAATTTATCATTGTTTGTGGACTTAACAAGGAACAAGAGCACCAAACCTATCCTGGATAGCTCAAGGAAATGTTTATATGACAAGATCAAGTGTGTGCAATTTTCTTCTGCTCTCTAAATGCCACTTTTAAATTTGAGTTCAAGCAAATTTTAGTGTGTGAAAAATTAGTTATTCCTTCACCAAACTCAGACTATTCTATTTTCTGAAAATTTGGTACCACATTAATTATCTAGTTAGTGTTTTAAATTTATGAAGTACTTAAAAATTCAGCATTTTAGAAGTCTTTTCCTCTCTCCAAGCTACCTAATGTAAAGAACAGCAAGTCTGAAGGACTTGTCAGTGGATATTTGGCAGATACCACATCCATCATTCAGCCAATGCTATACTTTGAATGGCACTTTGAAGGCTCACACATTATTAAACAGTTGTTAGGATGATATAGGCCACATCCCAAGACACAGTAGCTATTTCTGAAACTCCTTGAGAGTTTTTGAGGACAGTGTGACAGACAAGGATTATTTCCTTTCATTGCTCCATGAATGGTTATAATGAACTAATAAGAGGAAGAGTGAATGGCATGAACACACCCTACTTCCACTGGGCACTAATTCACTCCTGCCTGCTGTCCTGCACAGAGATATGGGGCATTACAAGCAAATGGGTTCACTTTTTTCTACTGTAACCCAGCACCAAATCTCACTCAGACACCTTTAACTAAAGAATGTGTGAGAAAAAAGCCAGTTTCATCATTCTGGCTTGGCTGCTTGTGGTGCATTTGTGATGCAATGAACCCGCTCTGTGAGAGGACTGGACATGTGCAGTCATGGCAATTGCACATCCGGAATGTCTGATGGAACAGGAACAACATCCTGATCCCAAGAGTTTCTCACATGTGCACAGACCATCCAGAGTGAGATCGGACTCTTTTCAAGGGATGTTACAGTGCTCACTTCCTGTCCTCATTCACTCTCTCCATATTTGCTCTTCACTGCCAAACATCTGCAAAGCTCAGCGGAAAGATTCCAACTGCTACCAGTTAGTTCTAGAAATAGTGGGATATATGGGATATATGGTTTAGACTCTGGGTTTATATCACCTACAGTCTAAGGGGTACATCTTTATCGTAGGCTTATGGTACAGCACAAGTACAGTTATTAAGAGCAACAAGATCTAGCATCCATTTCATTAATCCTAACAGAATATTTGGTAAATTCAAAACCTCTTGGTTTATAAAGCACTTGGATCTGTAAATCAAACACAAACAGAAGTTTCTAAATAATGATTCAAATATAATTAAAATGTAATTCATGTCCAATATTGTATTGTAGCTAGAATGCAAAAGTTTGGCAAATGAGACAGGCATTGTGAAATCATTTTGAGAAACTTTTAAGTTACTTATAGGTATCAGTCACTTGAAGAGCAGAATGCTTTGATCTATTGTATCAAAAGGCTTCTCTTTCCTCCAGAGAACCAAGAATTGCCAGATGGCTGCAACAGCAAACCTTTCCAAGCTTTAAATGGATGACAAAATATCTCACAAAAATCTCTGGTGAATCATTAGTCAGCTCCAGCAAACTTTAAATTGACTACTGAACTTCAAAGTTAGCAGACGCTGCAGATTATAAAGTGAAAGCCAGTAAATTATTCATGGTTCAGCACTAATAACAACAAACAAGTAGTTGAAACATCAAGAAAATTCAAATTATCAAATGTTCCATGTTAACTGGCAGCATTTTCTATTGACTACAAAACTTTTATATAGAGATACAGATGCAAAGTATAGACCTGTTTTTCAAGGAGATAGAATGCTTGTAATTATTTTCTTCTGAATGGCACTGTTTGTCTCAGTTGCCAATCTTGAAACAACTGGGAAAAAAGAAAATAATGAACCACTTTCAAAACTATACAATGGAACAGTTAAAATTATCCTTAAAATTTTACAAACACACTAAACATTTGTAACACTCCAAAGAAAAAAAACAAATAGATCTAAATAGTGCATAAGTCTTTGTAATTGACAAGGTTTCCCCATGGAAGATTTCTATCCCTCTTTGGTGCACTCTTCTTGTAGACAGCACAGCTGGAAATATTTCAATATAGCCACAAGCCAACAATTTTGCCACACAATCAGAACAGCTTTGGAACAGGACACAGGGAAGCATAACTGGCACTGGCAAAGGGAGTCAAGAGAATGACAAGCACAGACCCTCCCGAGCCTCACTAGCTCCTGTTTTTCTTAAATCCTGGATGTGATATGAGCAACAGCTCCCACGCAGGCTCCCCTGCATTCCCAAGCTGCACAACACCTGGTAGAGCTACACCTGTATTTATGCTTCGTGGGCTTTCACATGGTGCAGATCTGTGGTTGATGTTTATATGGAGCAGCTCAATACAACTTTGGCTGCTCCAGCAGCAAAGGACAAGTACAGATGAAATGCCAATACAAATAATTGCAGGGAACAGAGGCAAGTGGAGGAAAAATGTATACAGTTTATATTAGCAGATCTGATGCTCTTATAGAAGTTTCTATTTTCATTCTGATGACAAGCAATTCCATGAAAATCCTCGCTTTTATTTTAGTGGAAATGAAGTGCTTCCAGTCAATGTGGCTGCAAGATGCAACTTGTGACTCTTAAGTACCACAACTCAAAGGCAAACAAAAAGAACAGCAACTTTTAATTTCATGCTTTCAACATCCATCTCAAAATTTGCACTGAAAATTGTTTTTTGAGGTGGGATTGTCAAAACTGAAACTTGAATGCCTGATTTGATGGGAAACACATTTGTCAAGTATCAATAGGAAAACATTTCACTCAAAAATTAAAGACAGAAGCAGATGCTCCAATTTGATATCCCCCATAATTCTAGATTTCAAAAACTCTTCATTTTTACAAGCTGTTTTTAATGTTCACATTCTTACTGTAACAGTCTAATGACATTCATTGTGTTACTAAACAAAGGACTTTAAATGATCTCAGAATGTTGTTAGTGTATTGTTGTACAGCAATGCCATCTAATTCAGAACATCTTTTCAGAAATCAAACTGTTTATACAAATACATCAAACACTTCATAGACTCTGCAAATTGAAAATATAACCAGACATGTAAAGTAAACAGAACAAAACCCAACAGAGAGTGGTCACTCAAGCAAACTCATCTGCTCATAACCTCCTGAAACCTTGAAATAAGCACATATTATATGGTGAATTATTACTGTAAATCCCCCAATGAGTAAATAAATCCAAATAATTACTTTTTATTGCTATACTCATTTTTACGGTCAGTGGGCTCCTACAATGGGCACTCTTGTTTCTTTAAACTGCATCACTTGAACAGCATAAAACCAGTCCTTATAAACAGAAAGTCCTTGGGATGCTGGAGATGAGCATGGTGTGTTTGTATTCAGTTACAGCACTCCAAATGTGCTGTATCATTAAAGCAGACACAAGTGGAGAACCAGCCTCCCAAGGCACATTTTCCCATTTCTGTGATTATGGATGTGGACTGGAGGGTCAGAATTAATTGAAGCTGAGCTGGAACAGAAACATCTCAGAGTCTGGCTGGGTTTGGGGATGGGCGGGAAGGAGCCAAGCTGCAACCCTCACACACTGAAGACTCCAAAACTGCTCCAAGATGAACATATAGGAACTGCTTATTTCTACTGTTCCCTCTTCCCTGAGCACTACGCTACTCTGCTGTTACAGAGAGAATTTTATTCCAGTCTTAGATGATGCTTATAGTTTAAAAAAAAAAATAAAAGATAGACTTGATCCCAATGACCACTCAAAAAATGTTATTGGAAGCCCTTTCTGGCATTGTGACAAAATTGATAGGACGTATCATCAGTCTCCAGCATGCAAAAGCACAGCCAAGAGATTGTGTGGGAAAAAAATAAAATAAACCACCCATAAGCTTATGTGAAATATCTTGTCTTAAAATAGACAGGAAAACTTAAATATTTTCCATCCTCTCTAAGTTCTTTCTGACAATCACTAAGTGTTCTGCACTGAGTCAAGTAAGTTCTAATATCTACAACATTGAGTATAATTATGACCAATTAATCATTGGTCTATACGCTGCGCCAACTGTATTATGAAAAAAATTACATTTTCCAGGCTTATTAGAAGTTTATTCTCCTCCTTTATCTTTCTGATCCCAAAGAAATTTATGTTTTCCTATTGTTTATACTATTAGCACCAATGATTTACAATATTTTGACTTCTTCCTCTTATACAGCAATAGCAAGAGGCAAAAATCACTTAAGAAAGTGAGCATACAGCACATGAGATATTTATCATTATATACCATTAATTTAACTTTCATTTACAAGCATGTCCAGGAGCACAATGATTGGAGGTAATGCACAGTTTCCCAAACTGTACGGACACCCTTCCAGTACTTAAATGCCTCAACCTGTAAAAACACAGGAGTCAGGATAGGTATTTATGCCACCACCACTGCTGATGGCTGTCAGGGGATAAAGGAATTTTGGTGACAGCTAACACTGTATATTTCTCATTATTTTAAGTAGATGNAAAAAAAAAAAAACAAATCAGAGGGAGGAGAAGGGGGGGAAAATAATCAAATTGCTCAAAGCAAGGTGATCCTCCAACTCTCTATTTCAGCGGGTTGTAGGTACCAATAGGTGACCAGTGAATGGTTTTACTGTCATGAGATTAATTAGGAGCTCACTTAACAAGAGGAATTGGTGATTATAGAAAAATTTCTCAACAGCTGATTCAGAAATACAGCAGAACAGATGAGAAGCCTCCAGAAGAAGCCAAAAGCAGAATCCCTCTAGGAAATCATGACACAAGTCCATTCTTCAAAATGCTCAAGAAATACTATATAAATGTCAAAGGGGGGAAAAAAGGTATATTCCACTTTTGACCTTTTTTTCTGGATAAGAGCTGCTTGATTCTGGAAATCGTACAAAGCTTGTACTTTGCTATAGCTTTATATCCTAAAGTTGTAAAACCGTTTCAACAAATCAATCCTTCTTATTAAAGAAGGATTGTAGCCATCAGCTGACATCACCTAGATCTTTTAAATTCCCTGCTTTCAAAGATCTATGGGGTCACTGCAACAGTAAAAAGGGAGCAGCAGATCAAGGGCAATGCTATAATGGGGTCTAAATAGAAGACCTATCCTCAAGGATAGCTGTACTAAATAATAGACAAATTCAGCAGGAATTGGACAATCTAAAATGCAGTCACTCTTTCCAAAAGCAGGGAGGAAATTTCTTCTTTTACAACCTGCATATGAGTTATATCTAAATAATCTTTCACAAGTGGTTGGCTTGCTTTTTTAGAAGTATAGTTTATGTATGAGGAATTCCTGAAAGGACGAGTGTTTAATTTTCTGGTGTTTTAGTGGAAGAAAAGAAGCAGTTATCTGAAAATTCAATCAATAAGCTATAGGCACATTTAGACCACATTGAGAGGTTCCCATGCCAAGCAAAGAGGTGTAAGCAGAGAACAAGCCTTTAGAACAATCCTTTGATAAAGGTGGCCTGACAACTCACGAAACTAGGATGCAACATCAAGACAGCATTTTAGACTCTTAACAGATGCAGATGGACAGGATATTAAACTTGAGAAATGACGGGAAAAAGAAAACAAGAAATACTTGTGAATGATTCAACCCTTAGGAAAACATAAAAAACACTAAGGAGTTTCAGATCTGATAGAGCTGTGCATGATACTGGAGACTTTCAAATTAAGGACTAACACACTGTTGTTAAAGCACATAATTGTGAGCGTTCCACCCAAATCAACAGATTAAAATACGACAACTCCTTCAGAAACCAAGTACCTGCCGAGGTAAAGGAGCTGCATGTTTTTAGCAGCCTAAGAATGCTGCAGTGCAAACAAAGCCTTCAGTTCATCACCCACAGCCAGGCTAAGCAGTAATTACTTAATCTTAACATCTGAACTGGTCTCGGAGAACTGCTCTATCAGGTACAATGTTGAAAAAGAGGCCTAAATTGCATGAGAGAATTAAGCTTAATTTAGGTTGTCAATCTGTGCTGGTCTGATCCCAGTTCCGTAGGAGGTTGTGTAGCCCACGTATTAAAAAGAGTCATGTAGTTGGAGCTCAAACAATTGCAAAAAGCAAGTTTTTCCTTGGGGCTAAGTCTCCAAGTAACAGTGCAATCTCACCATCGTTTTGAAAGGATATACACCATGTCCCTACCTGTGTCAGGACTGATTCAGAACAACAGAAATAGCAGCACAATATTTGTTCAAGATAATAAAAAGATAATTTGAGATTCCAACAAGTTGCTTTCACTCTCTTGTTGTAAAGCATTATTCTAAAAACTAGGGTATTTTTTAAATCATTGTGAGCAAGTGATGATGAAATACCCATGTCTGCAACAACCTGCAATAACCTTTTATGCCACTTCAGGCTGGGGAAGGTGAGTGGCCATATTAGCTGGGGAGGTGAAAATATCCACAATCTACCCAAACGCAATTCATTCCTAATTGTAAATTTTTAAAGACACTTCCTAGGGCTTAGCCATACCAACAGAGTGCCACAGGATAACATATTACTGTTACCTGATCATTGGTAACTGGGTGCAGATAATTACCTTACCAAGCTGTTACCCTGAGCTATCAATAATCATAATGATAAAAAATTTAGTATTATGAAAGTAATTAATGAGAAGAATTGCCTTGCCATTGCTGTACTAAACTGGAGTTGGGGACATTCTTTGAGGTTCTACAAAGTCAGTGCTGGGATTTTGTTTCTTCCCCAGGTGGAAGGATAAAGGAATTCATACACACCTTGTACAAAACACTCTGCATGGCTGAATTATTTGGTTTGTAATTATCAGATCCTACAGCAATAAGTATCAATACAACTGCAATGACTACTAAAGCTTCCAGAACTCCTAAAGATTGCCAAGTGTAACATGACAAGACAATTTTTCTGAAGAAATTACAGCCGGTAATAAAAAGGTTTGAGGGCCTTTTTCAGACATTCAACTTGTTAAATTATTTTCACAGGTTTTCCCATATATGCTTTAAATGCTGTATTTTAATATTAATCTGCCAGACTTTAAAGCATCAACAAAAGATCACCAAGTATGTATTGGCAAGCTACTGATGGATTTGTTCAGCATGAAAGGAGCCACCAGAAGGGCTGAGGAAATTAGCAATGTATCACCTGATTTTATATGTTTCTGCCAGAAAATTAAGTGCAATAAAGATTAGGTGGAGACACCACCCTCGGTATCTTCTGATGTAAACTGTGTCAGAGGAAATAAAATCGGATGTCAGATAGCATGAAAACACAATTTACAAGCTTCCTGTAAGGTGAAGCAGAGGCAAACCACAGTGTTTGTTTCACAAGGTAATGTGCCCATTGCTGGGATGAAGGAGCAGCAGTTCTCCAGCACATGATGCACCCACGAATACATTTCTGAGTTATGTGTCCAACAGCTGCAGGGATGGGCTGACTTCCCTCTCACAAAAACAGAACGGGGAAGTGAGGGCAGGTCCCACGCAGGAAATTGTTCCACATGTCCAACTTTGCAATTATTTCAGATTCCTTTTTTATTCTGAAAGATGAGGTCTCACCTGCTCTGAAATTCCCTTCCTTCCCTGCCTCTCCTGAAAACCTTACCTACCGCAGCACACAGCTACTGAACGGGGAAGCAGAAGGCAACACAAAACCAAACCCGACATCTGCAGCCCATGTTTCAATATAAAATATTTGCAGATGCTGAATCTTTATGCCAAAATAATTCAACAGACTAAAGATACATTGATTGCACATGATCAGATTTTAAGACAAATATATAAAGCAAAAGTATTTTTATTTGCTAAAAAAGTACAGCAAGCCAAATGTCTTAATATTGTTAAATTTACTGAAATGGTTCAATTGTTGCATTTTCCAAGTATGTAAAAGAAGTACTTTTAGCTCTGTGTTTTAACTAAATTTGTCTAAACCCAGCCAGGAAAGTTTCAGAACAGCAAGAAAGCTTTTTCAGAAACAGCATAGGAGAAAAGTGACTCATGCTGAAAAAGGCGTATTACAAAAGTGACACCCTTTGGACAAAATCCTTCTATTAAGTGGGAGCATATTAAGTCAACACAGGGCAGAAGAAGAGGAAAGTTCAACAAAATATTCCCTGCTTTATTTATAAAGGCACAAGGGAAGAAATAGATGAGTCTTTCAAATGAACAAGTGATGCTCTAAACCCCACTGCTGAAAAAGCAGAATCAGATGATGGAGAATACATCGTATTTCAAAATGGAAACAGATCAGCAAAAACCTCAAGGAATTACCAGCTGGCAAGCAAAGGGATATAATTTTTTTAATGTCCAAGAAAAAAATTCATTTCATCTGGCATTGAACAGAGTATATCATAAATAGACTTTCTGCTTAAATAAAAAGAAAAAGAGCAACAAGGAATTTATAAAAATATGCAAAATATGAACATAGTTGAACACCGAGGAGTTAGTGTAAAGCAAAAATGGATTGTGAAAATTACCTGGTGGAGTGTTTATCACCAGAAGGGCTCCTGGGACTAAAACATAACCTGCTAAGGAAGCTCTTTTCTCATTTGTCTGTCCCCAGACTGCCTCCATCTTACATCTCCCACAGGCTAGCACCAACCAGAGCTTTAAAGTATAACTGTACCCTACCTGAACCAGTTTGGATCCAATATCTGTTTTAAAATGCATCCTGCAATCTACAGAGTTTGACAGCAATACATAGGAAATGACCATTCATATATCTCTCCTAACAAACTGAAGTGGTAACCTCTGGGAGGAGAGCAGGGCAATGAGAAGCAGGTGGTGGATGACAAGATCTTAACTTAAATCAGATGCAGCTTAAAAAGTGCACCTGACTCTGCTCCAACCTGGGCCCTTCAGGAGGCCCCAGTAACCCATCCCTGACCTCTAAGGAAGGCAGGTGAGTACAGCATCAGAATGCACAGGTTAATCAATATTTATTTACATGCCCCCAGCAGGCATGCCAAAGATTTCTAATTCATAACAGTGAATCCTTCTGCAAATACTCCTCTTCCCACAATTCAGTTTCTGAGGTTGGGAAGCGCTGATCGTTCTTCTTCTAAAAATGTATTAAAATCCAGTCTCTTCCAAGAGGGGAAAGGAAGATCCAAATAAAGTGTGATTGTTTCTAACATGAAAACAAACATTTAAAGAAACAAATTCAGTAATTTACATAAGTAGAGCTTAATCTCTTACTGGCTTTGTTGGTTTCTATAACTCTTTGTCACACTAAGTGCACTGATAGGTATTATATTCACATGTGGTCAATCACATCATGAAAACCCAAGGAAAAACACTTGTGAAAAACACAATGTACAGACATTATGGGTAACACATTGCTCATCTTCACCTATTATGAAGAGTAATAGAAACAACATGCTCCCAAGATTTCAGAGAAGCTCCAATGTACAGATGGAGAGGGGTGGAATGGCAAGAAGGACCGATTCATTCTGAAAAAAAAACACCAACATTTCTCTGTTTCACTGGGATCAAAAAAGCTGTTGCCTTAAAGAAAAAAAGGACTTTTTTACTTTGTAATTTTACTACATTGAAAAAGGACTACCAGTACCTAGGATTTCAACTGCTATTTGGGAATGCCTTTTTTAAAAGTTTAAGTTTTACATTTCAAAGGCTTTGTATTTTTTTTTCCCAAGTTTCCCGTGGATTATGTTACTAATTGGAAATATGTGGGAAATAATTCCCACAATTATGTTTAGAAAAATTCCAGTGATAATTAGCACCAATCCTCATACATGTGGAAAACATTAAAATCACTGAAAATGATAAATAGTGTTGATTTTATGCAACAAAATGTAGACATTAAATATATAAAACATTATATTGGGTCCATACTGACCCATATGCTCTGACAGCAACAACAAGTCTACAGGAAGAGGTTAAAAACATAAGTAAATAATGATACTTTCCTCTGCAGATGTATTAGACTTTTGTCAACATGAGAGCCTGGGTTTTATATCTCATAGGCTGCATCTGTATTTGGAAGTCATCAGTGATTGTTTTCTCCCAGAATTTGTGAACTGGTTTATAAAACTGCATGAATATTTGCATCCATGACATCCTGTGGCAAATCCCATCACACGTGCACCAAGAATCACATGTTCTAGTTCATTTCAAATCATCACATCATTCAACACTTGGAGGCTTTTTGCACAACTGCATTTTAACCTTTCATAACCCAGCTCCCTTCTCAGGTCCTTTACAAGCACAGTGTCTGCCCAGAGTTCCCTGCTCAATTCCAGTGCTGCCTTCATCCTTCAGCCAGGGCATCTGTGCATGGATCTTCTTTTTCAGCTCACTTCAACAGCCTTTGGTGAAGCACCTTGCCAATCCCTTCTGAAGGATCTGAATGGGTTATGGCAACCAGATTTCCCTGTTCTTACATTCACTCACTCCTGTAAAAATGCCAGAGGGCTGTGATGCATGACTTCTGTTTACAATGGGTGTTTTGACTTTTTCCCAATGTATTACACTGATCCTGATATCCATTCAGTCTGTCCCACTGGAGTTTGTGCTAATTTGCCCAACACAAATGTCAGACATTGAACTGACAACTTTCTATTCCTACCACACAAGGCACTCTCACATATGTGGAGCAAGGACAGTTTAACAAGAGCAACATCTGCCAAAGTTTGTTCTTTACACATATTCTAAAACGTGGCTTTCTGTGTACTTATTTCAGTGCAGAGTACAAATTAACTAAACAAATTAACAAACTATTTTAATATCTCTTGTTTCTTTTGCAGGTGAGAACATTATGATACTGGAAAATCAGTTTCCAAAGTTAATGCACGTATTTCAAAAAGGTCAGCTTTTTAACATATTAGTAAATAGCAAAACTCTACAAACACATCTTAGCACCCTGCCCTGTTGTGTGCAAATACAGAGAATCATGCTTAAGCTAATGCCTTGTCCTTCAGAAGGCTAATTCTGCTTCACTTGTCTTCCAGATTCCCCCATAACGAACCAAACTGCTGGAAAAAAACCCACCTTCTGTAAAACAGTCCCTTAAAATTGTTATTTTTATCATTGTCTATCAAAAAATACACAGACTTGTACATTCACCAAGTTCTTTTTCTCCCTACTCCACCTGTAACCCTATCACAAAAAACTACCATAGGTGGCCTAATTCTTCCATGAAATTTTTCCTGAATTCAAATTCAAGACATAAGTCACAACTCCCAAGGTCAAAATTCCTCCTTAATGCATCTTCTAAACAGGCAAGGGCTACAGTAAAACTGACAACACAAAGCAGCTCAATAAATTCAGCTATGCCATCTATTATCGGGTATCTAAGATGTCACCTGGCTGAATTAAATCTTGCTTAATTGCAATGTTTATGTCTACTAAGCAAGATGTTAAAATGGAAAATTTAAACTAAATTACTTAACATGTCTGCAGCACACCTAATTTTCCATAACCTGTATCCACCTGCTTAGTCTCCAAGGGTGAAAGAAATAGAGTTTAAAGGCAACAAACTTTGCTGTATGGAAACTTAATGCCCATAATCAATAAAAATGAGACAACCATCACTGTCAACTGTTTCATCTCTCCTGAGGAGTAAGCAAATCATTATCATCAGTTCCAATACTGCTCCTCTGAAAAAGGAAATTTTGAGACTGATGCAACATTTGCATTAATAAAGCCAATGCACTCTACACAAAGCAACAATCAGCTGCTAGAGCTGTAAAAGCTACGCCCAGATTACACTCTATGCCAACAAAAACAACTGTTTCTTAGCTTGCTAGTCCTTTTCATTTATTGCCATAGCATGGAGATATAATTCCTATTTGTAATCAAAAAAACCCAAAAAATTATTGGTGCATCAGCCTAAGAGAGGACTTTTTTTCCCTTCTTGCTCCAGTTCTGGTCTATATCACTCTCAGTTCCCAAGCCTCTTTCCACCTCTCCTTATCTCAGTCTTCATTTTCCCACTGTCAAAGCCTGTTTTTCCAGGAAGGAAAGTTATGGTAAAGATGAGGAATATTGTTCAGCACCTCTTTGCCCTTTGGCACTGCTATCAGACACTTGGATTTTATCTGCCACATTAGCAAAGATCTTACAAAAAAACACATTCCTTTTTGTATAATGTACATGGTGGTCACTCAAACAATAACCAGTAACAGATGTCTGAAGTGAGGAGAATGGACTATATAAATAGAACTTTATAAATTCTGATGATCCCTTCCCAGATTTGAGACCTTGACACTTAATTTATAACTATCAGTATGGCCCTATCCTTCCCTCTGTGTGTTTATTTCTAGTTCCAACTCAGTAAGGATCCTTAGCCCATCATGCCTTAAGTTTCTCTGTGACCTTGCAGATAATCTTACCCTCAACTTGCCTCCATTTAACAGAGTAGAGATAAAAATGAAAAAAAAAAAAAAAACCTCTGCAAAGAATCCAGCACCCAAATAAGGAATTCTGTCAGGGCTATGAACTTACATGCTTACATAAAATTACTGGTTTCATTCAGTACCCGGCAGTGACCATCTGGGAAAGTTTTTATTTCAAAGGAAACACAGAAGTATGAAAGAAATGTAACCTGCCAGAGTCTACTGAAGTTTTGATGGTACAATATTTGTATTTAGGTCTGCTTTCTAGGAGTTTTCAAACAGTGCTCTCACTCAATATGGATAGGAAATTAGACAGTAACTGTTTTAAATATCCTTACAGTTCAATATTACAAGAAAGAATATTAGAATTGGAATTTTAGAAGAAAATTCTCCATAAATCTATAGCTGTAAACCTTATCTGCAAACAGCACTTTCACGCATATAGAAACAGCAGAACTAAAGATCCATTTGGCATAATACAGAAGCAGATTTTAAGACTGCAGTCTTTATAATGCTGCATTATGTTTAATTACCTTGTTTTCACAGTCTCTTTTAAGATAATAAAGGTGTCTGTATGTACCTCTGGACATAGATGCTTAAGAAAAAACTATTTTTTAAAATGTCATTAATGATCCATCTCACTAAAACAGAAGATATCGATAATAGTAGAAGCAATGGAAAAGAACAGATTTTTAAAAGACACGGTCAGATTTTGTCACTGTAACACCTCTGCACAGATGAAGAACAAGTTTAGACACACACAGACCATCATTTGTCATACTTGTGGCCAAACTTATCCTGCAGTATCTTTAAGCTCGTAGGTCCAGTAGAAGTTTTATATTCCTGATTAAATTTTTGAAGTAGTCAAATGAAATTAACAATAATCCCAGAAAATGTGCAACTCTTATCATTTAAAAACTTTGCAATCAGCACAACAGCAAAAATCCACATGCGTGAATTTCAAGATCATTTGTAGGAAACAGACTTCCCCTTTCTTCTAAAGGCAATGCAGCAGTAGGATTTACCCTGTGCAAGCAGCAAATAAACAGATCTGTGAAGCATTTCTCCAACTGACAGATCATATTACAGGGCAAAAAGTTTCTTTCCTTCCTGGTACAATAGTCACCTGTACCCACTCCACTGGAAATCAATTGTGTTCAAGAGACCAGGCTGACAAGGAGAAAGGCCTCTTTGTATACAGCAGTAACATTTCTGAGGGAACTTAAGCAATGCCTACCAGAACTCAGGAATTTTGTATTAAACGACATGACAGAAGATGCTACAAATAATGTGAGTTCACCGGTTACAAAACCCAACCCTGTCACACAATTATAAGTGTGAAAACCACATGAGCAAAACCAAAGGACGAAGCCTCACATGCTGCAAAAATCACCTACCAAAGACAGAACTGTGCCAACTAAGGAACTTTAACAATATCTGCCAAGCTAGAACAGCTATGGCTGAGATTTCACTTCCTACAAGTCTGCATCTTTTTTAAGAGCCACATAGGAAAGAAGACCCTGGATAAATTTGAAAACCTACTTTTTTCTTTTTCCCATGAAATTCAGCAGGGAAAAAAAAAAAAAAAACAAACCAAAAAACCACACCCACTTTACAGATTGAGAGGGAATTATCCTTTGGAAAGCAACAGCTCATTTTTTAATTTAAAAAATTGATAGTATGCTAGCTGCACAACTGTCTTTGGTAGAAGGAATGAAGGAACAGAGATGACAGCCCATGACAGATTACAGCTCCTGGATGTCAGGAACCACAGAGACAGGAAAAAGTGATCACACCATCCATTTCATCTGACTCACATTAGTAAGAGCAAGACAAAAAAAAAAGAAAAAAAAGAAAGGAAAAAAAAAAAAGACCTAGCTTCAACATGTCCAAGAACACTATTAAGCTTCATTGTAGGCACCTATGGCCATAGAGTCATATATTTGTAATTTTTTTTGCTTGAATTTAGTAACAAAGTTCCACTCAGGGCTTTTTCAAAAGATGGAAAGGCAAGCATTTGTATATAGCAAAGGCAGCAAAAACACACATTATTC
This sequence comes from Pycnonotus jocosus, assembly GCA_013400435.1. Lineage (NCBI taxonomy): Eukaryota > Metazoa > Chordata > Aves > Passeriformes > Pycnonotidae > Pycnonotus > Pycnonotus jocosus. Next base: position 20,410 of record VWYP01034180.1, on the reverse strand, counting down.
AACAATGAATAAGACCTACTGTGTTGCTAAGGGACACAGGTAAATGAAGAGGAAATATTTCCTTATTTGCCTGATATGAAGAATGAACTCATGATCTACTGTAAGGCAATTAACATCAAAGAGAACAATAGAGATCAGGGTGTTTAAACATTTTAATTCATTAATATTAATGATTATAACATCGTAGGAGTGCCAAATGCTCCAAATCTTGCTGGCTTTAAAGTTTTCCAATATGCCCTTCAACCTCCCTTCATTAGGTTTTCAGAAAAACACTGAAGAACAACAAAACTTTAATTTTACTAACCAAATATTCTTCAAAAAAATTCAGGTAAACACACAAGTGTTTAAAAGCTGTCATGACAAATATACCCTTTTTGTAAAACTGTTTTGTATAACTGTATAAAAATAGACAAAGTAAAGCAGTGCTACAATAAAACACAATCACACTATCCTACAGCAAGTCTTCCAAAAAGGCCAAGGACATCACATGTGCTCCTTGATGACTGCAAGTACATTTATGAAGTTAAACAGTCTCTGAAAATGACCTTGGAAAGGGCAGGTGGCAAACTGATTAAGGAAAATCTGCCATCTGCTGACACATTGACTCCCACAGGGAAATGGGCAGGATTGGAAGCCCCACAGACGAGACTCCCCCGACTGGATCAATACAATTAACGTGCAGTAAACCATCAGCTTTCTTTGGCTTAGCACTGGCCAAGGATAAAACATTTTGCCACTCTCTGACACCTCAAGTGCCTCTAGGTTCTCCTTCTGGGGTGCAAAGGGGAACATGAAACATGAAACAGACAACTGTGCCCATCATCCCTCAAAATTTACACTTCCCAGCATCTGGACATTCCTGAGCCTGTCCCTGTTCCAAGTGGCTTGAAACAGTTTTTCAACCAATTAATCTTGCCACTTGAGGTTTTTCATCAATTTGAGTATTATTTACTACTCCTAATCCTCATCTCATTATCAAGCCACTATTAATTCCTGTTTTACTCCTGCTGCTCCATACCTTGTCTTGTTCCTAACCTTCCCTACACCTTTTATTCCAGTTCTCAGCTTGACACTGCCTGCACATCCCTGCTGCAGCACTGACATTGATCATGCAGTTTTTTCTCATTCTTCCTCCATTGCTCTCCTATCATCAGTCTCTGTTCATCACATAAACTACTCAGTATCCCTGTAAGCCCATTCCCGTGCCAGCTACCCCCAGGCTCTGCTCCATAAATAACAAGGTTCTTCAGCAGGTTTTTTGCTTTTTGTTGTTTTATTTTTGTTATTTTTATTTTGTTTAAATAAATCATCCCACCCTTTCTCCTCTTTACTTTCAAACTGCACAGGCTCCATCTCCCCTCTACCTATCTGTAATGCAGCAGGAGCCACCAAGATCACAGGAGATTCACTGTCAGTAGAGGGTTTTCCTAAACGAAAAGTGAACCCAAAAACTGATTTTCCCAAAGGTGTATAACTTGTTGAGAAGATATCCAAACCAAGGGCAAAAGGCTCATCACAGAGCTCCATTTAAAATTACTGCTGCTTCTTAAAGCCTGGGATTTGTTACCATGCAAAAGACTTGGATACACAGCTGGTAGATATGTTCAAAATAAAACCTTTGCAGGGGAAAAAAATGAGTAAAAAATTCAACTATTTTACTAAACAAATTCTTAGAATGAAATTCATATTTTAGGTTAAATGCTTAAAAACTTGGAAAACAAAACAGGTATCAAAAATTTAGTTTTAACTAACTGATGAGAGATAATTTTGCTGCCTCACTTTGTAATTTATATTTATCATCTTTTTCATCAAAGGAAATGAAACTGGGCAAGACAGCAGATCAGGAATGATGAAACACATTGAATCTTTGTTCATATGCTGTTTAGGAGAATGGTATCTTAGGGTTTTACTGGGCAAAAGATTAATTCAAATTTTAACAAAACATCTGGTTTGACTGGTACTTAGAAAAGGCAACAAAATTTAAGCAGCAGAGAACATTTAAGTCTTAAAAAGAAAAAGATAGTGATCTACAAACTGTAAGCTTTCTTAATCTCCTGCAGTAATATTGACACATTTATTAAATACTTTATAATGCTGACTTTAAAATGCAGGTTTGCCTTTTAAGAGTTCCATATAAAAGCTTATTCTGTCAGCTGACTATCCCTAAAACTGAACTTCCCCAATAATTTCACTTATCCATACTACAGTATCTGCATTTCAAGATTCTTAAAGTCAGTCTTATGGGTTGGTGTGCCATTATTTTTATCTCTTAAATAAAACAGAAAAACAAACACTTAAGAATTGTACAAAGTCATAAGAAAAACTCAGGTGAAATATTTTAAGCAAGTGTCCCTGAGATCACAGAATTAATTAATGGCAATCTTCTGAGCAGCAGTGGTAAGTTTAACTGATTTTACAGCCTGCTTCTAACTAAACAAAAAATCCTTACCAAAGTTCTGCACATTTATCTGATAAGTTTGGGAGTTTGTTCTTTTTGTTACTTGGAAAGCCTCAAAAATACATTGAAGCTAAATTCATAAACATGTTAATAAATTATCTTTGAGAACAGAGATAAAGGCAGTATATAAATCCAAATATTTATTGCTTGAACAGATATGTTGTCCATTAAAATGCTTTTATGCCATCTCACTCTTAATTAGCTCCATATATACATATCCATATGAAGAACTTGTCTCAAAACTTGTAATCCTCAGTTCTTTGTGATGAAAATGATATTGCACTTAGATAATATTGCACATGACCACTGCACTTGCAGTTCCTGATAAGAAGAATGCTGAAAACGTGCATTAATTACATAAAAATAAGCAAAACAAAAATTCCCAGCTGTGCTGAAGCCATGCCAGGTCTCACAACAACTGAGGCCGAAAGAGATGAACATTCTGGTCCCTATACCTAAATTCCTGTCAAACAGTAGCTACAGGAGGTTCTTTAATGTATTGTACCTGTGCCTACCAATATCAAACAGGTTTAAGTACAATATTTATGAAAATTATTGCTCCAATGGCCCTTTGAAGGTCACAAAGCCAGCTGGGGGAAAAGAAAAAAAAAAAGGTCCTTTGTTTTACTAAAACCACAGTGATGATGCAAAATAACTCTTTGATCTATTATATATTTGAAAGCACTAAGCTAAATGCAGACAGTAATTGCTGACAAATCCCAGTAGTAAACAAACCAGTCTCACATTTTACATATTATCAAGAGGCTACAGAATTAATGGTTACAGCCAAAGAAATGTTGACACAGTTGCAGATTAATCCTTAACATGCTGATCACGTTAAAAATACTGCACAAGAAATATTTTTCCACTTTGTAAAAAGCCAGACTGTTTACATGCGTAAGTGGCTGGAGATCTTGTTATCTGTGTGTGGTCTTAACATTTCAGTATCATAACCATGAATATAAAGAGAAGCAGCATGAAATAACCTATTACACTTACAATCAATGCCAGACTGCAAATATTAGAAGCACTGAGATTTGAGTTTCTGAAAACGAGCATCACAGCATACATGTACTTACATACAAAATTTTTATTTCCTTTTTAAAAGTAATTAATCTTAAAAAATTGAAACAAAGCTTTAGAAAAGCCAACAGAAGACTCATATTTCATGAAAATTAAGTTTTCGTCCCTTTACATTACATAGAAAGGGAAAAAAAATCAGGAAATTAAGAAAAACAAACATCGTCATTGCTAAAAGCCGAGACATTCTGAAACTGTGGTCATTTCACTTGTACTGTTTTATCACACAAAAATGTATTAAATTACTCTAATTTTCATACAAGTATAACATATATCACAACTCTGGTCCATAATTGTCTTAACCCTCTAATCTGCTGATTCTTAGCTGATTTTTGCTACAAATTGCTGTTATTAATTTACTTAGGAATCACTGGAAAAATCTCCTGCAACATTTTTTTTTCTTTTTAACAAAAAGCAAAGCCTTACAGAGGAAAGAGAATACTGTAAAATCATTAAGAAGATGCAAGCTCCCTTTACTACATGGAGACCAATTAGTAGCTTTGCCATCAGCACTCAGCTAAGGACTGCTAATAGGTAAAGAGTATCAAACTGTCCCACCTTCCCCCTCCCTATGTCTAGAAATCAAACATGCAATTTTAAAAGGCAAGTATGAAGCATAAACAAAAAATATTTACTTCAATTATTCAAGGCACAAACTCTCAGTATTTTCCACACTAATTGACACCTCCTGCCACAGCCAGCAACAGAAAGCAGAGATCCTCATCCTTCCAGCATCTATCTGTGAACGTCACTGTCCATGGCTGAAATTCTCAATATTTCAGTGGGAAAAAAGAAGAAAGAAAGAAAAAAAAAAGAGATTGAAAGTACAAGGTTGTATCAGGACTGCATCTGTCCTAAGGTTTGAGATGGATTTCTGGTCCTTTCGCACATGTGGGAAGGTGAAGGGGGAAGGAAAAATAACCTCTTAAGTTCTTCCCATGCTTACACCCTATTGATAATTTAATACATGCACAGAAAGCAAACTTCTTCAAAACAGCTTCTTCTCTAAAATTACAGGACTAAAGTTAGAAGAGAAAAAAAATCAGGGACATAATGGATGAACAGAATTAACACTCTGGGTTCATTCTAATTCCATTTGGGACACACATCCCTCATGAGGCTGAATTTCTGTTCCATAAGCATTTAAGAAAAATAAACATGTCACCTTAAGTCTTTAAAAGTACACTTCCCAAATTAGAGAAATGATCGAGGAGCCAATAGAAAAGAAACTCGCATGAAAGGTAATTCACTGCAAAAACAAACTGTAAATGACCCTTGAAATGGTCCTTCTGAGCTTCCCGGAGGAAGCAGCATGGCTCTGTAACCAGGCAGAACTGCAGTGCACTATCCCCACTTTCCACTCCTTGGAGGAGGGGGCTCGTTGGCTGAAGTGTCCCAGGAAGGGAGATCCAAGCAGCATCGCAGGATTTCCATGGCTCTGCTGGCCTGTCAGCCTGCCTCCTGGAGCCTGGCTGCTGGAACCCGTATTTTTTAGTAAATAAAGCATTGTGCTACACATTTCTTTAGTGTGGAGTTATTTATAAACATTCAGCTTTTGCTCTAGCCCAGAAATATTAATGGATTGGTTGAAGACAGCTGCAAACAACAAAGCAAGGCCTGGGAATTTATTTTGTACGATGCCAAACTGCAAAACTTTCCTGTGGAAGTCACAGAGGAAAACTCCAGAACACACAAGCATTCAGTGGCAGCTTGCCTTTCTCTTCAGGTAGCAGAGTACTCATTCCAATCCCATCCCCTGTTCATGTGCAATCTGTTCCTCAGGAAGTTAATGGCATTTTTTTGCATGTTTATGCTTATTATCTGCATTTATCTGCAATTTAAAAAGTTATCCAGACTCCCATGCAATTCAACAGCAGTTGTACAGGTAACAGCTTCTGCCACAGTTGCTCCCAGCCTGTAGGACAGACCTTCCACAGCCTGTTTCCTGACCCTGCCACTTTTCACTTTACTCCTTTCCCTAGTTCTGTCTGATTTTTAAGCCTCTTTGCAGTGCTACTCTAAATGTGACAATAACAGCAAGGGAGATCTTTGCTGCTGAGAATGAGTCCTCACAGAAGGGAAGTTTCATAGTGCTTTCACTTTGTGGAAAAAACTGGAATCCTCACCCTAAATACACAGGAACCTCCATCACACAGCCCACAAGAAAACTACAAAACATTGCTGATCTTCATCACACTAGTAAGGTAATAGGTAACACAGCATTTAAACTGAATTATATTTTGACAGATTTGGACTAATGTCTAGCTATTTTATAACATTTAAACAAGTAGCATATGGACATTTTGAGGAGATCCAAAGCATTACTGAGAACACAAGGGAATTAATCTAAACATCTTGAGGGTCACTGAACTGACTTGCAGATGGTCAAATGAGAGAAATGAGGAAGCCACTTGCTGATCAGGGCCTAAACTCCAAATCTGTGTGGCAATCCAAAGAGAAAGGGGCATTTCAAAACCAAGTACTAACATGATGGCAGCCAGCAGCAGCAGAGATAATTTGGATTCGGGCAGTACTACAGAGTAGATGCTCTTGGTAAAGGAGCTTATCATCTCAAGTACCATTATGTTGCCATTTCTGAAACTACCACTTGTGTCAAGTTAAAGTCACCAGTATCTCTGTAGAAAAAAATTTTGAAGCATTTTCTCCTTCTAAACTAGTTTTAGATTTGTAGTCCACAGTGAAGATCAAATATTTTATTAGGTTTTAAGAGTCTGTGATCATCACTGGTACTCCTAACAGTTTGTAACAGCTCAAATACCCTGGCCTACTTACAAATCTGGAAATTATATTTTGCCAGCTTAATTTTCTCTGCTTGGAGTGTGAATGCTGCCTCATAACGGTACATGAAAAACAGTTACCTCACCTTGTCACAGCACTGGCTACCAACAAGAGAGCTTTAAGTGATTTTCTAGGTGTACAGCTTGAAATACTGTGAGATTCCTTGATGCTTACAAAAGATAAAAAAGGCAGGTTCCAACAATATCTGACTATTATTTCACTTCTGAACTTATAATATTTTTCTATTGTATTCTTCATCACTGGATTTTTCCTTTTCAAAATCTGTATCATAGTTCAAATACGAATTTACAAAACCAGATTAAATCCCAGTAGTTCTTACATGCTTAATAATGTAGGCCTCTCCAAAATAGCAACAACAAATGAACCATCTCTAATAACCCTAAAGAAAATGGCTTCAAATTAGCAAAGAGTTTTCTGAACTATTCAGAATATGCTGAGCATCTGTAATTAAATCTCTTTCCAGTTCATAATCAAAAAGTACCCCTAAGTTGTATCCTCCAAATATTCTACAAATCAAAATTCCTGCCAATTATCAGGGTGAAGGGATATAGACAAAGACACATTTTCCTGAACATTTTTTTGTCCTTTGAGGTCATCCCTACACACCACCCTGTTTCCCTCAAATAAAGGCAAAATTAAATACTCAATTCAATTCACTGAAGCACATGTAAATTGACATATAAACATTTAAAACTAGTGACAAATTCTCTCAATTTTCTGAAGAAATCTATAAACCAATGTTGCTCTTTTCTTCCAGCCATGGCAGCCAATGATTTAATCACTGCTCTCTTCTATTCAGCTATTTTATTCAGCTATGTTATGCTCCAAACTCTGTAGCTATTGTTTGAGATGAGAGTATGTTGTTGTTTGATTGCTTTTTTAAATTATGGGTTTCATTTTCAACTTTTGATGTGTCAGGCTTAATCCTATCATCCAAGTTGTTTGTAAATTCTCTGAACCATGGATTGTGACTGTGTCAGTTTAACACTCAGGCAAATGAGAACCAGAGACTCGCAGACAATACCACAAAGGGAATGAATTACTCTTTGTAGGTTTGTTTTCCGCTGCTGAAGATTACCTTATTATGGCAGGGCAGCACACTCTGGTTCAGCTCAAATGACTGTCCTTCCTATTTTTATGCAATAGGAATGTCAAAATAAAGAAGGGAAAGTTATATTCTGCATGACCCTACTAACTGTCACATCCTAGGATCTTGGCATTGAACAGATCCTCTTTAATGGCCCAAGCATTAGCTCTTTCTCAACTCTTCAGTTCAGCAAATATTTTCTGTTCAGAACTATACATTGCTTTTCTCTCAGCCTTTATCTGTATGATACAAAGCAGGATAAACCACAGCCATGTATATTTGGTCCATTATGAGTGCTATTAAATCACTGGGATATTCAATGAACAAAGACAATCTTCAGAGTTTACAACAGGAGAATATTTGCTCAGGCTTGAAAGGCTGTATTTAACTATACCTTATATAAACTATTGTTTCACCAGCTGAGTAGTGTCAGATATGCCAGGCATCGTACTAATTCCTGGAAACAAAGCAGGGACCTGCAAAGAGGACCTTGCACACAGAACACAACTTAGTTTGCCTTACTTATTGCATAACTTTTTAGAGTAAAATAAGGATAAAATTATTGAAGTAACTTCACAAACCTCAGTCATCAACGATATGAAAACGCTGAGAAAATGTTCTGTGGCTATGACACATTTTCTTGGGTGGAAACCACTGTGTCATTCTTCCTTATCTCTGTTCTCACTCTCCCTTGAGACTAACAACTGACTGTTCTCCAACCAGCTTTGATGCAACATTTTCACAGTGATTCTCCAGTCAAATGCTATCTCATAGTACATGGCAAGTTACACAGAAAAAGGAATAAAAACTCAGTGTTGCCAAAGCATGGAGATTCAGGATTTCCTGCAAGAGGATCTGTCCGTAAAACACACCTATAACAAAAATAGCAAAGCACTCTCAGTGAAGGTCAAAGACAAAAAGTACAAACCCAAGAAAGACGGCACTTACCCTTAAGGCTTCATAAATGGACCTTAGTTCCCTAGCAAAGCGTAAACAGCCAACAGGAAAACACTCAAATCACAAAAGTGAAGATTTTAAATCAAAACGTGAGCATGTGATCTAGATCACAAACTATTTTTCCCACTTTCCCAAGTGAAAAGCTTTCAGTTAATTACAAACATGGTTTTGTAGTAAGATGGTAGCCACCTTCACTCCCCACCTCTCTGTATGAGTTAAATGAACACACACAGGTGATCTGACTTCTGTGTGATACAGAAAGGTGATTGCTCTTTCATTTGGCCAAGCAACATCACACAAAGGCAGAAGACAGATTCTGTAAAAAACAACACCACACAACAGCAGAAGGGCCCCAATACAGACACACTGTACAGAAGCTGTGTTCTGCAGTAAGAGTCCTGTCAATCAAGAGACCTTTTCACTCCATTTTGGAGCTTGTATTTCAAAGGGTTTTTAACATTATTACTTAATTTCTTTATTAAATCTGCAACACTTTGCCTTTCCATTACAACATTGTTTGTGGTAATGAAAGTGGTGGAGAGGTATTCAGGAAGAAAATAAACACCACCACACAAACAAGCCATGATTTTCCATATGTAATTTGTTGACAAAGTTTGCATGACTGATATTAAAACAGCTAAGAAATCCATCTTATTTCTACCTTTTTCTTTAATATCTAAAGTTAATTTTCAATTCTGATGAGATCATTCTTTTTCAAGTTTTGTGGCACAAGATAAATACATGATGGTCACCATCTAAGCTTAAAATGAGTCAGCTGGAAAATAAAAGGAAAAAACCCCAAGCAGAAGTGAAGATGTAACTAAAAAAACGTAGGAGTTTGCATGTTGAATTTAAAGCATGAATTACTTAGTCAACATCTCTTTATATTAGTCATTATTGTAGCAAGTTTCAATTATACGCACTAGGAGTAATTTAATATAAACTATTTCTTAAACATTGTGTTTAAGAAATCAGAAATATTTCCAGTCAAAAGAGGAAAACTAGATAAGGACAAAAATCATCAAACTCCTGATCATTTAATTATCTATCCCACACTACCCTACATTCAAATTCTTGTTGAGAACCTTTTTCTACCTTATATAAAATCATCTACATTCACATCTAATGTAACAGGTTTTTTTCATATTTCTATTTTAATTCACCCATCCTTTCACAGTCCCTGGGGAATCACAAGTCAGCAATGCAGAGGATTTTATTTTACTCATTTCATACTAGAATTAAAATCAATTTATATTTTATTATTTGGCTGTATTACTTTTTTGTATTTTTCCAACCTAACTTCCTTACACACTGACATTATAGACAACACAATACCTTACAAACAGAGATAAACTGGACTGAGAAAGACCATTTATGGAATAAATTAACATGTCTTTAGTTAAGCTACAGCATGCTACCAATATACTCCTACAGGCTCTGATTCAAAACCCATTGACTCCAGTGAGGTTTGGGTCAGATCCACTGCAAAAAGAACTTAATTCAGTAGTGGTAAATGAAATCCAGAATGTATAATTTGATTAGAAATCACTCCAAGTAACACTGTGAAGAATGTTGGTGAGAACAGCTCATACAGATTTTAGTTCCTTAAACTATTATTAAAAGAAGTCTGGAATCCCAAGTTTTTGCCAACCACACTGTCGCACTTAATTGGGCAGCTGTCAACTGTTAGAAAATAACTGCAGCATCATCTCTTTTAGAAGAACTAGTGTGGGAAGTGAAACACTTCCATGGGAGCTAAACTTTCTGGAGTCATGGTAATGAATCTGTTTTCATCAGGTGACCATGAGTCATCATTTTATCAGCAGTTTAAAGGGTTTTCACAATAGCTGAGCGTCATCAGTGCCCATGCACTGCCATGACTGCAGCACAACAATGAAACAGGGGGCCATGTGCTGTGGGACCATTATTTGAGGAAAAGTCTGGCTACTGACTCAAGACAAATACTGCAAAGTCACGGTTGAGTAAGTGCTGCAGGGAGCACAAAATGTCTCCTAACTGGAACACAAAATGTCCAGAAACAAAGCTTTTATTTGAGAATTGAAACTAAGCAATAATTTTGCTATTAAAAATAGATGCCTTTTAAGGAAGTTGTGAACTACATGGATGAAACATCAGGAAAGAAGAAAAACAAGTTGTCAGTCACTCGTCTCCCCTTTACTCCACAGTCCTGTCAGAATACACTCTTACATCAAATATTCAGATAGCTCCCACATAGTAGAATCCATCTACATTGTCAAAAGTAAGGAGAGGCTACATGAAAAATTACCAAAACCCATTATAATAAATTTTCATTATCATAACATCAAGAGCAAAATCTGCGTCTGTGCATCATGAAACTGTTTGTACCAGGTACTGCATGAAACATGGATCTCTTTACCTCCCAGCCTACTAACCTCCATCTGAACCCACTGGAAAGAATTGAAGAATTTCACCTACAGCATAAGCTGAAGCCTCTCCCAGGACCTAAAGACACTCAGTGACCCCATGCAGCATCGCTGCTAAGCCCTCATGTTTTGCTGGACTCAGGGAGATTCAAGTCTGCTTCTAAGTTTCCCATCCTTTCCTCCTTCAGGGCTGGACTCTGGGGTCAAGCAGGCAGCACCACCAGGATCTCCACAAAGCCGAACAGTGGAGGTGTGAAATCTGGTAGTGCTGGTCAGAAATAAAGCACATGGCAAGTACCATGGAACTTACATCTTTGAATCAATTCGATTAAAGAAAAAACACATTACTTAGTATGGTGGGTATTTAGAATCCCATATCACTGCCACAGCAGGATAGTGCTCATAGTCAGCAAAAAACCCCTGATTTTCATGCACAAGTGGTACTTTAAAAACTAATCAGATTTGAATTACTAAAAGAAGTAATGCAAGTTGAATGATCCTTTTATTCCTTATTTGAAGTGATCTCTGTGAAAGCAGTGTTTCCACTATTGTTGTTTATCCCTCTGGCTTCCTATTCCTTTCTCCTTCTGCTAACACTTTAATCTCTCAACTCTTCATCCACTCATCATTTCCCTAGGCTTGAAAATTAATCCTCTGAGGTCAGTGAGGAAACTTCCACTGACTCCAGGAGATTTAGAATTATATTGTACACTTAATTTTCTTCCCCCTTCTACCTCCCAACTTCCTCTTTTGTTTCTTCTGGAACTTATTTACTCATCACTTTAGCCATTCCATATCTGGTCCATGAAATTGGGAATTAAATGGAGCATTAAGAAAGAGAACTAAATAAATGTCCCCTCAGCCATTATTATTGTTTGCACTTCCTATTTTAAATCACATTCCCTCCTGCCCCTTTTTCATCATCTTCTTTAAGACTGCTAAGCCCTTTTAGACAAGTATCCTATTTTATCCATTTATACAGAAACAAATATGATAGCTGAATGAAGTGTGATGCTGCTTGATAATACCAATTTCAACCACCTGTATTTCCAGCTGTTCTGAGCAATACCACTTCTGGAAAGGTCCATCCCTAGAAAACCACTATTTAAAGGTTAACATAACTATTTCTTAATTTTTGAAGACCCAAACAGCAAATATAAGAGCACACAGTACATGTAAAACTCAACAACCCTTAATCTGTTTGGAGAACAGTACCTCAGTTTTAGATTTAGAACACTTTAGAAAATTCTATTAAAATCACAGAAACCTAATCTTAGCATGTTTCTATTGAAATATTTGTGAGTACTCCAACAACAGGAAATTCACATATAAAATGTTTTTATTTAGCTAAGAAGGGGAAAAAAAATGAACATCAGAAATACTGTATTTACTTGTTAATTTAACTAAGCACTCTCTAAAAAAACCCCTAATTCTCAAACCAAAAGCCAGAATGCTAACACACTCCCAACTATGTACACAAAAATGCAGCTGTAGAATCAGTCTCATAACTATGAGCAGTCACAATATATAAAAATTTAAATACAAACAGCATTCCTTATCCTTGCTGTCCACTTGAGAGCACCACACTCATGTATCTGTGGACTTAATATAGCAGCAAACACATCAGTTATCCTTTATCACTCACTATATGAGATCAGAGATACATAAAAAATCAGGTAAGAAAACCTACTCATCTCCATAGGTTTTTTCTCTCCAAACAGCTCCTGAGAAGCAGAAAACATGTCACTTTCTCATAAAAATATTAAGGCTTAACCATGTATTTACAGGAGTTTTGATCAGCTAACTCACTGGACACATTTCACAGAAATGTGAACTTCAGTCTTTCAAGCCCTCTGAGATTTCACCTAAGAATCATCCAGATGGGCACAACTGGTGGAGAAGTCTTTGCCCACGTACTATCACTGCATTACATTTCAACTGGTAGCTAAAAAAAGAAAACACTGAAAATATCAAAATAAACTTGAAAGTAAATTCTCATCTTGTTATTCCACACCCAAGACAATCCAAGCTGTGTGAGCAAACCCTAAAATGACCCAGCCAAGGCTGCCAGTCCATCCTGGGACACTGTCTGACAGGAATAAGGCTTTCCATTTCCTTCTACCTGCTGTTCTAGCCTATAATCAATGTTCTTGCTACACACACTTTCTTGTATGGAGCACTCCTAAAGTTCAAAAGACAGATGTTAGGATGCCTTTGGTTATAACTCAGTATCTTAAATAATTACATTAAGATACATCAATGTAAAAAAAGAAAGTACACAAGCTTATCATATTACAATCATTTTCCTGTCCAATCATATCCAGTATTTCTATCTTTGTTCCCAATATAAACCAAAAAGCTGTGCTTGCTGTTTCAAATGAACTTGCCACTTAAAGCAAGCAAAAAATCAGTAGGAATGACCAAAAAAGTTACATACATGTCCAGCATGCAATAATTTAAATTAGTAACAAGGAGCAACAATGCTGAAAAATCAATTGCAGAGTGAGCTGGATGACATGGGGGAACACTGAAACTACAATTATCTTAATCTAAGGCCTACAAAAACTGAGACAGAACAGTGCTGCAAGTAGGAAACAAAGTAAAAAAAGCTTCCCTTTGAGCTGAGCTATTGAAATGTAGTAACAAGTTACTCTTCCGTCTTTGGCAAATGAACAAATTGCAGAAAACAGTAAATGAAATTTTTCTATTGCAGCCATAAAAATTACTATATTTAGTTCTGCAGCTTGGCATGAATAAAGTCAATTTACACAATTCTGGAAGAGAAGTTCTTTCTACTTTGTCCAAAGTTTTAAACAAGGCCCTAGTGATATTATTTTTGAAATCCATATAGAGTTCAAGATTTTGCTTTAAGCCTCACCAATTAAAGTTAAGATTTATTTCTCAGAACAGCAGTAAAATATTTTAGCAACACACAGAGAAAGATTAATTAAATTCATATGCTGGGGGTATTTTACCATGCAATGCTTTATGAAGTACCAATATAAAATAAAATAGAAAATTGATGATCAAATTAACTTGCATAAAATATCATCTATTGCAAATCACGACTGTAGCATCCAGCTGCTTGGTTGGTAGGTGAGGAAAGTGTGTTTAGGACCTAAGTGTAGTTTCTGTATTAAGGTTTAAAGTTGTTTTACTGCATCAATTAGTTTATTTCAATCCCTTTTAATTGCCCATAAAGCCAAGCTTAGGATTGCCTCTCAAAAACAGACCAATTGCTCCCCCCACTGGAAGTAACCAACCATTACACCAGGATGCAGAGATCCGCATATAAAACACACATTAATAAGAAGCAGTTAAATTAAAGGAGGTTTCCGCTTAATTACTTGATAGCCGGCTGAGATTGGACAGACTGGTAACCTGCACTTTTCATTCTCTTACCAGAAAGATTCACATACACAGGTTTACAAAAACTAAAAGCTTAAAAGTAGAGGGTGTAGAAGACGAGGCGAGGCATCTGAAACGTGGAATCACAGAGTGGTTTGGGTTAAAAGGGATCTTAGAAACCATCCCTCCTCCAGTCCCCTCCTCCCAGGGGCAGGGACACCTTCCACTAGACCAGGTGAGAGTGGATCGGGCTCTGAGTGGCCTTGAACACTTCAAGGGATGGGGCATCCACAACTTCTCTCGGCTACCTGTTCCAGTGTATCACCACCCTTATAAGGAAGAACTTCTTCTTAATGTCTAATCTAAACCTACTCTCTCTCAGTTTTAACCCATTCCCCCTCCTCCTGCCACTCCATGCTCTAGTAAATAGCCCCCTCCACCTTTCTTGTAGGCTCCTTTCAGGTACTGGAAGGCCACAATTAGATCACCCTGAAGCCTCCTCCAGGCTGAACAACTCCAATTCTCTCAGCCTTTCCTCACAGGAGAGGGGCTCCATCCCTCCATCATCTTCATGTCCCTCCTGTGGACTTACTCCAGCATATCTGTCCTGAACATTTTCAGACTCAGTAAAATCCTCCCATCAGTTTTATACACCAGGAATCTAAAATAAAGAATACAGTATTCTCTGTACTATTCTCTGTACTCCACCTGCAGATACAAGCAGGAATAGCTTTTAATGAAGAATCTTCTGCACAGGGATATTTCTTGCAAAACTTATGTGAGAGCTGCAAAGTCTTAGAAAATATTCACATGAAATACAAATCCAGTGAATTTAAAGAAGCAAAACGTGACATACAAAATCCCTGACGTAACAAGTAAAATGTTCATCTGTGCATGAAGTGAATTTCAATCAGGTCAAGGTAAAGTTAATTTTCAGCATTTGGTACATGCAAAAACTTACTCTCATTTCTCAAATAGCACAAGAAAGAAAAAGTTGTATTTCAGCAGCCTTTTCAAAAGCTTCATGTGATACTGTTTATCTACAGACATCCTCAATGAGAGCCTAGCCCTTGCTCAGGCAGTCAGGGATGCTAAATTTGGTGATTGCAAGATCCATGCTGAATACCAGTAACACATCCTTGCTGAATAATGAACCTGTAATGAAGTGTCTTCAGGCTTTTTATTGAGTAAAGACATTCCAAACCACACCACTTCTTTTCTTGGGCACTTACATGAATATTGATGACATCAAGAGTTCTCAGCTGAGAAAAGCAATGCCTTCAGCCTCAGCTCCTGTTGTTACCCACATCAGTGGTGCACAGACTCAGAATATCAGCTAAAATGTGCTCAAAATCAAAGATATTTCTCCTGTAAGCCCCTTTATCAACTCAGCAGCACTGAATAATATGATACTGTTAACTGAAGGTTTACAATCCTGTCAACCAGTAAAAAATATAAAGCAAATATCCCACTAAATGACAGCAGTTTTCCTTGGAAAAGAACACATGGCACACAAAAATTAACTGTTTGGTCTTCTCATTGAACAGGTTGGTTACCCACAAAACCAAGCTTCAACAGCTTCCACAGCCTGATCACTCAGGAAGGATTTTGTAGCTGCCCTCCAAAAAATTCCAAGCATACCCACAGAAGAAAAATCTGTTGTGTTATGAAAACTCCTGGGAAAAAACACTTCTAAGAGAATAATATGTTGTGCTAATCACAGTTAGGTTTATTTATTGATTAGCTGGTATGGTTACAGTAGTAGAATTATGAAATGCTATGTTTATTACAGAATGTTTTGATAAGCTTTGCTCTTCAGCACATAACCAAAACAGTCTGGGACTGTTTGCAAAATGAACTTCAATGGCATTTTATTGCACATGAAACAACCAATCCCTGATAATGGAAAAAGAGCCCCAAAAAGAGACAAATAAAATGTCAGATGTGATAAATAGTTAAGAACATTGCTACACCTTAAACCAGGAACCCTTAGACCTGGGAAGTACATAAATAGTACTACAAGATTACACTAAGAAAAGAATCCACTCAAAATTTTACTTCAGGTAGCAAATAGTGTTTTACTGAGAATTCACAGAGTTTCTAATTCTCACTGCACAACTAATCACTCCTAGTTACAGCATTTTAATCCTCAGCTGACCCCAGACACACTCTGCCATGAATTGTCAAGCAGCACTTTCGAGTTTGCTTCCAGAGGAGGAGAAAAGCTCATATAAAGTAAGCTACTATGACCAGAAGCCTGAAGGATGCACTTTTAGTATCAACAGACACTTTCTAAGCAGCATTACAGATTTTTTTTTTTTAAAGTTATGACATTCTGCTTACCTTAATGACAAATTTGTTGGATGCCATGATAGGTCAGTGTAAGCTGGTCCTATAAAAATACCAATGAAAAGTGATCAGCACTGGAGAAACACTCAGATCTCTACAGCAACCAAGAAGGAATTTCACATCTGTGGGTCATCTCTTCATGACTACTATTCTTCAAACCATACACTCTGCTTTTACAAAACACGGAAAACTCTTAATTAAAAAATAATAAAAAAATCCCAAACCAAACCAAAAAAACTTAGCTACCTGTGTTGGTTTCTTTTAGTGAACCCCATAACTGTCCAGGCACTCTGCATCCAACACAGAGAATAAAAAATTAGAACTCTTTCAAGTAAGGAACTCTAGCTTTTGGCTTACCTGGCATCCAACCATACATACCCATTATGTATATTTAAAATTATGTACTACACACGTGAAGCAACATAACCTGAGCCTCATGGTGGTTGCACAAAAGTAAAATAAACTTTGGACATCTTCCTCTCTTGCTTATCCCAAACAGGACCTAAATCACTTAATTTGGGATTCTGAGTGAAGTACATTGAGCTGCACAGCCCCTGACCCTGCCTCAGACCATCCCAAATACCTCAGGAAGTGTTAATTTGCACTAGAAGTTGAACACTCCCTTGGGATCAAGAAAAAAACCCCTCAATTAATTGCTAAAACTGGCAATTACAGTCATGGACTGAAGCTAGCTGGGAAGCTCACCATCCTCCACGTATACAGCAGCCAAAAATGGACTTGTCAGAAAAGGAGAAAATCAGCTTAAACTCATGAAAGTCTTTCCAGCTAACTTCACAATGTCAGGATTCAGGAGAGACATGCAATGGGCCCTATGGTACCAAATTAATAGCTACAAAAAAAACAGGAATACAAGAACTAAGATACATTCTATTTTCACACAGGGTAAGAAGAGAGCCAACAGACAACAAAGAGACTTGGACTGGTCAGAAAATCAGGTGAAGCAGAGTCTCAGTAAAGTGACAGGAGGTAGAGTATCCAAACAATACAGTTCAAGCTTCAAAATAAAGAAAATCAGTAGCTGCTGTCTGCCATAAATGGAATGCAACAGAAACCACACTGAGAATTGAGCTGCCTTTTGTAATCTAAAGTTTCCTAAAGGATTAGTCTCTTTAAATGGCAAATCTGGTCAATTTTGTAGGAGATGGTATAAGAAAATACTAACAAAAAGGGAATGTGTACACATTTGTCATTGCATACTTCAATTAAGTACTGTGATAGAGCTGGCAAGATTTCAGGACATAATAAAAAAGGGGGATACATGGGGGGATACATGTTTCTGTCAGGCACTATGCTTTTATGTTTCAAAGTGCAGTCATTATCACTATTTAACGTCAAAAAAGTGCAAAACAAGATAAACACCCACTTTAGAATTACACAGCATAGCACAGATGATTTTAATCTTAAAATTCTTACCAGTCCTGCACACAGAAGCTGGAATACCGTCATGTCTCGTGCTATGCCACTGTCATTCTCCCTTGCACCAAACAAGGGAGAATGTCCCTTTTATCAGATTAAAGGCTGTCAACTTTACTGATGGCAATTTTGAAAAACACAATGCAAGGAACAGAGCTCTGGACCACCTGAGACATCCTAGTTCAGTTCAGTCATGTAGTAAGTTCAGCTGAACTTATCCTGGCATCACTGATTTCTTTCTGATAACAATTTACTTTCCAGAATGATACTGTTGCAACACATCTACTACTACTCATGTGAAAACTGCCGGCAGGCAGAAATCCCCTCCAAATACAATTTACAAAATAGTAGAAGAAAAACATAAAAAGGAAAAGGACGCACAAGAGAAGTTTGCTTTGGTTCAGTTTGCTCTTCCTGGGAGTAAGCTGACTCTGGGAGTTTGCCAACTACCCCATTCTTTGCACTGACCACAAAGATAAGACAAAGGAAATACAGCAGACAGACAAAATGTAAGCAAATCCACAGAAAACAAAAAGGAAAATATTTTGTGTGTGAACCATCAGGGAAATCACTGCAGTGACACAGGTGAAAAAATACTCAATACTAGGGCATCAGAAGATGAGGAAAACCACTCATCAAATGTTCAAGAAAAAAAAGAAAACCAACTAGCCCCAAAATACTTCGCTACTTCCTGTGCTAAAAAAAAACAAAAAACAACAAAACATCAAAAACACAGGTCTGTTACAACTGCTACTGTTTGACAGCAAGACTGTCTCATGGAATGCTTTTTCAGTTGCACACCTCTAAAGTAAACCCTACATAAAGATACAGGAAGGTAAGCAAATAGGGCAGAAAAACCTCCTCACAACACTAGATATATATATTAAAAAAAAGTCCTGATGCGGGATGTGTAGTATTCCAAGACCTAAAATGTTGACACAAGTGCACGAAAACATGATTTAGAAGTAAACACATAGCTTGCCTGTACCTAGAGAGAGACACATTTAAAAAAATAATGTCGCAGAATATTTTTCTTTCTTAAATTTGAGTCAAATGGAGCAGTCGATACTCAGGAGAAAGAAAAAAACATGGTTACTCAGAGAGCAAGCTCAAGTGTTCTCTGCCAGCTGATGAACACATCTTACCTTAGCAAAGCAGCTTCCTGTGGTGAAGAAATGTAGAGCTTGGGAGGAATGAGGAACTGAAAACTCCTGCCATACACTTGGAGACACAGCAGCAAGTTTCACACACTGCCCTTCGCCGGGTGCCCTTACCACACCTGGGGAGAGGGGGCACCTGAAAACGGCAGAAATAACCAAACAAACGCTAATTAAGGAACTCTGTAGGGTAAGTTGATATTAATTTGCTTTTATAGTAAGAAAATAAATATCACAACATAAGATACAGGTTTTCTGAAGTTTCCCACCCAGCACTTGTCAGTTTCTGGGAGCAGATCCTGAGCTTGAGATGCTCAGCTACTCACACATCCAGTAATGCATCTCCAGTTCTGAAAAGATACATTACAATCTTCCCATTTGCCATTCAGGATTTCTGTGCCCACTGTTGCCAATTACTCCACTTAACCCTTGAAAAATACTCCTGCAGCCAGCCAGAACCTTCTCGCCTCATTGTTATTCACACTCCTTCATTCATAAACTGCCCCTTCCCCTGTAAGGCTCAACAATTCTGTTTCAAAAACATGACCCAGTCACCAGGGATCTGCCTAGAACCAGAGGAAAGACAGGGTCTGTGGAGCATCAAAGGGCCGGCACAAACAGGTACTATTATCTTGTTTAACTTTTGTGGAACAGCTGAATACAATTAACAATGAAAAATTACTATACATTTTAAAAAATATACTCCTTTCTGCACGGAGGTCAGGCGTTGAATACTTGTATTTTAGCTACAGTCATAAATTCCTCAACTACAAAGGAAATCGAAAACAAACCCATTCATTAACACATGAATATAAAACGGGATATTCTTGACACCGATTGCAGAAGTAGAGAGATTGAACACAGGAGAAGTATGACTGTATTCACAAGAGTATTTCTTGTACTTACAGGAGTGAATACAGGAAAAGTGAATAAAGGAGAAGTGAATACAGCAAAGCAGAAGCGCTAAGGAAAAGCGCAGGTCAGGGTACGAAGTTATTTGAATTTGTTTTGTCCAGAGCACATCCTGCCCGCCCACAGGAAGCCTCATACAGCTTGGCGCAGGTGTGAGGCGGAGAGGCTGCAGTAGCAGGTATGTAAAGAAGAACCATCAGAGACATACACACATATTTTTAAGCCTGGCCGGGCACTGGCTANNNNAAGCCTGGCCGGGCACTGGCTAGGCTAGGCGGGGGTGAGGAACGGGACAGAGCGGCTGAGGCGGCGCCTACGGGAGGCTCGGTGGGAGCCGACCAGCAGCGCCGCCACAGCCCCGGCTCTCCGAGCATCCCCTCGGGGGTTTAACCGAAGAGAAAAG
>VWYP01034179.1:20703-165066 GCA_013400435.1 Pycnonotus jocosus | reverse complement strand
GTTTCTTTTTTCTCAACCAAGTTTTGCAGTGTTGCTCACACTCAAGGGCCAAACTAATATCACAGGTTTAGTTTTATACTTACAGTAGCTACTGTCCATCCTTGTTTTATTGGCTTCTTGCATTTGAGGGCATTGTTTGGAACAGACCCTGAGGAAGGATTTCTGCTCTTGAGCTCTCTTGGCTCTGTATAGAGATGGAGGAGATACTATGAACACTGTTTCAAGGGTCTTAAAGTACACATGCTACTGCTTTTTCCTGACAGGCGTGGATGCTCTTGACATCGTGGAGGGGAAGAAAGCTCACCTGAAGCTCTCAGATCCATTTTGTTTGGTTTCAGGTTATTAATACCTTAGAAGGTTCAGTGTGCCTGTCACTGCTTGATCATGAGGTCACTGCTGCATTAGAGAAAGCTTTGTGTGCTGTTCCAGCATATTTGAGTAAGTGTACTGGAGGGAGGGTAATTTCCTTGTTCTGATTCATGAAATAGTCTGCTGCTACTCAGCAGTATAAGGAAACTTCATGAATAAGACCTATAAATATGCCCTATATTATGTTTCTACATTTAGAAACTGCTGTTCCAGCGCTGCTGGAACCATCATCTACCTTTCTGGACTGAGAAGCCCTGTGCAACTCCCTTTGGAACATAATAATTTCCTTCTCTGTCCAACAATACTTGGAAGAAGATGACAGGCCCCTAGACCATGGGATTAGGGAGAGGCAAAGTCTGGGAGAATTAAGTCTTCTTGAATTGTCCCACCATAGGGTTTGTTTGGGCTGGAAGTGTGCCTCTCTCACCCTGAGAATGCACTGTGTAGCCCTGTCTATTCCAGTCTTTCCTCTTGATATAACTGTCTTCAAGGCTTGACTAAAAAAAAAAATAATTCTGAGTGTGTTAAATAGATCAATTGCTTAAACATTTCAAGGATTTAATTTCTTTATATTCAGACAAATACTGAAAACCTATACAATAACTCATTTAACCTTTAATTTTGCTCTACTGTAACAGCCAGTAGTAGATATCCAGGAAGATTGTCAATGACCCTCTGGGTTTCAGGAGTAAGAATCCCATTTGTCCCCTCTGGCTGCTTAGTTTAATGAGACTTCTGCAGGGAAATATCAGAACTTGGAAACACATTAGTAAGTTTTGACTGTTTCAGGAGTCTGTTGTTTTAATATTCCTAAACTGATTTCCAGAAGTAGTTAAGAATTTTCATACAGGTAATTCAGTATTTTAAAAACTCTGTTCTACTTATTATCTTGTCTAACTTTGCCCTGCAATTTTGACATTAAGAGATAATAAGCTAATATCCAAATCCAAAAAAGTTACACAACTTTGATGGTGAAACTTGTGTGACTGGGGTTTCTTGATACACAGAGGAACAAGATGTCAAAACCCAATGATATATGTCAAAGAAATGTGTAAAAAGCCATACTGGGATGTATGCTTGATAATTATGTAACTTTTCCTGTGCCTTGCATTTCAGGAAAACACAGATGCAAACTGTTGTTCAGGCTCACTTGATCCCACTTAGGGGTTTTGCTCAAAGTCAAATCTTTACATGAAAACACTGTACTCTGATCAAGTACATCTCAGAAGTAGGTCTTGGTTCTTGATAAGCAAGTGTCACTCTGGGAGTGAAGAGGGTCAGGCCTAACAGCACAGGCTGGCACACTGTCAGTCACTGAGTACATCAGCAGCAGCACACTGTTACTCCTATCCACTAAAGACCAATAAAACTCATGTGCACGACTGATAGCCTGACAATGTTAGTATATTTGAAGCTGTTTTTTACACCATGCTACTGAGAGTACTCATGAAACAACTTATAAACATCTGGAACTGTTTCTGGGCTGTCTGACAGATATTAGTTATCAGTTGTGACATCCCTGTACTGCATTACATTGTTTTTCTCTTCATCTGTATATGAGAAAACTATTCATAACTGCAGAGATTAAACAGCTCTCAAAATGTTCACTTTGATATTTTATTTTAGTTCTGTCTCTAGGTTGGAAAAAAAAGAATGCTGATGAGGGAGCAACCAGAAAAATAACATAGCCTGTAAAAAAGTCTACCTAAACAAAGCAGGGAATAAGGATTGTTTGGGCTGTATCAGCTGAAGCCCCTGCTCTAATGCTAGGATCCCTCTATGCACAAGTGAAAATACTGTAGCAATTTCTGTATTGCAAAAGCTTTCTCAGGAGCAGAGATACTGAAATAATAATTGGGGCCTTAAGTACTGGTGTCTAAAGAGCATATACAATCTGGAAAAGATGGAAATGAAAGGGATAAACAGCAGGATACTTAGGGTGGTGGGTTTTTCTAAGTAAAATTGCAATTACTTAAAACTCTGTGCATTTGTGTAGGAGATCTCTGATAGAAGAGGGAATGGATGGTATTACTATTAGGGTAGAATTGGTAGTGTCTTATACCCAGTTTATTTGGACACTTGCTGGTGGAGGAGAGAGGGGGAGGGGAGGATGTGTTACGAGGCTATTGAGTATTTTTAGAAAGACTTAGAAATACTTAGAAATATCCAGGTTTTTTGTCTTAGAGGTGATGAGCAGGAGGCAAAACCCACTTATTGGAGTAGAAGAGATGGTATACTTTTAAAAGAATTTAAATTGCTGATTAAACAGCTGACAGTGTTGTACTCTAGTTGATTGTGTGTAAAGTGTATGCATTTTGAATAGAATTATCATTTGTCACTGTATTTTGAATAGAAATATATGTGAATTGCCCTGTAACAGCTTCTGGATTCTAAAAAGGAAAATTTTAATTAAAAGATAGCTAGTTTGTGAATTTTGTTAAAATAGAGAAGTAAGGAATTTAAACTCTAGAGCTTCTTTAAGCACAGACCATAGAGAGAACAAGAGACCAATTAGTGGAAAAAGAGCTGCCTCTTGGAATACAAACAGGGAAGAGCAAAGTGAGGATTGTGCATGTCCAGCTGAACTGCCTTGGCTGGGAGGAAGTGCCCCTTGGGTGATGGTAAAGCCACCCTGTAGTGAGAATGGGGGTAGAATAGTTGCACTCTCATATCTGTGTCAGATCTAGACTTAGCTTTTAGCCTCACTGAAAACTGAGATGATGGTGACATCTAAAGGGATAGAAGCCAAACAGTCAGCAGACCTTAGGGTAATTGAACTTCATTTTGCAATAGATGACCTGGAAGCAGATTTGAGTTGAATGCCCAAGCGATGAGGAGTGTGTAATGGGAGATGGGGATTAAGATGAGGTAATTTTCCACTGTGACTTGCTGCCTCACAAGCAAGCTTCAGCTGGTATCATGTGACTGAAAGAAAGGGATACTGTAGGGGCATGGATTATTTACTAAGGTGTGACTTTAAAGTTACCTTATTTTAATAGAAAAATTCGTTGAAAAACATCACATATTATAGTGGGAAGCTGTATAGAATACAAAAGCTGTTGATTGATCATATTGGATCAGTTGAATGTTGGGAACTGATTTCTATTGCAAAGAAAATTGGATTGATATTCTCTCTTTATCTCATTGTCATGAGTAACTTCCCCAATTAATGTAGTGTGATGCTATTCATTGTACTTCTAGAGAAAATGGGACATGTGGGAAAGAGGTATGGTTCAGAAGAGTAGGTACTGTCAAAAGAGCAACTATTACCACTCTGATCTGCAGTTAGTAGAGTTAGGTAAGTCCTTGTTTTCTTTTGTGAAGCCAAAATTAAAAACAAGCTCGCATGTTAAATATGTTGGTACTGAAAGCAGACTCCTCCCAGGTTTATTTGGGATAAAATGGAGGAAGAACCAGGTGTCTTTGAAAGGCTGTGTGATAGAGGGCTGAAATTGTGACTTTCTTCTGGAGATGTGCAGTTCAGCCCTACAAGGTAGAGTAGGGGTCTGTGCAGAGGACAGGAGAGATTTGTGTTTGCTGCTTAATTGCACAATGACTGAGGCAGCAGGGAAGTGTGACCTTAAGGTGAACTGTGTCATAGGATGGATGGGGTGAGGTTTTTATAGTTGATAATAAGTGAGACCTAATGCAGTTGTACATGGTATTTCAGTAAAATGTCCATATTCTTGCTACCTCTGTTCCAAAACTGTCAGTTGAAACTGATGGAGATTGCTGGTCTCTTTTCCACAAAACTGTTCCTGAAACAGTCTTAAGAATAGAATAAGTGGCTCTGCAAAATAAAAACAAAAGAGCAGTGATGGCTGTTTACAGAATACAGCAGTAAAACATGCCAATGTGGGCAGAGGACAATGGAAAAGAGAAGGTAGTCCCAGTAAAAACAAACAAGCAAGACGTGAACATTTGCCAGTCGACCTTCTGGTAATTTAGAACCGTATGTACTGGAAGACATTCCAGGAAAAAAAAAAAAAAGAAATTATTTGCTCTGCTTCCGCCACATAAATTGTCCATACAGAATTTAGACTTCACTGGTTTTATATTCTTTGCCAAGAAGCTTGGTGGCACTCTGCTGGAGAAATAGCTTGTGTAAATACTTACCTTAACAAATGCTTGATGCATCACTCTCTCTGCTGACTCATTTGTGGTTACTAAAAAGGCTTTTCACACTGTCCCCTTAGGTTCCTGATGTCATCAGCAGCATAAGACAAGTCTCTAAAGCAGCACTGAAAGAAGATGCCAAACCAACCAAGGACAGTGAAGATGCCTTCTATGACTCTCAAAAATTTGAGGTCTTGTACTGTGGAAAGGTGACAGTGGCTCACAAGAAAGCTCCCTCCACACTAATTGACGACTGCATAGAGCAATTCAGCCTTCATGAGCGCCAGCGCCTGAAACTGCTAAATGAGCAGCGGAATAACGAGACCAGTTTGGACTTGCCCCTGTGTGAAGAAAATGTGCCAGCTTCTCCTCTGGACAGCCCCTTTGAGGAGCTGGACAGCCCAAACAGCACTTCAGGGCATGCTGCAATGTTTACAATTGGCAGCCAGACCAACCTGACTAACCTGGCCAGCACTCGTGGCTCCTTTCCAGAGAGTATTTTAGAGGACTCTGGCTTTGATGAGCAGCAGGAGTTCCGCTCCCGATGCAGCAGCGTCACTGCAGTGATGCAGAGAAGGGTTCACGACACAAACATGAAAATACAGTCCCGCAGGAGACACGCAAGTGCACCCAGTCATGTGCAGCCCTCTGACTCTGAGAAGAACAGGACAATGTTGTTCCAGGTGTGTTCTAGGACAAGCAATTTCCTGTTGGTTTTGTACCATAGCTTCTTCCCTTGTGGAGTTTGAGACAAGTTTTGCAGGGAAAGTAATATGGATCCAGTATGGCTTCATGATTTGTCATAAATATTTTTGTATCTGTTCATAAATGGTTGGAACACAAGTAGCTGAACTTTTCACCTTGACTCATGAGATCAGGCAAATTTTAAGAAAAAGTAATTATTTATCGAGTAATCATTTAAAGGAGTAGAGTTTTCAGTGAAATAACTATTTTATATGCAGTTCTGGATTGTCCGTGTTGGTGATATTTAGAACCTAGCTGAAAAACATGAATATTCTTTTAGAAAGAGAATTAATGAAGATTACCATGCAAACAAACCTTTTTTTTTTTGTGCACTTAAAAAGCTTCACATAAGACTTCCACAGCCTTGTGTTTCAGCCAGCCTCTTTTTGATAATTTGTATTAATGTCTCCTCTTTACCAGATGAATATTCAGACATCTCTGCACTGAAGGCTTCTTCCTTCAGACTCCAATGGTTAATTCTTTTCTTGCCTGAAGTGCATTTCACATCTTTGGAACTTGTTTTGAGAAAACAGAAGGACACATAAAGGAGGTGGCCCATAAAAGGAAAAATCTTTGGACCTTAAAATAACAGCAGGCTAAATGCCTGGATTTTGTCTTTCCATTTGTTTTAAGGATCATTCTTGTTTCTTATTCTCTTGAGGAAATGATAGCTGAAGTGAGAATGCATTGCTCTTCAGAAAGCTGCAGCTTATCGCTGTAATGAAAGGATTTAGCTGACAAAATCTCTGAGGTCTGTAGAATAAATTCAATGGGCTTGAGAAGCAGTTTGGGAAAGCTGAAAGGTAGTATAGAACCTACTCTTTCTCATTTGAAATTAATACAAACCAAAAAGGATCATCTTAGTTTCTCAGCTAATCTACGGTATAATTTAAAAACCAAGAACTCCTCTTTTTTTCAGCTTTTAATTTAGCCACATTGTTTCCTAAAGGTTTTAGAATTGTCTGTCAAACATCTAATCTTTGGACTATAATAACTGAAGAAAAGAGGTGGGGGAGGGGAAGAAAAGCTGTGTTTTTTCCAATTAGTTTTGTTATTCAACTGAGTATTGTTCTTGCTGAAATATTCTTACTCAACATAGGCAGAATTACAGCACCCTGGCATCCTTGTTCCTGCTGAGTAAGCTGTTGTGCCAAAAGATACTCCACGTGAACAAGAAAGGGCAAGATTCTGACATTTTTGTTGCTGTAAATGCTATGCCCCCAAGAGAGTAATAAATTAGATTTATTTTTCTCCCCCTTAGGTTGGAAGGTTTGAAGTTAACCTCATCAGTCCAGATACCAAATCTGTTGTGTTTGAAAAGAATTTTAAAGATATCTCCTCATGTTCTCAGGTAAGCATTAATAAGAAGCAATATGTAGATCATCTGGAGAAAAAGATTTTATTTGTTCTTCAGCTGTGTTGCCTTGCTGGTCTATAGGCAGGAGAAAAAAAGAAATGTAGAATTCTTTTCCCAGAAAAGTCCATAAAATACGATTGCAAAATAACCAGTCTGAGCTGTGTAATAGCAGCAGCTTCAATCACTTGTCAGCAAACAAAGTATAAACTGTTCTGCTTTGGGAGAGTATTGGATATGTTTTTGGAAGCAGTTTAATCACCATTTAGGATGCTCTGAGTGTACCGTTTCTGAGCAGAGAAGTTCCTGAAAGCCTTCAGAATGAAAGGAGGAGAGCATCAAATCAAACCCTCAGGAAAACAGCAGTTTACCTGCATCATGTCTTGTGGAGAATATGGCGATAAGTGTACTTAGATATGTTCAGTAATAAATAATTATTTCTTGTAAAGTTAAATGTCAAGGCTAAGATGTTCACCTTTCCATCTTGCTCTTGTTCAGCACCAGTTACTACAGACACTTTTCGGTTTGAGGTCTTACTTTATTATCTCTTTTTGTTTGGCATGCCACATCATCACTTCAGGCCTCCTTAAACATGATTATTCTAGTTTAAAGTACACTTTTGGCATTCTCCAAACCTGTATTTCACCCCCAAGTGCATTAATTTTAATGCTAATAAC
Organism: Pycnonotus jocosus; assembly: GCA_013400435.1. Classification (NCBI taxonomy): domain Eukaryota; kingdom Metazoa; phylum Chordata; class Aves; order Passeriformes; family Pycnonotidae; genus Pycnonotus; species Pycnonotus jocosus. The sequence goes on along the minus strand of VWYP01034179.1, from coordinate 157,806 downwards.
AAGTCTGCTCTTGCATGGCTGGGCTACCAGTGCTTAGACAAATTAAGAATTAGGCAATACTTGTAACTCAAGTGGAGTCTTGACCTACCAACTAAAGGTCCAGGTCCTTAAATTGACTCTACATTTTAACTGCAATTTGTATTGCTTTTGATAAAGGAAAAAAGCTAATGCAAATACAGAATGGAACAGTATAATCAAACAATGTAGCAATAGCTTTATAATAAACACAGATCAAAGTGATACTTAAAGCAGAGGTATGGAAAGCAGAATTTGCAGATGACTTGGGTCTTCTCCTGCATTTTGGGTGTATTGAAGGTACAGTTCAACCTTAGGTACTGGGCTCCTAGGTTGTATACACATACTTATAATAGTCAAACAAAACAGTCCTATGAGGAGACAACTTTTTTCTGCTGACTTTAAAGTATGGTGCCCAGTAAGACCATGGAAAACCGTCAAGGCCCAGCTTTCCTTCAGGAAAATAACTTTATACAGTAAATAGTGTCAGGTAATTCTGTGTATTGGGCTTTGGAGGTGTTTTTCACTCCACCTCTTCACTTTCATTTGGAGCAAAGCTTCTGTTACTTTGTATTCTCGAGTAACTCAAAGAGGCAGTCACAATACTTTGGGGGGTTTGTTTGTTTTTGTTTGTTTGTTTGTTTTAATACAAAACAGTTACTTTTGAGAAGTCGAGAGGTTTCTATGTTCAAACAAAATATTAATTTGTTCAAGACTAAGCATTGGTTGCATAAACCTCATCAGTACTTCCTTTAAGAACTTGGTGCTAGCCCCAGGGCTCCTCTGTTACGGATTTATAGGGCAGTGATTTACTATGTATTGTGGGACTGTGGCTCAGGAATATTTGTCCTTCCAAGCTTTACAAACAATGAAAAGGAGATGTTATTGCCAGTTTGCATTCTGGATTCTCTTTGTCTGGTCTAATAAAGGTATTTTTTTATCCCATAGCTTAAGCATGGTTGAGCTGCTGCATTCAAGTAATTATCCACACTCCTTATAATTGTCAAGCAGCAGACATAATTGATGATAAACATCTGTGTGTGCAGTCTAAACTCAGATATCAAATAGCTGTAGAAGTTTTCTTGTTGCAGCCTTCCCCTTGAGGGAACCCAGAACAACAGAAAACTTGACTCTCTTGTCATGACCTCTTAACGTCACTGTCTTAAAGAAATGTGATGGAAGTACTGTTGATTTAGGAACATACTGTCCTATTTGTGCTTCAGTAGGGCAAGTGACACATCTGTCTCCCCCCTGAAATGTTCTCCTGTGGAGACTGAGAAGTCAAGACAGCAGTAGACTTGTTCAGGCACTGTCAGTAAGGAGGGAACTGGCATCTCACCAAACCACCTTTAATAAATATGTTTTCTTGCAAAACAGAGGTCAACACTACACTGTTCCATAGATAACATGTATACAGCTAACTTTATTTATTTTATGCTTTTGAAGACTTCATATGTCACGAGAAAATGAAGTCAGGATTAGTAGGACTATGGTTCAACTAATGCCATTTGTGTGATCTTAGCAACCATGTGCACCTCTTAAGTGGCACAAATGTGACGTTTGGAATTTTGTTGTTAAAAACAACAGTGTGTAGTGACAAAATGTTCAGTATGTCATGTACTGCATTTCCAATTTTCTCTAGAGTGTTTTCTGTAGTGACAGGCAAGTTGCTTTGCCTCCTCCTCTCTTTTATGATATAGGTGTTTTCTTTGGAGATGGAGCCAAACAGCCATGTTCTGACTTTTGTTGTATTTGAACTTGAGGGATTAGGCTTTCATTTTGAGACAATCTACTATTACCATACTCAGATGATAAAAACATTGGCAAAAGCTTTAATGATAGTGAGTCATGTTCCATGAATTGAGACTGGGAATATAGTGCTTCTTAGGAAGCAGCTGTCTTTGATCTTCTCAGTGCTGTTTTTAGCAAGGCAGCGTTCCCTGTCAAGCTGTTATACTAAGATCTTGGAAAAAAGTGTCAGTAGTAATGTGTAGTAAGTCCTGAAATTTGTGGTATGTAACTCAGTCTCAAAGAATTTATTTCAGAATTTAGTTGGAATTCTGTATGTTGCCACTCATTGCCTTTTTTTTTTTTTTTGTGTAGTCCTAACATGTATTACAGGAAAGCAAGAGTCTGCTGCTACCCCGATACTTCTCCAATCCTGTGTTTTAGCATGGCCTTATAACAGCAAATTTTCACTATGGGTGCAATTCCAAATACAACCCAGCAGTCTTTAGTCTGCTTCCCTGAAAATCCAGTTTTGCTAATGGAATAAATTCTGGTCCAGGTTTATTGCTGTATAACTTTGGTTTTGATTGTATAAAGATCTTTATATAACTTAAATAGAAAAAGCAATTTAAAAAATAATTATACTACTTGTAAAATAGATCATTAGGGGTATGCATTTATAGTTCAAATTTTAAGATTCAAAGTTTTGGAAACTAAACCTGTTTATAAAATAGTCCACTAATGCTGTTTTTAAACTCTTTTAGGGTATAAAACACGTTGATCACTTTGGTTTTATTTGCCGGGAATCTGTGGAGCCTGGGTTAAGCCAATATGTTTGCTATGTGTTCCAGTGTGCAAGTGAGTCTCTGGTGAGTATTTGTTCGTGATCCTAACCATTTCATCAGAGCATTTCCAAGGCATTTCCTGAACTACAGGAGTGCCTGTCATTCTGCTGTGTCAGCTGAGCCTCAGTGTTCACATCTGCTCAGGTGCAAGGTGTCAGCTGTGCATATGCAGATTTGCGATAGGAAGTGCGTGCATTCTGTTCATACACAGCCACATCCTGCTACCCTGCTGATGCACATATCCATAACAAATAGATGAATCCATGTGGGTGTGTTTTCGTGCACGTGGACTGTGAGCATATTTGGGCTCTATGTTTGATTGTAATTCTTCCAGTTCTAGCTGTTGAGAGACTTGGTTCCCCATTAAACGTGTAAAGACATATGTTGAATCAGTAACAAACCTGATGATAAAACCCAAACACACCCTTCAGGGTAGGGTTTAAACTACTGGCTGATCTTGCATCTGTCTTAAGCCTACATCTGGCTTTAGCTTTTTCCCTGTAGTGTGTTTTGTTCCTCAGGAGAAGAAAATAGCAGCATCTGACCACAGAAGAAGAAGAGCATAGTATTTGTGGATGTATATAACTATAAAAAAGTACATTGGACATTGTATGTAGTATCTATCAATTAACTGAAGTTCCCGATGCCACTGATTTTACTGATAACAGGTAGCTTAATAGTGTGAGATGCATATAGGAAATAATTTTGACTACTCCATTTTTATTTTAAAACTGTGACACTTTAAAAGAAGTTGTTTCCTGTTCTGAAACGTGTTTGTTTCTGTTTGTTTGTTAGCGCTGGTAACAGCTGCTCTTTCTCAGATAAACTTAAAAATCACTTTTCTAGCTATCTGAAAATCTAATTTGTTAATTCATTGAGTAGCTTGAGAGTGAATAGATTTACATCAATAAAACTTCAAAAGCTAACAGCTCTAGATGCACAATGGCAGTTGAGGCTGCATTTTTGTCAACATGGGAGCTTGCTGTGAAATCAGCTTTATCATTGTACTAACAGAAAATGCTACATCTGATCTATTTATAAATCTGACTATGCATAATTCAAAGGCTTAAGTGGTGAATAACCCCCCCATGTTTTTATGAACCTCTTTGCTTATTCTAGTACTGGTACATGTGGGTATGCCCACACTGCAATATGAAATAAGTGTTCCTGAGCTATTTTCAGATGCAATCACTTGGATCCTGGTGGCAGTTTGACTGTGGCAGGGCAGGACTTTCCGGATTCTCCACTGCCAGGCAGGCTGTGTTCGGAGGCTTCTGTACATTTGCTTCAAGCCTAGTTACAATTTGTGCTGTAGTTCTTATGATTTTAGAGTAGTCATAATCCATATGCTTAGCACTGTTCTGTGGATCTTGCATTGGAGAGGGATTGTAGCCAACCTAAAAAACTTACCAGTCCATGTTGCAAGATGGACAATTGCTGTTCAATGTTCTGCTTTATTTCTAAGAAGAGAAAACACACAGAAATTACTGGTAATGCTTAAAACTGTGAGGTTTAAATCAAACAGAACAAACTTAGACATACTGGGACACAAAGTGGTTCAAATTTCTGCATTCAGGTTCCTTTTCTACTTTTTTTTTTCCCCTCAAGTGACAGACGCTCAAAAAGGTCTGCATGTTTTTAATACTAAACTGCATGATTTTGGTCTCACATATTTCAGTTTTCTTCTTCCTGCTTATAAAACAAAGTAACAAGCAGAGTGAGGACCTGATTCTGAAGTAGAATACTGATTTTGTTCCTAAAATTGTTCTCAAGCTGCTGTCTCCCTCTTTCCTTGCTAATGCTGAGACTGAGCAAACAGCTTTTAATAGGCATTGTATTCCCCTGAAATACAGAGGGGAACTCCAAGTGCTTTGTATGCCAGGTCTGGGAGCATATTTGAGTGCATGTGGACAAATGCTGTGAGCTCAGCCTTTCTCAGATACAAGCTGAGCTTTTCTAGTGCTGGTGTGTGGGAACATGGCACTGCTGTGTTTGTGGTAGCAGCAGAGGAAAGATCAGGGCACACTGCAGGAGCACTTAAAGATGTGTAGTGATTGTAATGAAGCTGGTAGGCAGTCTGGTATCCAGGAGAAAAGGGAACTGCTATGGGAAGCTCCCGTCTGGCAGCAGGGGTGGGTCTGTGGAGGTTGGTGCTAATATACTGTAGTGGTGGGAGGACAGAGGTTAAGAGGGAACATGTGCAGTTTACAGGAAAGAATTGAAGCTAAAGAAATTAATGCTTTTTATTCAGCCAGCATATATTCAAGCCAAAAATTCTCACTTGCAGCTTCTTAAAATAGTGGGTGTTTTCCCAGTAAGCTTGAGTAGCTGCAGTTAGACATCAAAATCACACTCTCTGGCAGAACTTAAAGATGGTGATCATCTACAGAAAAGGCAGAAAGCTGGGAATTCAACCTTGATCTCTTTAAAAAACAGCAAATGAGTTTGTATGGTTTTGTCTTTTCTCTAATTGTAAAGCACCTGTCTGAGATGTGATTCATAAATCTAATTTTGTGCATATGGCATGTATTTTTGTTTATATACTCTTTTCCCTCCTACCCATATAGGTTGATGAGGTAATGCTGACCCTGAAGCAAGCCTTCAGCACTGCTGCAGCCCTGCAAAGTGCCAAGACGCAGATTAAACTGTGTGAGGCCTGCCCTATGCACTCATTGCACAAACTTTGTGAAAGAATTGAAGGTAGCAGCTGAGTTTATCTTCTAATTGTGGATTGCTGATTTTTTCTAGAGGAATAACTTAGACAATGTAAGAGTAGATGGAAAAGTATCCCAGTATGCAATTCTTACTGTCACTTTGCATTCTCTGTATTTAGGTGGCATGTTAGCTGTAATGATACTGCAGCAGAATATAGTGTAGCTTCTGTTATAAATACATGCTCATTCATCATCATACCTTTCTTAAGCAGAGCACCAAAACTCACCAGCTGACCTTCCATTTGTTTTTTTGGTTTGTTGTTTTTTTTCCCAAGTTGCATGCTTTCAAAATGACTCATAAAAAGACAGTCATGATCAAAAAGGATCTTTCTTTCCTGTGTGTTCCTTCTTTCCTGTGTGGGGTTATTTTTTCCTTCTTTGTGTTTATTCCCTCACACACTTTAGAATCTAGTTATATTATGGTAAAATAAATTATTAAATTAGGAGATTAATATCCAATAAAGAAAGTTAACTACCTGACTTCAGATATGAATAGAAAACTTTTGTAGTGTCACTGGCAACAAAGTATGCCAGAACACATGCAAAAATAGAAGATACAAGATAAAAGTTTTTTAAAAAATTAGGTTCCTTTTTTATAGTCACTCTTCTATGTGTCCTTGCAAAGTATTGTATGCAAAAAAAAAAAAAAAGAAAAACCAAGTATGTTACAAAAAGCAAATAGTCTTGTATTTTTTGGTGTGATTACGGTGCTCGATATTTACAATTCTCCCATTCATTGAGAGTCACTGTTGCCACTTGGTTCCCTCTGGTGGATGAAAAGTGTAAAATCCTAGTGGGGTGAAATTTTGCTAGGCTGTGACTTACAGTTTCCAGGTTTAACAACAAGTATTCAGAAAGCTAAGCTGGGAAAGTTTTCTGCAAATAATGAACTCTGGAGGCTGTTGTGTAAGTCAGTGTAAGTAACTTGAAAAGGACCCAGTATGAAAACAAAATCTCTCTGGGGCAACAACTGGAGTACTGTAGTAGGAGTTTCATAAACTTTCTTCTTAGTGACTGAAAAATTTTTTTAGTGTCGCTTTTTTTAATCCATCTGCTTTGAGTCTAGAAGTTTAGCAAAAGCGAACCTAAAGCTGCATGATTTAAAAAAAAAAAATCTTTCATTTGTTCTGATTGCAATTTTCTATTAATGATATCTACCTTAGATGGAAAAAAAAAAATCTTTGTCTGGTTTGAGGGGTTTGTTTTCAGTCACATTTTTTGTAGCTTCCTAGAATTACCTCTGTGACAAAATGTTCACTTCATTGAATATCAGAAATCCTTTCCTTTATTCTTACAGCTTTTATGTTGTTCTTGCTTTTAAAAGTGTCTTCAGTTCTCTGGTATGACTTCTACCCTATCCTTTTCTTGGGGAGAAAGGCATCTAAATTTTTCAGTTAAAAGCATCTGAAAACTTCCAAATGTCCTATGTATTGATTATCTATCTCGTTATAACCCTGATCTGCTCCTTTCCTTCTCCTCTCCCATACAGTTGTCAGGCTTCCAGCTATCAGTGATCTCTTGGCATTAGCACAGAAACCATTGGTGGGGTAGGGGGCACAACTTTTACACAGAAGTCAGCCACTTTGCTGCTGCTGGTTGTATTTTTGGTGCTAAAGAAAAGAGACAAAGACATGTGGCTTAGCAAAACCTCAATTATTTTGTATCATGTATACATTGGATATACAACTGTCATACATTTAACTTGTGTAAACTCAAATGCAGGTTTATATCTTCTACTGTCATTTTGCACAAAAAGGTTTTGAGAGATCATTTGAGAATCTTTAATGGTCCATTTTTTTCCTAGGACTCTATCCACCAAGAGCCAAACTTGTAATTCAGAGACATCTGTCATTGCTAACTGACAATGAGCAAGCAGACATTTTTGAACGTGTTCAGGTAATACCTTAGAAGCTGTTCTTCCTAATTTGAAAAAGACCATGATAAAATGGACTAGATACTTTTGCTTTTGATTTATTTAGTTTGTTGTGTAGTTGATCTACAATTTACGATTTTTCCACCAAAAATCATACTGAAATAGCATACTTCAACTTAACCTCATGTGTGATACACTGCTGTTGGAAAAGTTTTGTTTCCCAAATTTGCCAAGGTACTCTGTGTTCTTATGTAGAGTATATTTTTTGTTCAGAGCTTAGTTTTTAATCTGTAAACACATTTCCCTGCTTGAAAGTGATGTGGGAGTAGGGTGAGAGCAGGAGGGACATGTAGGTATCAGGAGCATGTCTGGCATTTTCAGAATTTGTCTTTTTTGACTTTGGCACAACATTCTGGTGTAAGCCGATGTACTCTAGTGGATGAAGTATACAATGATTTAGGCTCCAAGGCTGTGCTCCTCTCTGGATTCCTGAAGAATAGAGTGGCTTGGTTTCCTTATGCCACTTAGAATGCTGTATAATAACAGACAATCTTAGAAAACAAAATGAATGGATGTAAGGCCCTCTTCTTTCTATAGTCTGTAACATTTTTCAATTTTTGTTCTATCTTGCTATGGAGTGTGAAGGCACACAGAATTGCAATTCAACATAATAATGGTGCACTCTGGCATTTGGTGTATCAGTGTATTAATTTCAAGGAATCCTACAAAAGAAGGAAAAACAGCAAATCATGACTTGAAATTGACAAACTCCTTTCTTTGCTGTTACTGACAGAAAATGAAGCCTGACAATGACCAGGAAGAAAATGAACTTGTGATCTTGCATCTCCGTCAGCTCTGTGAGGCTAAGCAGAAAACGCACATCCACATTGGTGAAGCACCGTCGGTAAAGCTTGGTTTTGTGTTATTCCTCTACCCCTTCCCAGCCTATTCAAATGCTGTCTTATTTACTTGTAGAACCACTGCTAGATTTCTCCAGGAGTACCTGAAGCTGGGTATTATAATTAAGAAAGGACTATACAGGAAAAGAAGTCTGATTTAATTTGTAGTGGCTTGCCTGGGTTTTGTAACTTGAGGGGACACGACAGGAAGAAATTTTATGTCTGTATTTCCTTACAGTGTGAGGATAACTCTTCTTTTTCTTTCCCCTTTGATCCCCATGCCCAAGCAATAATATCTAGGAAAAATAGGAATGAAGAGGGCATCAGTTTTAGTTTAAACTGTGAACTTACCTTACAAAGGAAATTGGCAACAGTACTGTTAAATTAGTATACTTCTCCTGTATAGTCTTTGGGATGGGATGTGTCTTTAACCGTGGGTTTGTTTGTTTGTGAGACTGTTTTGGTTTTTCTTTTGGGGTTTTTTTTGGAAGGAGGGTAGTGTGTTTGTGTTGGTTTTGGTTTTTTAATAAGGCCAAGGGTATTTGTTTCTTATGTAACCTGGTTCACCTCTAGTCTTTGGAAATAGTCTTCACAATTAAAAAAAGAATTGCTGAAGCTGAATAGTGTCCTTGCTCATTTCAACAGGTCATTTCTAACAGTGCGATTCCAGAAAACACCACCAGTGGTGGCCGGTTCAAACTTGACATTCTGAAAAACAAGGCAAAGAAATCCTTGACTAGCTCCCTGGAAAATATCTTCTCAAGGGTAAGTTTAACAACTCATTATCATCAGCTGTCCCAGATATCCTTGACAGTAAAGACCTATCAGATTTTTCTTTGTTTTGTCCTCAGTCTGATAAATCCCTAATGAAGCAATATCCCTGTTGTGAAATCTGAGAGTAACAGCAGGGTTGATTGTGACTTACCTGTACTAGAAAGGCCACACTTACTGTAAGGCCACACGTATTGGGTGGAAAAAAGACAAATTTCTGAATAATGAATATTCATTGTAGGTAGCAAGTGAGCTGGCTGAGTATTGTTGGTTGTGTTGCTTCAGAAAAAAATTCAATCAGGATGGTTGCATAATCCTGTAAAGAGAAATGTTACTGGTTTTGCAAAGTGTGAATAAATGTGCTTGCATATATGGGAAATCTCTCTATTCTGAGAAGTAATATCATCCAGCTCATAGCTACAATTGCCCATATTAGGCACTAAGAATCTTTAGAAACTAGTAACAAAGTTCCTTTTGCAGGGGAATAAAAACCAATAGCCTTAAAAAATGAGTTGATCTTCATTTTAATGTTCCTAACCAGATATGATGTGAAATTGGGGATAATCACTGCAACTGTCTTACATTAAGTAGTCTTAGTAGGTAAAGAAGTCTAAATAGCAGGTTTTACTTAGTGTCCTCTGCTCAGAAGGGTGAGTCAGAGAAGATAGAGAAGTATCTGAAGAAGGCTGTGTGCCTGGGATCCAGTGCGTCATTACAGAGGAAATGTGATGAGCTGAGTATGGGATAATTTGGACCAGTGACATTAAGCTCCTTTTGCTTAGTGTAACTTCAAAAGCACTAAGTTGCACTTGTCCTGCACCTTGCTTGGACATGTCATAAAGTAACCTAGAAATGTAGGATGCCATGGATGTTCCCTATAAAGGAAACCGAATACTCTTAGCCAGAGAGAATCCTTACAACTTACAGGTAGGTGTCAATTTGATCTAGGACTGAAACTACCATTAAAACTCTCCTGGTCAAATTTGACATCTCTTGTATAGCAAATTTTACAAACTAGGGACTTGGTGTGAATATGGAGAGAGAGAAAGAGGGAGTGACTGTATGTAAAAGAAGGCAAAAGAGTGATGGCAGTCCGAAGATACGGGTAATTTCAGCAGTTTGGAGTATCATAAAATGATGACAGCTACAGCTGTGCCTTTGATGTGTCTGGTTTCTTTTCCACATCTAAGGGACATGTGACTGGCAAGTGATCTAGCTCTAGTGGTGGGTCACTAACCCTGCAGTGGCTATGAAAGAAGTCATCACTGAAATAAAGCTTTTACAGCTATGCTGGTGTTCCAGTCATGTCAAGGAAAAGTCATTTGGATGAAATACACTGCTTAAATTGAAAAATCTCTGAAGGGAAATTTTTTTACAAATAGATGTTAGGGGTTTTTTGATATAGTATGTTTTTTCTCACCAGGGCCACTGAGACATGCTCCATATTTTTATATAAGGCTCTACCACAGCCCATGACAGAGTTCAAGAGAAGGGGACACATGAATCTGAATTAGGGCCATTTCAAGCTTGCTGTTCATGAAGCAGGTTTGCGATTGTGAGAAAGATCATCTCATCTCTACCTTGACAGTACAGTAGATCAGGAACAGCAGTATGTTGCACTGAATCAGGATACACATAGGGGTTCATCCTTGCAGATCCACCTAATTGTTGCACAATGCAAACCCAAGAGAAATTACTTGGAGTGCAGCTCAACCACTAATTATTTGTTTGAAGCAGGTACATACAAGTGTCTCTGTGCAGGTGTGCTGTGTGTTATGTGCATACATGTGATACACAGTGACTGTTTCAGTAGTTCTTATTCTTCATCAGGCTATTACAACAAGCCATCAGATCATAGTTAATTCTTAAAGGTATTTAAGCATTAAATACCTATTGTTGTAGTGGGTTTTCCCCTCCTTAAGCCAGGTGCAGATGGTATTCATGCAATAGAGCTAATAATGCATAAGTTGCCATCTTTATTTAAAAGTACATTTAGTAACAGAGAGACCAAGAAAGAGCTTAACTTTGTTTTTGTTTGTTTGTTTGTTTTTTTAAGTGGCATTCAGCATATTTTTACAGATAAAAATTTTTAAATAAAAGTTAGAAGTCAGGATACGTTGGGGAGAGTCTTAGACAGCCTCAGTCTTAGGAAAGTTAGAAAGAAAGAAATATGTAGTAATCAGTATCTAAGAACACTTAAAGTGGATGGCTTCTTAGCTAGGTAAATAGCATCAAGTGACATTTTAAGCCATTCACTACTTGCCTTAGGAAACATGTTGATTTCTGTGCCCTGGCTTCACACAATCACAGAGGAATGTCACTTCTTCACTTGTTTGTATTTCTGGCTGATGTTATTTTTGTGAGGTTTGAACCAACAACAGGCTTCCTAATGAGGTACCTCTGAGAAATAAATATAACCTTTCTCTGACCTCTTGAACAGATTTCATCCACTCCATGCTGCACTAACCTCTTCTGTTGTTGTTCTTTTTTAACCAAAAAGTCCTTCTTACAGTGCCAAAAGTGTGCTTTTTCAAAGGTAGTGAGAAACTTCCAACTTTTACTTTGCTCTTGGTTTTTTGGGAGATTCAGTGAAGAGATGCTTCAGGCAGAGTATTTATTAGTAATGCATTAAGTGGGATAATGTACTTTAAGGGCACTCTTAAGGCTGGAGAATAACCTACCAGGAAAAAGTAGGCTAAATAAATTCTGATTATGTTGACAAAACTTCCTCTGGAGTTGCAAGCATACCAAGAGGAGCTCTTCCTATAGTTTTCCTAAAACTTAGGCTATTTTTCTCCTGATAAAGTACTGAAAGCAACTTGCTTCAGCAGTCGGAAGTGTCCAACAGCAAACACCACCCGGGAGTTACCATTAGGAGTGAAAGGTTGTCATAAGTGTTGTAGATCTATTGCCTTTTCTTATGAAACTAAAGGACTGTTACAAATTCAGCAAAGATCCTCTAGCATAAATTTCTAGCAAATTTGCATCAGGTTTATCTGCATTATAAATGGAAAGTCTTGTCTTGTCTGGTGCTATTTGGCTGGATTTGCTGCCAAGAGAACATTTCTCCCCCGTTCTAGTACTTTTACTCCTTTTGCCCAGGTGGACTTAATTTGCCTGAAATGTTTAGATATTGATAAACTGTATCTCATGGGACTGTAGTGCGTCAGAGGCATCCATCAAGAGCAGTGCACGCACAGTGCTGAAGTCTGGAGTGTTTTGAACTCAGCTGTTCAAGCTGACTTAGCTACTTTGCCTAAGAAGTGTCAGGAAACACTCACTTGCCTCAAACAATAGAGCTGCAGGTGTAAAACTCCTGGGAGCCATGTGGGAGAAGATGCAGTTTGGTCAGCTAAAGATGTCACTTTTTCTAAAGTCCAGTGCTTGACCCATGACCTGTGGTCTTACATCAGACAAGTCGCATGCCTGAACTGTCCTGTGTTCACCTGTGCGGGTGTTGCCACGTTTGCCTAACCTTCAGAAAAGAGGAAAAAGACCAGATTAAATTTCTTGCCATTTTTTTCTTCACAGGGAGCCAATAGAATGCGAGGCCGCCTGGGAAGTGTGGACAGCTTTGAGCGCTGCAGCAGCCTGGCTTCTGACAGAGTACGTAAGGAGCTTAGCTTAAACTGGTGTTCTCATACACGGCTGTCAACAGAGCATAAATACAGCACTCTGCCTTAATTTGAGGGAAGTAGAACAAAGCACATCAACTTACAAAACTCAAAGGTGTTTCACTGGGAGGCAGAGGGTGTAAGAAAGCCAAGATTTTTGTTGACTTGAAGCTTCAGCTTTAATCTGATTGCCAGTACCTTTAATCTATGCTTCGCTCGCTTTTACAAAAAGCAAGGAATTTCTGGTTTCTGCCTTGTTTTACTGAAGTAATTAAGTAAGGTCATGTCTCAATAAAAGGAAGTGCTCTGAAGGTGAAGAATCCTCTCTATAAGTAATAGTTGCTTTAGAGAAGTAAGAATTTTTGACCTGAGCCCAGCTGTCGGGGATGCTGAATGGCAGCAAGAGGGCGGAACTCTGTTCACTTTCTTTTTATTTCCTGTTTTTAAAGTTTTACCTCACATGAGGGTTGGTTACTGGTTTTCCCAGGAGGTGAAGATTCTGTTATGGTTTTCCTGCTACAGTTACTCATAACTGGCTGTGTAATAACAGTCTCTCTTCCAGGATGTCGCTGTGACGGTACAGGAAGTATGCTCGCGATATGTCGAGGAAACTAGCTAAAAGCAGTTTCCCTACCCTTTTCCATTCCTGTGTTTTCCTGAAAGAGACAGAATCCCTGTGAGAGGATGCCTGCAGTAATTAGTGTGTTGTTTGTGTTGCAGTATACACTTTTATTCCTCCCTCCGCTTTCCCTTTTTGGAAGAAGGACGCTGCTGGTTTGCAGTAAGCTATCAAAGGATGTCTGGTTTGGGTGATAATTAGCATACAATAGGCCATGACCCAGAAGGGGGAGAGGCTTTGGTGCCCCGCTGCTGACTGCCCGTGGGTTGAGTGAGAGCTCTTGCAGGGCACAGAGCCTCAGGCCTTACTCCGCCAGCACTTCCTTTCAGGACACTTCTCCAGGCGATTCCCCGCCAGCTACTCCTCCGGCGTCCCCCGTGTCCTCGGCCTGGCAGACGTTTCCCGAGGAAGGCTCGGACTCCCCTCAGTTCAGGAGGCGTGCGCACACCTTCAGCCACCCTCCCTCCAGCGCCAGACGGAGGATAACCTTCCAGAACGGGAGGTCCCAGAGCGCCCGCTCCCCGCTGCTGCGGCAGAACTGCGTGGAGGCGGCAAGGTGAGTGAGTCAGGGCATGCCGTGCCACCCACCCGCGTTCCCCTGCCCTCCCGGGCCTCCAGCCTCACCTGCCTTTCTCCTTGTGGAGGCTGCAACAGCCCTGCTTCTGGCAGAGTACATAAGGAGCTTCGTTCAGGTTGGTTTCTGCACTTCCTCCGGGGTTGGTTTGTTCGTTTGTTTATTTATTTTCAGCCTGTCTTCTCTGCCTTTGAGTAGTTTGGTGCTTTGCAGTAACTCAATAGTCCCTGAATTAGGAGTTCAGGGGAGGCATCAATCCATCGAATTGATGATTCAGCCAGATGCCAGCACCAATCTGTTTATTTATTTATTTGTTGCCTCTGAGCTGAGCCTTTTTGGCAGTCTTGTTATTCAGACCCTTTGGAAAAGAGGCTCTGAATGCGTTAAGTGGCAGGGATGGCAGCCTGAAACTTTTATGCCAGGGTTAAACAGGCACTAACAGCTTCAGTTGCCTGTAGCCATGTTAGTCAAATCTCACAGAGAGTATGTCCAGAATTAAAACTGGTGAGGAGTCTTGCAAAAGGACGTAAGGATTGAACACATCCACTGAACTCTGAGGCATGTGATTTCCCTATTTGCCTTTCTTCAGAGCCTCCCTCTGTAGCTTCCTTCTGTAACTTCTTTCTGCTTCCTTTTTGGAGACTCTTCAGCTATTAACATCTGGAACACTGTTCCTTCGAGAGTTCCTTCTCTCAGCAGAAGAGGTCCCCACAGTTCGCTAAGGGCCTCTTTAGTTGTGCCTTCTTTTTCTCCTCTATGCTGGCTACATGCAGTAAGTGACTATACGAACTCCAAACCCTTTACAAAACTCAGGTCCAGATGAGCTGAATTCTTTTCTGTTGGAGGATCACATTCTCCAACATATTGTCTGTTTCAATGCTTGGCTATAATTCTGCTTTTTGTGGGCTCTTCCTAAAAATGGCTTTAAATAGTAATTTGTCATCTGTTTGATGTCTACATTAAAATATCAGTGTGAATGCTGCTCCAGCCAGTAGAGAAAGGCAAAAAAATTATTTTGTTTTGAGAGTGTGGAAGAGAGTAAAGGGTAAGGAACTAGCCTTTGTTACATTGTGTTTCTAGAGAGATAAATAATGTGTTTTTTACTGAGGTAAAATTTTTCCCATTGACTATGTTGTATGCAAACAGGAAACCCTGACAGTTCAAAGTGAAAGATTTGCTGACTACATTACTTTGTAATAACTTGTAAGAAGTCACTGATTAGGTGGCATCAGCAGATTTTTAGTCAAAACAGTTTGTAGCAGCATGGTCTAGGCTGGGATTTTTCATTCTTTCCTTTTGAGGATTAGTCATAAATGTTAAGCAAAAGAAACTAAATTAATTTTTATGTCCCCTTCAATACTTGTCAATACTACTAAGTAATGTTTCACTGTGGAGTAGGACTATCTTTCTTAATTTTATTACTTCAAAAAAATTTATCCAGAAAGACTGCATTTAAATAATCTCTACTTTCTAATGTGTTGTTTACAAAAGCAAAAGAAAACTGAAGGGGAAGAAACAATGTAGTTCATATTATTGGAAAAAGATTTCTAAGGATATTTTCTGAATGCTTAAGAGATTCTTTTTTCTGAATTTGCTGTGGGAATAAATAATGCTAAAGAAATAATGTGGTCTCCCTGTTCTGCGATGTCATTAAAAAGTTTTTTAATAGAAATCAGCTGTAACAGCAAAATCAATATCTCTAGCAAAGCTGCCCAGGAGTGCACATGGTTGATTTTGTCTTCTGGGAAACAAAGTTAATGCAAGCCAAGATGAGGTATTTGGCCAGTGTCTCTAATCTGGTGGTTTTGTTGTTGTATCCAAATCCGTGCTGACCCATCTGCTGTGTTCTCTTGTTGCCTGCACAGTCCTGTGGTCGGGCTTCGGCGCGCTCTCAGTGAGAGTGAATCTGCGTCACCTGGTCTCCCCTCCTCTCTCTCTGCCCCTTCTTTCCTGAAAACCTTTTACCAGGGCACAGGAAGGTTGCAGCAGCACTCAGAAAGTGACCTCTCCAAGAGGTGAGAGCGTTGTCTCCTGCCTAGTTCTCCAGTGCCACTAGCTTAACAGTAGGATTCCCAGTGGAATGCAGCACATGGCATCTCTCCCACTCTGCCTTGTGTTCCTGCATTTCTAACAGACTTCCTGATGCAGATGGGCAAACAGGCTTTTGGATAAAAAAGCCTGTTAAAACTAGAGGCTTCTATGCTGACATCAAGTAGCTGTCACCTATTTCTGTTGCAATGTTGCAAACCTGCTGCATTGGTTTGTCACATGTAATGCAATGGATTTTAGGAGTGTTATGCCAATTTAATGCTTTCTCTGCTGAATGCAAACCAGCATGTGTTGCCATGATCACCGGCATGTGAAAATACGAAAAGAGCAATGTGAAGAGGGTACAGTACTAATGTGGGATGCCTGTGCATGAGGAAGGGGAAACACCACGTTAACTGGGTGATACTAACTGTGACATGTTTAGAGAGAATTAACAAATAACTTCCAGTTGAAGAGGATTTGGGAAGAAGCAAAGGTATGGAATGTGGCAAAAAACCCCTCAAACCTGTATCTTATAGACTGCCTCTAATTTGGGTTCCATTCCAGCTTTGTTCCTGCGTTCCCTTTAGATAGCAAAGTTGGTCCAAGATGAACCAATGCCGAGCTCAGTTTGTACAGGCAATGGACACCATTAAAACCAGCATTCTGGCTTTGGGGAATGAAGGATTGAGTATTGTACGTAAAATGTATTTTAATGCCAGATAATTCCAAACTGAAATTTCTGAGATACTGTTTTTGGAATTGGTTATGCAGACAGATCAAGGTAGTGTGTTTCACTGTAGTGGAGTTTTGAACTCTTGGAGTGAGGAGATCTTCAAGGAGTAATTCCCAGAAGACCACCATGTTTCTACTTAAGTTTTACAGTATACACATTTCTGATATCATTTGATCTTTAATTTGTACGGAGACTCTTCTGAAAATGGGATCTCATTAGCTATAGATCTTGCTGGGACCAACTGGGCCTGAACTGTCATGGTGAGGAAATTGCAATAGCAAGAGTGCACTATTAACATGTAGTTGGGTTTGTGAAGGGAGTACAACAGATATGGTCAGAAAGAAGTGCTGAGTGGATAATGCTGATGTGATAGGAGTCACTGAGGTAATCCCTCACTTCAACTGGCTAATGGAAAATGAACTATATTATCCAACTGACAGTATCCACAACTTGCAAATGTATGTTATGCCATCAGTTTTAGTAATCAGAGAAAATTCCAATTTTTTACAGGGTGTTTTTTCTTGTGTGTTTCTTTATTGGTTCATTGGGGTTTTATTCCTTTGGTCCTTTTTCTCAGAGAGGACCACTGTCTATCCCAGTAGGATCAATGTGAGATGTTCTTAGCATTCTCATGTGAGTGAGTGTATGATAGGTTGCAATTAAGCACAGTGTGTCAGTGCAATGCAATCTGCAGACTACAAACTGTCTGACTGTTAGAAACCCTAATTAAAACTTCAGTGCATTTTCCACAATAATCCTGGTTACTATGCATTCATGAAGTGTGGAATTCCTATTGCACTGGAGAAAAATTTTGTGAAGTCTCACTTCTTTATCATATACCTTTGAGATTACACATGATGCAGCAGGCAGCTTTTCTTGGTGTTCTGGTAAACTTCAATATGCAAGAGCAGAGACAGTTGGAATTAATTTTAGAAAGATTTTTGAATTCTGGCAGTCAGATGGACTTATGCAAAGAGAATGTTATAGAATGGCATGAGATTTTTTGTTGGGTTTTTTTGGTTGATTTTTGTTTGGGTTTTTTGTTTGTTTGTTTTGATTTGGTTTTTAAAGGATTTTTTATTGAATCACAGAATGGTTTGGATTGGAAGGGACCATAAAAATCACTTAGTTACAGCCCTGCATACAGTTCCATTCTTTAAGGAATTAAGAGTATAGTAAATTTTGACATCAACATAATATTTATAGGTGCCTTCAGAAAGTTTTTATGGCATTGTTAATACATTTCTCTGAGAGAAGGCTAGGATGGGAATGGTCTCCACATAATCTTGACTTTTGACGAGTGTGTTGTGAAGCATTGAACAGAATTGCAGATAAGAGTTTTAAAAATGGCTGGTCAACATAGAGGTAAACAAGGCTTTTTAATATAAACACAAAAGCAGCATTTTTAAAAATTGAACAACCTTCAGTTCAGGGTAGGTTTGACTAGCCCACAATTTCTCTGTTCATTGTGTTGCTGTGCAAGGTTAATTTAAGATGAATTTGAATTTGAATAGATTCCTTTTTTTAAACAGCTTCATGGCTCATGAAGGAAGTAAAATACTTGAGAATATTCTTTAAACAAAATAGCAGAAAGTAATTATTCAGAATAAAAATATAAGACAGGAGTGACAACCAATAGAGGGTTGTAAACTGATAGAAACTGGTTTTTCTTCTTCTCAGATGGGAGGAATGCTTCAGTATTAGTCTCACGTATAGGTTTCTGCCAGCTTAAGTGCTGGGAAGTTGAATTCTATACTTGATCTGGGGGATTTTGTACCATCTCAACCTCCAAATTGCAAAATAGGCTGTGTTCATTCAATTGCTACTTAGAGCAATCAAGAAGAGAAGTTGAAATGAAAGCAAAATGGGAAAAAATACAAGTCTTGGCATGAGCAACAACAGTATTTATTCACAAGTCATTTGGCTTTCATGGACTCAAGTGCAATATAATTCAGGTAAGTATTATGTAAAGAGTTCACAAGAAATGGGGTGGCATTGTGGTTTTTTAAATATCAGTCTTCGGGAGCATTTAAAAGAATAGTTCTGGGAAGACATTTAGCGAATTGAAACCAAGAAATAAACATATTTGTGATCTGACCAAATTTTTGAGATTTCTTCTTGCTTTCCTTTTTATTTTCTTCCCCTGAAGTAGCTGTCTCATCTTCATGCTATGCATTATCTGATAGAATAGTGAATAGGTGAAACTGAGTTGCAGTTACCTGAGATACAACCTTACATGATCAGTACTCTACTCTTGAGTGCTTGGAACAGCTTAAGGAAGAAAGTAGAGACTGAAATGTTTGAGGCATTATATTGAATTTACAGCTGTTCATTTTTAATTGTATACAAGCTGATAAATGCAATTTGCTTTCTGAATTGGGTCAGAAGTGTAGGGTAAGTAGCCCTACAGAGAACAATTATTCTCCAAACTGAGTTGTGATGCATGTGTCTTGAATACAGATATTAATTACGTTTTTCTTCTACTAGGTGACCTTGAAGCATGTTTCCCATGTAGATGGGAAGATGTCCACCTAAGATGTCTGCCTAGGTGATAGTGAAAACTCTGCTATGCTTTTCAGTAGCAATGACTGAACTCTATTTAAGAAGTTGTTTTTCTTGTTTTGGAGAGGCTTTGGCTTAGTCTCTCCACTCATATTAATAAATCTCTTCATTTTGTGGGAGCTGATAGCTAGTGTTTTTTCTTTACCTCCACCTGTTTAGAGAAACTGTTTTCGTGCCAACCTCCTGAATCTTTTTGTTAGGGTAGGAGACATTACCATTTTTCTCTGAATTCTTCCTGGTTTTGCTCTGTAGGGTATTGTTTCACACCTTCAGATCTGATACTAAGCTAGGAGTTGTCTGACTTGAAATGAGGAAACTCTTTGCTCCCTTTCTACTCTCCCTTTCTTAAATCTTGGTGTTTTCCTGGGTTAATATGACACGGTGTGTTTCTGAGCCTTGCAAAAATTTTCCTCTAATCACTTGTTGGACAGCTCTTTGAAAGAGAAGGTGATTAATATTAGTTGCTTAAAAGAACAGGGGATTTTTGTGAAGGGAGGATTTAACAACAGAAATACAAGTCTTCAGAATTGTATGATTTGCATACTTCATGAGGTAGCATAAGTGATTAGTTCATCCCAATGTAAACTCTGTGACTCAAATGGTGTAAACAGGTTAGTTCCATACCCTAAAATAGCCACCTTCTTATTCTGACTTTTCTGTGACTTTTTCTACTGTGAATTGAACACTATTCCTAGGACTGTCTAGAGGCACAGTAGCTGAACATAGATTTTTGTACATAGCAGTAGAAAAGAACTTTTCATGCCCTTGTTACATAGCATCTCTTTAGTAAACCCTGGAATGACTCAGTTTTTGTGTCATAATATGTGATGATAGGTAAGACTTGAAATAGTAAGAAGTAGTTCTGTTATAGTTATTTATAGAAACATAGGTTTTTAGAGTTATATCTATCCAAAGTCAGTATCCCATTTCCAAGAGCTGTTGGACTGAAATACTTTTGAAAAGCAGCACCTGTAGGTTCAGAATCAGTGTTATAGTCTGAGTAGTCTGTGTTTGGCTACCAGGAACAGTTCTTACCCATCATCAAAGATAGACAGAGTTAGACAAAGAGGATTGTCACAGTTGCTGTTTAGGTTAATGCAACGTGGGGATCTACTGAGACCACCTACCAATAGTGTGATGCTGTAGGGAACTGAGGCACTATGGAAGCTAAATCAGTACTGGAGAACAGTTCAGACTATGTGTCATTTAGGGCTCCCAGCTGGTAGTGCTGCTCTTAGAGGAGAGCAGGGGCTGGTGCCTTGTGCTGAGTAGGTGAATTTGAAGTCATGATTATTTCTCTGCCAGGATACAGAAGGAAGGTCTGATACCTTGGTATGATAACGAGTCCAGTTGGTCACTCAGGCTTACAAACATCAGGGAGCTGTTGTAGATCATTAGCATAGTGACAGCTTTGGTCACCAAAAAGGGCAGTCCTAGCGTGGTGAATTCAGCATGTTCATTCAGCACAGAGTTCTAGTTATGAAGTGCTGATTACATAGTGTAGCTGGTAGACTGGTGTAGCTGAAACTTCATAGTCCTTCCTTGCAGATCTCTCCTGTGCAAGCCAGATGTGGGGGGATGGACTGCAGCTGGCAAACTGCAATCACCTGCAACTGCCTTCCCACTAAAAACATAGTGAACATGCTGGGCTTTTCCTTTCATCTAACTTTTTAGGATCCTTGCACTACAGCATGGAAATTTGTTACAGGACGAAGGTTTAATTTGTAGCTACTGTTTTGATATGGCAGTTTTCCCTGTGATGAAGGTGAAGCTGCAGAAACAGCTCCCCCTGTTTGATGCTTTCTTCCTAAAAGCTTGTAATTGTGCCTTGTGCTGTTGACACTACATAAAAGGATTTGTGGCAGATAATCAATGTGCCCATTGCTATACAGTATCTGTGCACCTGATTTGCTGCCAGAAATGCAAAGTTATGAAATGTTTCTGAAAGTGGATCAAGTCCTTATGAGAGCTAAATATCTTTTCCTCTGGTACTAGTCAGTAGAAAGGTGTACTTGGTGTGTCCTCACAATAAACCTTTCCTATATCCTCTCCTTGTTTCTTCCAGCACCATAAGATAGTATTAAAATCAATGTGTAATTGTATTCCTACATGGCAGCTGGGGAGAAGATCTGCCCTCTGTTTTCAGGGTCTCTGTTCCTACAGCTAATGAGACATGAGGACGTGTCTTCAACTTATTGAAGCTTAGGAAAGAGACTGTATGAGATGGCAGAACATTGTCCCCAATGAAATATTCACCTGTGGGTTCAGCATGGCTTTGAAAATGGCACTAAATGGAGTGTTGTGTTCCACTGGAGCACCATCTCTGCTTTTAGAGGTGTTACATCAGATTGCTCCCAGAAGACTGATGTATGGCAAAGCAAAACACATTGCTGTCAGAGGCTCAGTATTACCATGTTTCTCTCTTAGCTTCTCAAAAAGTTAAGCTTTTATTCTGAGCTTACAGCTGAGCCCTGTATGAAGGCTACCTGGTGGTGTATAGTGCAAACTTCACAGCACTGTGCTACAGGAAAACAGTTGGGCACTTCAGTATTCAAGGTGAAGCTCACACACAGCACGCTTTGCCTTCTTAAGCTTCCCCACAAATGCTCCTGCAGGCTTGGTTATACACTAGACAGGGTTAATAAAGAGTTTTTTCCTCCTAAAAGAAGTACTGACTTTAAATACCCCATCTGCTTTTTCTTTCCTTCAGTGATGGGGAGGGAAAGAAAAGAACATCAACCTTCTGCAGCAGTGAATCTCTAAATGCTGCGGGGGCCACGCTCACACCTCGCCGCATCTCCTGGCGGCGGAGAATATTCCTGCAGGTAGCTTCACCTATGAATAAATCTCCTTCCAAGATGCAGCATCCAGGTCTGTGTGTGCTTTTAAAGAAAATAAACAAGCAGTTGTTAATTAATACTATAGTGAACTGCAACGTGTGATAGTATGAAAGGGAGAAGGGAGTCAGGGTGGTGCAATATTCATGCCAGAACCCCGCCAGAGATCAGTTGTGCTCATTTGGCTTTTGACTGTTTAGGTTTTTGTTGCTTTGAAGAGAGGATTTTGGCATCAAAATCAAATGAATTACAATCTGCCATAGCTGCTGTAGCATGGAAATTAAGACAGGTCTTTTGCTGACAAAGATATTCTTTTTAACAGTTTGGAAATTTTTACCCTGACCTGTGTACATAATAGGAGTGTTTGCAGAAAATGGTAAATTTTATATCTTGTCCTTATAGTGCACATAGCACCTGCTGAGTGTGTCAATAATTCTTACAGCTTTAAGCCATTTAAGGTAGAAACCTCTGAAATAGCTGATATCGTGCTGTTCATAAAGTCCTATTTGGCAGAATTCAAAACCATAGGCAAATGACAAACTCTATATTTAGTGACCACAAAGTGCTAAAGCACTCTGTGTAGTGCAGATTAGCAGATGGAAAAAGTAGCTTTAATGTAGAACCCATGGTAAATCATAGCAGTAAACAAACTCAGCTGTAAAGGAGGCTTTATGGATAAATATCTTGTGGTAACTGTAGAAGGAGCTGGCAGAGGAAAGGTTTGAATTACTGGGTGACCCTTTATCTAACACTACTTATTTTAAATATGACTTTATTAATATAAACAAAACACTTTTCAAAAAATAATTTTGTACTGTTGCACTGCATTTTATCTGTGGAATCACCAAGTCACTGCTGAATGTGAAAGACAGCTATTTTTGTTCTTCTATGACATAGATGTTCATGATATGTCAAACAATCTGAGTTTCCTGTAATAGTTTTCTGATTCTTTGCAGATGGTCATGATGGAAGTGAATTATTACCCTTATCCCCTCTTGCTCCACCCCTGGAGGAGGACTCTCTTGTTCTAGTATTGCAAAATGAGGATGGTCCAGATAAAACTGGAGAGAGGAAAAACTCAGAAGAACTACAAAGTCTGTGGAGAAAAGCCATCCATCAACAGATTTTGTTACTTCGAATGGAAAAAGAAAACCAGAAGCTGGAAGGTTAGCTATTTAGAAAATACCCCTATAAAAGCTATTGCAGATTCTGCTGCCTGAAGATGAAAATTGTTCTGGTGTTGGGCATCTCAAACAGAGATGTGGTTCTGTAACTTGTTAGTAAACACTACTAGAAAAAAACCTGTTTTCCTAGTCCTGTCTCACAGTCTACCAGGTTCTCTGTCTACATCACTTTAAATGAGTAATCTTAGTGACAGAAGAAAGTGATAAAATTTCCTTTTTGAGTGCATGTTAGACAAAGGATGTGTTGTATCTGTCTGAGTCTAGGAGTTGTAATGTGGAGTGAGGAGAGCAGCTGCTGTGTGAACACTTAGGTATGGTAAACCTTACCCTTTCTGTCTCGTTTCAGTCCTTTGCAGTTCATGGCCTTACTCTCCAGGCTTTTTGTTCTTCATTAAACACATCACAGTGGTAATTTATTAATGCTTGAATCCAAATATGATTTTTGAGCAACTGGCTCTTGAGGTATGTCAGAAAGTTCTGTTTTTTGGAACATGAGCACTGTACACTGAAAATTGAGTGCTGTTAGTGAGGGATCTAAAGTTGACCATTGTGATTGTCAACTGCCTGAGATTCTGGCTGGGATATTTTATTAAGACTGGTCAAGACTCACACAAATAAAAGATAGGATGCGATGTCTATCCTAGCATATAGAAGTTCTTCATTGTAATAGACTAACAAGCTTTTGGTGCAAGTTGAAAAGTCCAAGTGTCCTCTCTACAACTGCTGCTTTTATCTTCTCCTTTATGCTATATAACCTGTATGGTAGTCTGATTCCTCATACTGCCATACTACTTCAAACATAATGATCTTGTTAAGGTCAGTTAACTCTATTTCCTTCTTTAGTCTAGCTTACTGGGAAGGCAGGGAGAGGAAGGAAAAACATCAGTACAGAAGTCTTTCCATGTCCCTACAAGTGTACAGCCTTGAATGTATTTCCTACACACATAGTGTATTTCTCAGTGCTGTTTCTCTCTACAGTTTGTCTCCCTGTTGACACACAGCTCTGTGGAAACTCCTAATTTCATAGGGAACATCAAGAGAGAACTTCAGCCAAAATCTTTGTTTCATAAACCATTTTAGCAAAGAGTCTGTTTTTGTGGGGTGAGGAAGCTGGAGATCTCCTATGGTGACTAATTTTGTATTATTCTCTTTGATACTTCGAGCTGCTGAGGGATAAACTCTTTCCTGTACTTACCCTGTGTGACTGAGGGTACTGAAAACGGTTAAATCAGTCCAGTTCCTGAAAACTCAGTTACAAGTTGCTTCCATTCTGTAACAGATACGTGGAAATCAGATCCTTCCTACTTGATCATTTGTGGTGAAAACAGGAGTGTTGGCAGTGGAGATGCCAAACTGGCACACATTTGCCGGCCCACATTCTTGATTTGTGCTCTGAGGAACATGTCTCCATTCTTGTATTCAGGTTCATGAGTACAGCTGGTGAAACTGGTGCTCTTGCTAGCTAGAATTTGTGGTTGTTCAGGAATTCATCATGTCATTTTCAAAGGGTGAAAAGTAAACTGGTCTAACACCTATATCTAGGTTTCCTTCCTGCGGGCTCTTATAACATGGGCCATTTTATGGACAGGACATGTGCAGAGCTGATACATTCCAAACAAGTGTAGATTCGGGTGGTTCTTTGCATCCTAGCCTGCAATTAAATGTACAGGAAAGGGAAATGTAGTAACAGAAATGCAGAAATTTGTTTACTTGAAGCCAGGTGCCTAGCTGTGAATTTATTAGCTGTATATATTAGACAGGTTTAAGACTGGAATTGCTGTGAAACTGTTTCTAGTGGATTTCTGTTAATAGTTTGTTGACTTTTACAAAATATAAATAGAACCTCTTTTCCTCTTCCTTTTGCTGTCGAGGAGACTTGAATGCTATTAGTTCTCTATTTTACAGAAGGTAAGTTCTCTCAATTGCACAAACTTGCTTTCCTTTTCTTTTCCTTTCTTTTTTCTGAGAAGCTAGAAGCTCCATTTTCCAGTAGGTCACCTAGAAATACAAGAGCTGCAAAAAGTAGTAGGCCACCTAGCAATGATTAGGAAAAATGTTAACAAGGATGGTTGAAAATAACCAAGGATGGGGTAGTAGGTAGGGCACATATAATCAACAGGAAAACTTGCTGGTTTTCACTAGGGTTAACTGCACAGTTAATGTGGGAGTTTGTTGTCACACTGAAATATGTTACTATCGTCTTGAATCTGTTCCATGCTGCTTACAAGAGGGAGAATTCTTCAGTGAAATTGTACAGCAATAGGGTAGCATTTGAAACTGCCCCAGCTGAACTGCAAATTCCTGTGGTAAGATCACACTCCCATTTTTATGGCAGTGCACCTTGCATAATACCTGCTTCTGCAGGGATCCCTGTAGTATTGAATAGGTAAGATCTCAGAGGTGTAACATTGAGCTTTTGGAAATAATTTGTCATTTTTGAAGTGGGCTAGGCAATAATCCTGTGGATTGATCCAATGTTGACTCTGTCTAAAGTGAGATGAGTAGGTGAAGGAACAGATGCTCTTGTTTTGCAGGATGTATAAAAATGTGAATGAGATTTTGCTTTCACCTAGAGCTGATGGTGGGAAAGGGGATACATTTGTAAGAGAAGGGGGCTTCTGCAAGAAGTAGTGTGCACAGATCAAGGCAAATTTGGGATAAAATCAATTGTAGCTCAGAGGTGATGTTGGGAAATGTAGAGTTCACTCCAATGGTAGTTAAACATATCTCTCTAAATTAAGACACATTTAAGTCTTGGTTTGAGTTTTTACTGTACCAGCAGTTAGAGGAACTGGAGTGTTTTTCTGCACATGCATCATAAATAACAAAATACCCAGAATTAATTTCTTAGTAAAGGAAATGAAAGCTGCTTCTCCATGAAATGCCAGGATGACAATGCACCTTTATTTCAGGAGTAGTGTAATAAAAACTTTGTACCAGATAGTCCTATGCAGCAAAGCTTTTAAGTTTATAACAGCAGCAGTTCTGTGCTTCAGCATAAACGTATCTTTCTGGATATGGTTCATGCTGGTTCATTCTGTTTGCACTACTCAACCTGATAATGCCAGGTAGCAGTGCCGAGAGCACTTCTCGCTCTCTTAAGGGACATGTAAAAACTGGAACCAGTGTGACTGACTTTAATTCACAAGACTTGCCTAGCTTGCTTGCTAAATCTCTAATACAAACATTCATATGTTTGGGACTTTCCATACTCAAACAATTGTAATGTTCAATATAAACAAGAATAAAATTATCAAAAGTGTTTTTGCAGAGTAGATGGTGTGAGGTTTTGTTGAGTGTTTTTTTTTTTCCCCTAAACTTTAAAAAATACTTCTATGGGCTTCAGGAATTGCTATTATTCATGACCCAGTAAGAGAAGTTAAATTATTATATGCAGCGTCTTATGACAACTGGCCCTATCTAAGCTAAAACTAATAAATTGTAGATGTATTTATTCCCAGTCAGATTATTGGATAGATATATCTAACTTGAATGGGGTTTGTGTATTTATTGTTATCCTGTAATTTTCTGATATTCTGGTTTTCCATGTGCTTTTCCTTTTTGTTCTGTGTTCTAGCAAGCAGAGATGAGCTCCAATCAAGAAAAGTAAAACTGGACTATGATGAAGTTGGCACATGTCAGAAAGACGCCATAAATATTTGGGATAAGAAGTTACTAAACTGCAGAGCCAAAATCCGATGTGACATGGAAGATATTCATTCCACTTTAAAAGAAGGTATTTATGTGGCAGGGCTTTTAGCTCTGAAGTCTCAAGATCATATTTTTTGCTCCCTTCTCATACCAACATATGAGTTGTTGGTATGAGAAATCAGCAATACACTTTTTCCAGTAGCAAAAAAATTGCCTTCTCTTCACAAAGGTGCTGCCTTCTCCTGCAGAACAGAAAATAGGTTCTGCTGTGTCTGCAACTTGCAGTGTCAGCAATGCAGAAACATGTGTGCTCCTGAAAGTAGCATCTTGTTTCCATGTATTATTACAGTCAAGATTGAACTCTGCACCTCTGCAGCCAACATTGAAACCTCTTGGTTTCTGATCAGTGGATCCAATTAACTCTGAGTTTCACATGTTCTGATTTTATTTTCTTACTGAGAAGGCAGGACCATAATGTCTACTGTGGACTGTGCCCAAAACCTAGAGGAATCAGAGCCAAGTTCTGGAGAGTCTGGAATATGTCACTTTGTATTTAATTTCCTGGAGTGAAAGGCTGGGAATTTTGTCTTGAAGTAGATATTCCTGTGGACTAGCCATAGGCCAAGAGGGTATCCAGAGGGCCTTGTTAGTATAATGCAGATGTAGGGCCTGATTGCCCTGCTCTGCCCTCTTCCGTAGAATCTCATTTCTGTGTTACAGATGCTGAAAAATACTTCAGTGCAATCTGGCTGTGGTACAGAAGGGAACTTTAAATTGCTACCAAAGTAAATTGTAGCAAAGATATAAAGCAGTTCCTGTTAATGTCCTGCAGAAGTCTGCTAACAAATTATTTAACTTGATACCCTATCCTCTGCTGTTGGACTGCAGTTCAGAGTTGGGAACAAGGATATGGTTTTTTAACTTGTCTTCCTGTTAAATAATTGTTTACTTAGAAGGTATTGGCAGAGTTGACATTTTGACTTTCAAAGGTTGGTTTATCAAGTCAGATATCAAAGGGGAATGCATCTCTCCACATCTGAGGACTGACATGAACAGCCCTTTGCAAAGGGAAGGAGGAGTTGGACTTCCCTGTATTTTACACTTGTGAATTTAGTTCAGCTTTTATAAACTGGTCATTCTACATTCTGGCTGTAGTTGTGCATCTTTTCCTGCTGGAGGCTAACAGCTCAGAACTGGCAAAGCAAGGGATATCTGTACCTCAACAGCCCAGGGTACTGCTCAGTGTAATTGCCCTTAAGTTTGCAATTCATGTTTAGTTTGTGGGACTGAGCCATGGCTACTGAGCGAACGCACTGCAGAGTCGACTTCAGTTTGTAAGGAATCCTCCAAAGTGGTTCAGCCAAAATTATGACAAAGCAAATTCTTCTGTTGTAGCACTAAAAGTATCCCCCTGCTTAGGCCTCTTGGTTTTTGACTGACCTGCAGGTGTACCAAAAAGTCGTCGGGGAGAAATTTGGCAGTTTTTGGCTGTGCAACACCGAGTCAGGCACAGGCTGCCAAACAAGCAGCAGCCTCCTGACATCTCTTACAAAGAACTTCTGAAACAACTGACTGCTCAGCAGCATGCCATCCTCGTAGATCTAGGTAAGTCTGTTCTTTCCAACTGGTTTTGTGAGTCTTTGAGTGAAAAACACATCAGTCATAATAGGAGCTGTTGCTGAAGATAGGTGCTGCTCTATGAGCTCCATTTCTATGTCATCAGGATACATTCTGTGTATGCCACTTAGAGTCCTGTAAGCAGATGATTTCTTAGGCTATGCCATTCATATTTATGCCCTTCTGCATCTGCCTGAAAAGAGAAGTCAGGCAGTTGCTTCTGGAAGTTCTGTGCAGATGAGAATATTAAATGAGTTCAAAAGGTACAGTCCAAAATCAGTGGTAAGATACAGATTGATCTGATTAAAGGCAAATTGCCTATGAAAGCCAAGAGAAACGGTCAGAGGGAGGAGAAATGCTGTTTGTCAGATGGATTGGGGTTTTTCTTCAGAAGAACTGAATATCAACTACTCTTCTCTTTTTGCATCAGGACGGACATTCCCTACACATCCTTACTTTTCCACGCACCTGGGAGCAGGACAGCTATCACTGTTTAATCTCTTGAAAGCATATTCTTTGCTGGACAAAGAAGTGGGTTATTGTCAAGGTATAAGTTTTGTAGCTGGAGTGCTGCTTCTGCATATGAGTGAAGAACAGGCCTTTGAAATGCTGAAATTCCTCATGTATGACCTTGGCTTCCGTAAACAGTACAGGCCAGACATGATGTCGCTACAGGTAAGTCAGTCCTTCTGCAGCAAACCAGTTTTAAATTACTTTTGAGCTCTTAGGGGTTGCTTAGGTTCTCCAGGGCCTTATGAGGCTTCTTGTACTGTTTTAGAAGTTTTGAGGTACATGTATATTTTACTGTCAAGCCCCTCTCTGCCTCTAAACTTGCAAACAGAGAAGTTTAGAACTGGCAATTTCTCCTGTCACACAGCCACGTCATCTCTTCAGAAAATCTGCTTTCTGCTATTTTGTCCTTCTTTTTCTCTTCCTCACTGCTTTCTGTTCTTATGCCAGAAAAAAAGCTGATATGCTTTGTCATGTATTGATGGAGTTTAAAATTTAATTAGATTTTGTTTTTCTTCAGTCCATGAGCACTTTAAATGTAGATTTCGCTCTTGTAAGGCCAAGTCAAGTCAATAGTGACACACAGTGGCCAGTCAATGTATTCTGCAGGCATTTGTACTTGAGGCTGCTCTGCCTTGATTCATCATTTCACCTCTTTTTCTCTCATTGTCTTCTATTCCACCACCCTCAACAGAGGGAGAAAACACATGAATTTTTAATCATTTAATTATCTTATGCAATGATGCATGCTCTGCAATATTATTTAATAGCTAGCAATAGATACTCAAGACTCTTTAGAAGGGAAACAGAAAAGTTTTCAGATCTGTATAAATTTCAGGTTTTAAAGTTTGAGAAATTTTTCACCTTGACATGCAACTGTCCACTGATTTGAATAATTATAATATACTATAATCCCCTTATATTATAAAGGAATATACCACTGATGAGTTAAAGCTTTTATCATCCACAGTGGAGGAAGAGAAAACAAAGCAGCAGATACAAAAGTCTCCTTTTTTCCCATTAAACACTTATAATTGAGTAAAACTAAAGGGAGGGTTTAAGCCCACTTTTCATGAACAGGCATTTTAGGTGCTTATTTGGCAAATGTCCAGAGTAATGGAATAGATTATAGTTAAAGAGACTGTATGTGCTTATTCTAAAAATGATAGAGGACTGTGGATGTAATTATGCTATAACAAGTTTGCTGTTAATGAATGAAGAGTGAACAGAAATAAAAAGCATTGGTTTACCTCCTCCTGTTCCATTTCCCCCCACAAATATTTTTTAAACCAGTGAGGCTCAAAGTGTGATAAATGCATGTTTGTGGTTTGTTTTTTTTTCCCTAGCAGATGCTCTCTAAGTGTGAGTGTTATACTGCAGTTGTACACATCCAACATCTGATGATTTGAGAGCATTCACATGTCCAGGATTTGATATTTTAGTTCAAATGAGTGTGACTTGTTCGTTGTCAGAACCTCTTAGTAAGAACACTTTTAAATTTGAGAAAGTTTGCCCCTTGTAGTACTGTTTGCCTTTTAAATTAAAATCTTTCCCCACAGTTTGCTTCTAGGCAGTTCTTCTGTTAAAGTAAAGTTTTGGCTGCTCAAGTCAAACTAGGCAAGAAGACTTATTATTTATTATTAATATTAATATAATAATACACGTAAATATTAAATATATTAATATATTTATATAAAGATATATATAATATATATTATATAAAATATAATAAAATTAATACTAGTATATAAATATTGTTAATATCTTATTATATTTGGGTTGTTTTCCAACAGGAGTAGAGTACTGCAAATTCTTTTGTATTTACAGTAGTGAAACACCAAAAAGCTTATAGGCAGAATTGGCTTCAGTCCTGTAGAAGAAAAATGTCTGTAGAAGAAAAATGTTGGATGATTCTTCAGGATAATGAAAACTTAGTAGACTTAGATTTTTTAGTTGTTGCCTGGAAAAAGTAGTCATCTAGATCCTTAGTTCATAATAAACTATCCCAATTGGTTTACTGTTCTGTGATGCAATTCTGACTTCACATGTGTGTTTTATGTTGACACTGTCCAGACTGGGCTTAATTGGTATCTTACACAATTAAACAAGAACTCAAATGCATGCAAATTTAGTTGGTTTGCCTAAATGGAAGTGATCCCTCTGCTTGTGTCCAGTGCTGTCTAACAGGTAGCTTCAAGTGCACTCAGCTTTTGGTAGGGAACAAGCATGAACTCTACAAGTAGGAAAAGGGCTGGATCTAAAGAGTAATTTTCTTATTGAGGAACATATTCACTTTAAGCATAAAGCACTGTTGACGATAAAATTGGACCTGACAACTAATAGGTATATGTCTGCTTCTCATCCTCTGCTTTCTGAGAGAAACATCACAAGGAAATAATTTACCACAGAGTGATATTTTTAGCCATGAATATAGCACCTTTTAACCATGCAACCATTGTAGGTTGTACAGCAATACTTTTTTGCATCAGTATCTTAAATTCCATAGGACCACTGGGAGATGTGCTGGGAAATACGCATGTGGTACACCTCTGTGTAAAATGCATGCTGTGGGTACAGAAACTGTCTAAAGGGATGACTGTAGCACTGGAGTTTTAAATGCAGCAAAAATAAGGCCAAAATTCAAAGAATGAAACCTGAAATGTGTAAATTTATCCAGAACTCATGGTTTTGACATCTTGGAAGAGGTGCAGTTTCTTTCATTGCTGCAAGATTGAAAGTTCTGGTTTATTGACAAACTTGGAGCAATATATTGCCTTCTTACATTAAGCTTGTGAATCTGAAATGGTACTTCATTAGTAATCAGGTTCAAACTGTTCTTTGTTATTGACTGCTCTGTTGGTTTTAATTCATTACTGGCAGGTTGTTTATACATGAGTAGGTACCACTCGAGCCCCAGGAGGCAATTAAGCTTCATTTTACTGTGCCATCTGTACTGCAGTTAATTTCCCTTGAATGAAATATGAATGATTTGGAAAACTGAGTAAAGCTGAACTTTTCTTTCTTTACTTTTTCCCCTCCCAACCCCCTCATGCACTGTAGATTCAGATGTATCAGCTCTCAAGGCTTCTACACGATTATCACAGAGACCTGTATAATCATCTTGAAGAGAATGAAATCAGTCCCAGTCTTTATGCTGCGCCGTGGTTTCTTACACTGTTCGCATCTCAATTTTCATTAGGATTTGTAGCCAGAGTGTTTGGTAAGAAAGTTTATTCTATTGAAATAATAAACAGAACAATATCCATTGTGTTTTGAAACACTCTAGGAGTAGCTTTGTACGTGCTGGGGACATTGGGGTGACTGTTGTGGGTAGAAAAAGTAGCAACACTTTTCTTGGTGGGATGTCAGCTCCTTCTTAAGAGGAAAATCCAAAAGGTATTTTTTGAAACATCAGACTTGAACTAATATCTTCTCTTACTACCTAAGAGACTTCTGAAGTGTAAACAGCAGAGAGTTTATTGTTGCAAATATATTTTATGCAAATGTATTCAGTTTATATCAATAGAAAAGTTCATCTTGTTGAACTTGCAAACTGAAAAAAGAAAATGTATTTCTGAATTCTGATTCTAAAGCGCTTTCTAAAAAAATTCAGGCAAATTTGAACTTAAAGGCTGGTTTAGGTATTCATGTATATATATTGAACAATTTCCAAGCCTTAATATGCCTCTGATTTCATTTAGATAGTTTTTTCATTAAAAATTCCTCTACAGGTAACATCTAATACAGAAGCCTAAATACTGATTATGCCTGGTAGTGTTTACAGTATCAAGATGTCAGGTAGTTATTTTGGGGTTCTTTTCTTATCCATAAGAACTTCCAGCTTAGTCAAATCCAAATCTCTAGTAATGCACCTTTTTTTAAAATTTAAATTTATTTATTAATGCAAAACTCACTGTACTTGTATATGCACCAAGAATCTAAATGCATGTCTAAGGTACTTCCTCATAAATCAGATACTTTTTTCCCTTTGATCTTTCTGTTTTCATATGGCCTCTTTAGTCTTTTCTTAAGAAACTCAGCCTAACTTTGTCTCATGTTTTAATACTGGAGTGTGTTAAGTTGGGGGCAGGAAGAGGGTTTTAAGTTGTTTGGGTTTGATTTTATGGTTTTCATTTTTTTTTCCCCCAGTGCTTTCTTGGTTGCAGAGGGTTTTTTTCCATTTACAGCAAATGTTTTTTGGCTGCTGTCTGGTGTATCTCTTTCTCAGTGGTGTACCAGTCATGTGAATATCTGTTTCCCGCTGGGATTTCTGAATTCTGGGACACTTGAGCATTTTGTGTTTCTTTCTTTTTTGTTGTTCGGTTTTTTATTTCCTACATGAATTTTTTACAGATGGGGAAGATGGCAAGGAGGTTCGATGTTCATTTCTCTGTAATAAGCTGAGCAAGGCAGGTTCCCGTTTTAAAACTGAAAAGCTCCTCTATTGTTTTACTTCTTAATGCTTTGAATTCCTGAATTTTTAATGTCTTACTAAAGACATTGTCATATACCAGGAACAAATGGCTGTTGTGTACCCTTTACTAATTATATATTTATGCCGTTTAAATGTCCATCACAGACTTGAGAAGGGAGAAATTCAGGAACTGCATTTGAGGGAGACGGCTGCCTCATCAGTGTCCTTGTGCTGCTGTGTGTTCCTGGATTAGGCTAGGGATGACCTCTTGGGTACGAGGATCTGGAATTTAATTTCTTCAGTTGTGTAGCCCCCAAAAAACACCCTGCAGTGTGACAGAGCCGACAGCTCAGGAGGTTTATTTGAAATGCCCTTGTGCTGTCTTCATCTCAGTAACTTCAAGTCCACCCCTGATTCTGAGGCAAAATTTCAATTTATTGTCCTCAAGATTCCCATTTCTCTACAGTCTGTGTCTACTGACCTGCAGAGCCCAGACTTTCCTCTCTTATCCATGTAATTATACCTCAAAGCAAGGGTTTGGGGCTTAGATTATAGCCAGTAAGATCACTGCTATGAATTTTGAAAATATTGTAACTGTTTATGGAATCTACTTTTTTTTTTTTTTTTTAAGGACTAGCTTCTGCCTGTAGAAAAGAGTTGTGTTTTGATCTGCTCCCCAATTGCTTTTCAGTCACAGGAGCACTTAAAACCAGTTATCAGTTGGTTAACAGTCTCTGGCAGACAGTGATGAAATGCTTATGGCAGATAACTGCTACAGACATAATAAGTATGCAATATTTACTGTAATGCTCTCAGATTTGTAAGATGAAAGAAAATTCATGCTTTATCCTCATGTTGAAATAAGACAGATTGCACTTCTAACTGAATACATCTGACATACATTGTGATTGGTTACAAAGGATATCCCAGTAAATATATGTATTAATCCAATGACTCTAGCTTCTGTTTTCAAGATACTTTAATTATTTTCTCTTTTAGACATTATTTTTCTTCAAGGAACAGAAGTCATATTTAAAGTAGCACTGAGCCTACTTAGCAGTCATGAGACATCTATAATGGGGTGTGAGAGTTTTGAGAACATTGTTGATTTTCTTAAAACCACTATTCCTGATATGAGTAAACCTCAAATGGAAAAAATTATTACTCAGGTAAGGATGTTTTTCTCTTTACTTTTTCCCCTCCATTTAGTTTACTTTAAAAGAATCATGCCTACACTATATGCAAAAGTATCTTCTTCTCAGAAGAAGATATGTAAAGCTTCTTGATAAATACTGTCAGTGTCTGGAATCTTCATATCTATAACTTCCTCTGCATTGAAGCTGCAAATTGAGAATGAGCCTCAGTCTGGTGCCTTAATAGTGAAACTGCGAGCAGCGCTCCCCCTTCAGGTAATAGTTCAGAGATAACAGAAGAGCTCTAGAAAGCCATGTCCATGGGCAGGAGTGGAGCAAACACTTGTGCATTCCTGTGGCTTGTTAAGGTTTGACTCTTTCAGGTGCTGTTAGATAAGAATTCATTTTTAGACAATGTAAATCTTAATTTCCTCATTGCATCGACTGTCATTGCCATGCTAAACCTGTCAGGCACTTTTGTGTCTTTCATGACTCATTGATTCTGGGAAGGATAGAGATGGTAGTTTTAACACTTTTGATCCTCTTACACATTAAATCTGTTCTGTGCTCTGCATGGGATTCAGAGAAACCATGCTCTGTGGGCAGGGTGGAAATGGCTTTGTGCAAGGCCAGGTCTGATAGAGTCAAGAATGGGTTATGTTGCCTGCAGTGCTGAATGTGGTTACATGCAGGGCAGCTCAGCTCTGCTCTGTTTTCCTGTGGTGTGGTCTCATGCTGAGTAGCCTTCCAGATCTGCATTCATGTGTAGACTGCCTGTATCCTGTTGCTGCTGCCTAGAGTGGCTGCAGGGGCGCTTCTTTGGCTATCTCAGTCCTGTAGTTACCAGGACCATTACCTTATAATGGGTAATGAAAGAAAAATGTAGACATTGTGCAGATCTGTAATACACAGATGGTTAATCAGGTAGCTGTGTAGAGGAAAATAGTACTTATCCAGATTGAACACTGCATAATTTAAAGTTTTATCTCATTTGAATAGAACAGAATAGAGTAGTGAAAGTAATAGAGAACTTGGTTTTTCAGGGAATCTGTGTGTGTCTTGTGTTGGTGGAATGCTTGTGATCTCTAGGATAAGAAACAGAAAATCAGTGTCACTGTAGACATCTTTCCAATCCTAGTCTAAAATCTTTGGTAATTTTCTGAAGCTGAGAGGCTGTGACTAGATGTGTAAACAGATAAGGGTCATATGTCCCATCAGTGTTTGAGGCTCAGTCCTGTAGCCTTCATAATGCATTGTCCCTAAAGTATACCAATAAGAAAGTAGTGTGTAATCATGCAGGGATAGAGCACATGGAAACTGTAAGCATGAAGAATGTTTTTACAGAAGTCTGTAAATGAGCTCTTGGAGTCAAGGGATCCAGTTTTAAAGGGAGAGATCTGATGAATCCCAGGTTCAAAATTTTTGTTTTCAACTTCTTAATATTCCTGAGCAAGAGTCAAAAAAACTTTTTCAAATTATAAAATTCTTGTATTGAATAAGACCTTTTTGCTGATACATCTCATAGTAAGAGATGGTGTTTGGTAATTGTGAAAGGCATGATCCAGTCTATGATTTATTATGGCTACAACTCTTTTATAATGCTTTTACTGTAGACATCCCCTTAAAATACTTTTCTGAAGAGAACAGGAAAAGCATTAATCAACAAGAGTTGACTCTTAGTCAAACATTCACATGGAACAAGTCCTTCCTCCCTATTGTAGTTAGAAATGGTCTTTTCTCTCATGGCAGGTGTTTGAGATGGACATTTCAAAACAGCTCCATGCCTATGAAGTAGAGTACCACGTTCTTCAG
Organism: Pycnonotus jocosus; assembly: GCA_013400435.1. Taxonomy (NCBI): domain Eukaryota; kingdom Metazoa; phylum Chordata; class Aves; order Passeriformes; family Pycnonotidae; genus Pycnonotus; species Pycnonotus jocosus. Next base: position 121,670 of record VWYP01034179.1, on the reverse strand, counting down.
GATGAACTACAGGAAAACGTGAGTCCCTGTGATGAAGGTGAACCTCTGGAGAAGCTGGAAAGGGCAAACAATCATCTGAAGAGGCAAAACATGGATTTGTTGGAGAAGCTACAGGTAGGCGACTTAGGCAACAAACTCATGGTGAAGTCGTTTCTATGATTCAGCCAATAGAGGAAAAAATATTGTTTTAAATGTATGTGAGAAGTCTTCTTACTGCAAGACCTTGTGCAGTTGAGGAGTTCTCTTAATTACAGTGATTCACTTCTGCTAGGCATACTTTTAACTCCTTTGTCATTCCTTGGACTTTTCCTTCTTGATTTAGATTTCTTTTTTCCCCAAATCTCTCTACCCTTATCTGCCATAAAATCTGTTGGGGAAAATTGTGTATCTTACTGAAAAGTGAGTTCTCTGTCCCTTCTCTCTCTGCTTCCCTGTTGGAAAGTTTTAAGAAATAATCCATAGTGCAGCAGACTTGTTTGGTCCAAGCCTTTGTAGGCAGTGTTGTTTGTTTGCTTCTGCTGAAACTCATAGTCCTACTTTTGGAAGGTGGTCTCTCCTAGCAGACCTGATTACATCTGAAAGCCCACCACACTTTGCCTGGTGAAGTTGTGCTTTAAAAAAGCCCTTCCTCCTTCACTATTTACCCTTTGTCTCATAGCTTGGCCAAGACTTGTTTCAGTTGCAATATGTTGTATTATCTTGCATTTTCTTGAAAGATAAGTTCTTGTATTTTTCACCATCAGGCCATTTCTTGTTATATTTGTTAATTTGAACAAGCATTGCAAAGAGCTCAGAAAGCACTTTCAGCTTCTGAAACGTGACAATGGAAGGAAAAAAGGAAAGATAAAGTCCTCGTTATTTTTGAGTTTATGGGCTAAGGGTGATGTGTTCTTTTGATACTGAAAACAGGAATCACTTGAACTTTTTACTATTAATATTTTTTCTTTTTTTATTTTTCTTTATTTATTTACTGCAGCTGTAGCTTTTACCTCTGTTCTGAAAATGCACAAAAGGCATAGAATAATTGAGTGGCTGATTTGAAAGGCTCTATCAAAGCTTTTCTGTTCTTTCAGAGTGCCTTACAATAACGCATCTTTCTCAGTGCTTAACCTCTTCACCTTTTTGTTTGCATAACTTCTTCATTCCTTTGCTTGTACCCTTTCCTAGGAATAGTCAGAATTCTTACAGTTCCCACAGAGGGGACTGCTGCTGCTGTGGTCCAAGGTTTCTTTGACTAGTCAGAGGAAGCTGTAGGTTTTTAACTGGAGAATAGGGAACACTATCTACACCATCTACTTCTACTTAAATGTTGAGGTTCTCTTTCCCTCCCACCTCTCCATCCTTCTACTGACTTTATCACAGAGAGCTCCCCTTGTTCCATCAGTGTCAGACAGGTCATGTCTTCCAGTGCTACTCCAGCTGCTGATTTCCTTTTTCTCCCTCTGGCTCCAGTTCCTTGTTACTCTCAGCTGTCCCTTACTTGCTGACCACTTGTATGTTTCCTTCCCTCTGAAAAGCTTTGAGAAATTCTTCAGATTGATCTGGTCACTATGAGGAAATTTTGTGCATGATGCACAGTATGCATTCCTTGTATTGTCTGCCTACACAAGACGTCTTTTAGAAGTAGCTCTGTAATTCTTTCCTTAACAGATACTATATCATAATATTAAAAGAAAACTATTCAAAATTTATCAATTTAAAATAATGTTATTGTTTACAGGTTGCTCATGCTAAAATTCAGAGTCTGGAAGCCAGCCTGGAGACTGTTTTGACACGAGAGAATAAAATGAAGACTCTAATTCAGTCCCTGGAACAGGAGAAGACAACATATCAAAAGACTCTTGAGCAGATAGTGAAGTATTTGCCAGCAGAAGTGTTATCTGACTGTGAACAGCTCCTGAAGGAAATAAACTACAACCCAAATAATAAAATATGGAGTAAGCCATAAACCAGGAGTTTCTAGGCAGCATTTCTTCAAAAACAAAAAGGGAGTGAAAAAATGAGTATGCTGCTTTCAATAGCTACTTAGCAATAGGCAATGGTATTACCCAAAAATAGTGCTGGGACACTCATAAGCTACAGATGGGCCTTTAAGTGTCAGTATGCAAATTCAGGCTATAATTTTTTTATGATTATGTAAATAAATCACAAGGGGGAAATAAAGGATTCTCACATGTAATTATGATGAAGAGATGTATATTTAGAGTTGACCTAAAGGAAGGGAGAAATTGGAGTAGACAAAGATAATGGTGATCTGCAAATGCACTCTGGATGTGCTTGTCTTGTAGTGAAATGAGGATAGTGTGTCTTTATATATATGTATATTGAATATGTTGAATAATACTTGAAGAAAAAAAAAAAGGAGAATGTAATTTTCCCTCCAAAGAGCAGCATGTTTCACATCTTCTGTGGAAAATCTGTGTGAACTCATGCGTGCCTCTCTTTTAATTCTACTGACATTGTGAGCACAGACCAATAAGCAGAACAAGCATCATGACATGGTTTGCACAGAAAGAGCTGTAGTGCCATCCGTTGCCTGGGCTGTACCAGCCAGCAGTGTAATTCCACGTGCATGTTGGAACTGGAAACAAAAGCATCGCATCATAGCTCCACCTGCATAACCCAGAGCTAAGGAATATGTGTCTGCACGCACTCACAGCTCCAAAAGGCCAGAGCTAGCAGTGACTGCCACTTCCTTCCTGGCCTTTTTGCTTCCACCTGTCCTGGGGCTGATCGTGATGAGGAGAGGAAGGAAGCACAGCAGTGGGATGGGATTTATCTGATGTTAATTTTCCACTGGAGACTTGCCTGTTGTAAGGGTTAGGTGTGTCAGGGGTTCTCATTTAACCAAAGAAATGCTGCAAAAAGCCTTGTCTAATTGTATTGGGATGCAGAAAGCTGTTTTAAATTTTATTTGAGAAGAAAATTGAGGGAGGTTGCAGGAAGTGAAGTGTGAGTGCACAAGAGAGGACTAAGCAAGTCTCAGATACTATGTACCTTTCAGATTTCACATATACAGTGGCTATTCATTTCAAAGGGGATTCTGAAGTACCAACACAGTTTTAATAACACTTTCCAGGCTATTCCTGTTTAATACTGCTTTGTGGTCTTCTTTTTAAAACAAAAGTAATGAATTTGTGTGTTCTGGACAGAAGGTGGGATAAACTCCGATCATTTCAAGGGAGAAATTATGTTTATAGAAGTATAAAAAGTTGCATATAGATTTGAAAATGTTTTTGAGTGGAATTTTTGAGAAGGCTTAGACAAATGTGTAATAGATGAGTATTTTGGAGTGCATGTCTGAACCCTTAATTGCGTGTTACAGTGGCTCATGTTATCTCTTTCCGTTTATACTGTATTTCAGGAAACACTTATTCTTTTTTAGTAAGAAAACCAATTATGCAAAGTGCCAAATACAGCAGTGTCTTTTCGCATAAGATTGTCCAATTTAGAAAGCAAGGACTGAATATCACTGCTTTCTAAGTATTATGCTTTATGTTACCATAAAAGTGAGGAAAACCAATGCTTATTTGCTGCACACTGCTGTGGAACGCAGGGGCTTCAGCTCTCCTGGGATTTTTGCTGTTGTTTTTTTTACTTCCATGATGTTTTATTTGATTAAAGATACTGATTTACTTAACAGTCTCTCTTTTTACATTTGGAGTGAAAGGTCTTAACTGTGTATAAAATTATGTGGAATCTGTCTAGATATTTCAAGGATGTTGTATTATACTAAATGGGGAAATGACAAGTGAAAAAGGAGTTCTTTGCAGTTTTGTTCAGAGTGAGTTTTAGCTGATGTGTACATAAAAAAAGTAATCCCAGGAACTGCAGCAGCATCTGTTACAAAGAACCAAGATTATTCAGATACATCTTTTTTTTAAAGATGCACTGAATGAGCTTTATCATCTGTTTGACTTTAAATTTTTTTCGTGTAATGCCTGGAGAAATTCCAATAAATGTCATTGCTGCATTTCCCATAGCCTCTGGCTAGTTTTTTTTTCCTACACCTCAAGTACCAATCTCATTCTTAATAGTACTGTTCACATGAAATATGAAAAGAATCTGACTTTAGTTTCTAGTTCTGGGGAAGAAAACCTGCAGGATTTGTAAAAGTACACAGAGTACAATGATAGATATTCTTCTCAGGGAGAATAATCTCACAATGTTCTTAACTGAGGATGAAATTTTTAAAGGTGTTTTTGTTTAGTACATATGCATGTTGAGAATAGTAATTTGATGAACTTTGTGTATCTGGCTTTGAAGGGGGAGGAGAGTGCAACAACACATGGGAATAAACTACAGAAGTGAAACGATGGTGGGGTAAGTGCCTCATGGTGTCAGGACACTTCTGATAATGTTTGTATGCTGAACCCAAGAGTGCCTCCTAACTGGGTGTCTCTAGGCTGTGTAGCTTGAAGTCTGCACTCAAGCAGGTATCCTCCAGACCATCTTCAGATGAATAACTAGCAAGATTATCTAGAAGACTGAACTGGATGTGTGTTTGTGTCCATCCGTAACATATAGACAGCTTTACATTTGCTCTGTGCAGTTGCACTTGTGCAGCTGTGAGGAGGGAGGTCTTGCGGTGCAATGGGCCAGAGGCAGAGCTGCAAGGTAATTGCTTGGGAGAAGAGGCATTTCCTGGGATCAGAGAAATTGCTTTTCTATTTCTTTATCTTGTTTTTCTGATGGGAAAAAATGTTTTCAGTACAAAGCTATTGTTCTTTCTGACCGAAGCACAACAGAGCTCTCAGATTTGCTCTCAACTTCTGGAGAACTAATTCTTGAGGGAAAATTACCTGCTGTTTTCAGAAACAGGTGAGTTAGACTGCCTTCTGCTGGTAGAGGGCTTTTTTCAAAGTCTGGGAAGATGTATGTCCTTCTAGCTTGCAAACTGGGTGGAAAGTGAAGAGCACCACTTGGCAAGAATAGAGCTGAAATAAGTCAGTCTGGTAAGAAGGGCTGGTGTAGGAGACTGGTATTTGCTGCTTTTATGGATGAAAAACCTGGCTAGAAAGTTGTTTGTTGGGATTTTTTTCTCCTCCTACAACGTAGACTCTTAATTTTTCTCCTCAAAACAGGAATGTTTATTTAAGGTGCCTGAAAGTTGCATTTGTTCACTTTCGTCTAAAAAGAGCATTAGATTTTACAGAAAATCGGTCTTACTTGAAATCACAAATCTAGTTAATCTCAAGTGGTTTGATTGAGCCTCCTTCAACATGACACTTCTTAGCTCAGTATCACTACAAAAAAGCTGAACAATTTGTAACATACAAAAGAATCTTAGCAGTTTATCCAGGAATTTGATCTTACTACTGTGATCCAGAGGGTCTGCATCTGGACACTTAATCTAAACCTGAAACCACACAGGTATTAGTGTGAATAGCCTTTTCTGTGCTGAGGTGAATAACCCCAGGCAGTGTTAATAGTGATTATCCAGTCAGTCTTTGTAGCCATTGATGGGTGTTGACAGGCATGTGCAGGCTGAAGCATGTCAAGTTATATGCCAGGCTACATTCTTTAGAAGAATTGTAATTGATTCTGTATTTCTGTGCTTCATCTTTTACTGTCAGTGTTAGCTCTTGAATGCATTTAACCTATGCTTTTCCTTCCTCAGTCTTTCTAGTGACTAGAAGAAGCAAAATTTAATGCTCTTTTCATAAAACAAAATATCCAGTGTTTAGCTATATCCTTGCTCCAGTATGCAAGAGAGAGTTTATGTGCCTAAAGTTTAACAGTGTTGGCTCACTGTCTGAAGGTGTGTTGAGCTCTGCAGTGAAGCAAAATCACCGTGTGCCTTGAGCAGCTGATGGCTTGTGTGCTGACTGGCTTGCAGTGTAGTAGAATCTGGACAGATTGACCCTTGGTCTGTTTGGTTTTACTTTAATGTTGACCTTAACTATGGACCAAACAAAGGAGCTGGCAGTGCACCTTTACCAAAATGTGTAAGTGTTTCCTTTGAGTTCAGAAGTCCTTAGCTGTTCTCTTCAGCAGTCTTGCTCAGCAGCCACTTTTAACAAGAGATTTGGGAATTGTTGTTTGTAGTCTTCCCATTAAGAACCTCTCCTGCAGCTTACCCAAACTGTTTCTGTGCTCAAATTGCAGGTTACTCAAATTTTCACTCTAATGAAGAAAAGTAAGAAGGTTTTATTATATAGGTTTCATTTTTGTTGAGAGCATGTGCTGAGAGATGACATCAGTGCCATACATAATTTCTTGCTGGAACTTACGTGGGAGAAAGTATCCTATGCCTGATGCACCCTAGAGTGTGGTTGGCCCTTTTGCTGTCATGGCTGCTGGTGGCTCAAATTTAATTTAGCATCAACCCAACCCCTGGGTCACTTTCTGCAGGACTGCGTGCAGCTTCTCATCCCCTATTTTTTACCTATGACCAAAATTGCTCCTTCCTAGGTAGAGAATACAGCACTTGCTCTCCTTAAATTTCATGCTGTTGGTGGTTGCCCAGCTCTGTGGTCTATCCAGATGTCCCTTTCCCCTTGAGGAAGCCCACAGCTCCTCCTAGTTTGATATCAGCAGCAGACACGGGACTAGAGATACATTGAAGGGCAGCATGAGGTGCAGATCCAGGCTAGCTGGAGCCCAGAAGCAGTGACAGTGACACCATGCAAAGCCTGGCTTGTTGAACACCCAGAACCAGTCTGTGGGAGGCTCTGGGCAGACTGGCCATCACCTCCATGCTGCATCTTGGGGCTCCTTGCTGCAGGTGAGGCCAGGCCTGGCCTGTGCACTGCATGCCCATTTGTCCTGTGCAGTTTGTGCTCCTGAATGTTGTCTTCCAGTTTAGTGTTTCATGCTGGGACAGCACTGGAATGCAGACTAAACTGGAGAAAGTGGTGAGATGTCCTTTGAAGTGCACACTTGATTCTGATTCAATCCACTGCTGTGGGCAGGCTCCTAGTGCCAGTCAGGACTCCATTGGTACTGCTCCTATTCCTACAGGATACAAGACTCATTCTTTGTGGAGCTGCTGGACTGTCTGCATTATCCTCTGCAACACTCTGTAAAGGGTGATATTTTTTTTCAGTGCTACAAAAAAAATATGCCTTTTTTTTTCTTTTTTTTTTTCTTTTTTTTTTTTTCATGATCAATCTCCTAAAGTTGACGTTCTGGAAGAAATTGTAGTTATTAGATTGGTATTGCCCACGAGGTGTCACTGTTGGTTTTGTACATGCAGCTCATGTGTGTGTGGTGGTTTGGTGGTTGCTGTGTCTCTTTAGAGAGCAGTATGAACTTAGTCTCCTATCTGATGAAGCAGGATGTTCTATTTGCATGCTGTTTGTAATGAAATGCGATGTTTGTGGTCAAAGATTTTGTTATAATGAGAAGACTTACTACATGACATATAGGGCCTTCTCAGAAATGGGTGTCTTACAGTATTTAATCTTTGCTCTCATGTAAGAGAATTATGGAAGCACTTCACCCTAAAACAGGCATATATTGTTCCCAGCAATCTGATCCCAGGTATCTCCTTTTGCACTGTTCTTTTTGAGCAGGATTTGTTTCAGCATCGAGTTGATCTGGTCCAACTGCTGTCTGATTTCACACTCGCCCTGTTTTTGTCTTTTTAAAACAAGGCTTCCTTGCAATAAGCTTCCTCATGTCCACTAAATCTCATATAATCAGTTCTTTTTTCCTTGTTTTCTTTTAATTAATCTTACTGGGGTTTAGTGTTTAAAAGGAAAGTGGAGGATTTGCTCCTAAGTTTCGTAGACCTACAGAGAAAACATGATTCACTGCTCCCATTTTCCAGTTAACACATTTTCCCTCCAAAGGCATTGCTTTCATAGTGAGCACTGTGCTCACTCTGAAATGTGAGGACAGGTTCAGGTAATGTGATGTTCCAGCCACCCAGACACAGCTGTTCCCAAATGCATGTGGACAACAAGCACAAGTCAGGTTTACCTCCCGACCAGAGCCCCGTGTTCAAACCATACTCAGGTAATTATGGCATCAGCAATTCCCTGGGGACCACTGGGCATAGGCAAAAAAGACCACAGCTCTACTACCATGCGTTTGCTTTTCTAAAAGCATCAAATTATAGATGGGCCTAATGGTTTGAAGGTGCTTAAAGCAGGGCCAGTGCACTTCATGTGCAATATACCATCATTTGAAAAGCTATCACGTTGTGGAAACATCATTCAAGTGCCAATTTAAATAATACTAACATCTGAAACTAAGGCATGTTTGACATTTATAGGTTTAATGTCTATTTCTGCACTCTACCAAAATAGATGGGCTGTGGGTGGTTCTATGATTATTGCTGTGCATTAGCAAGACAAAAATCGTGTAGGCAGCTGCTATATTATGCCTGAGTAAATATAGATGAGGGAGAATCTATGGAGTAATTTTTTGATGTCACATGTTTATTTAAGATATAATTAGGAACAACATTGACTTCAGCTGTGCTTAAGGCTTTGGAGAGAGAGAGAGAAAATCTTAAAAATTCACTGACCAATATGCCTCCATACTGCATAGCCTGGGGTCCTGCTAGCAGGGATGGGGTTACACAGTTCTGGGAGCTGTGGTTCCCTGCAGCTATTTGCCTGCTGAGCAGTCACAGCTATTGAGGCTGGACACATTGTCAAGCCATCATCCTGACCAAAATTTGTGACCTTTGTGTCCTCTTTCATTGCAGTGATCCTGAAAACTTCAGAGGGCTTTGGTAGGCTGAAATGGGTATTTTTGCACTGACTTTTGGTATTGCATGTTGTGGAAGGAGGAAAAGTAGCAGTTCTTTTGGAAGAACATAATTTTATCATGGCTTGCCCTAGACAAGTGAAAGCTATATCTTTCCTACTCTACATGGGAAGGGAAATGAGGAATGCTGAGCTGCTAAATTGCTCACAGTGGCATAACTGCTTTTAGTACTTTATATCCTTGGCAGGAGGACAGGACCTTTTTCTCCCCTTTAGGCCAGCTGCCCGCCTCCCCCCNTTGCATTCTTCACAAAGGATGACACTTCTGACCATTTCTTTGGCTTTCCTTTCCTTACCAACCTCAGCCTACTGGAGAAACTTAGGCTCTAGGCTCTTGTGTTTTCCTAAATAATGTATTTCAGCTCAATGGACAGTAATATTGGTTTCCATCTTTTGTGAAAAGGCAGAGAGCTTTGTCTGGCTGTTTTGGGGGGTTAGTTTGCATGCTTCTGCAGAAATTGTGCACAAGCAATGCCAGAGGATGTCTCATATGCCTGATCACAGCTGGCTAGACATTAAAAAGTTCAGGATTTGGTTCTTGGTAACACCCCCAGTACATGAAGGTGTTGGGTTTTTTATTTTTAACTGTCTCTCAGTGGAAGACAGCCTGATGCAGCTAAACAGCTCTGGAGGAAACTTCAGCTGAGGGGGCTGGAGCTGTGTAAAGTGGTTGTGTGTGGGAGGGCAGGAAGAAATAGAACGAAGGTAGGAAATCATAAAGTAGATGTGGCAAACACTTCTCCTTTTATAGCAGTTTATTTATACCAAAGCTCATGATACCATGTCAGTTTTTGAGGAATTCTGGCTTCTTGACATCTGTTCTACTTGTCCCTTACAAAAAGTATATATTTTTCAAGCACTAGTTGAAATGATCATAGCATCCTAGAGAGCCAAAGCACTCAAATGGTGCAAAGCTGCTAAGAGAAGAACTCTTCATTTAGGAAACTATATTTATTTGGGATGTAACAGAGCCTAGAGAGATGCTACAACATAAATCTTGTAAGATGGCAAAAGATGTGTGCTGTCCCAAAAAATTACCATTAAGTCAAAGAGGTGGGAAGAGCAGCATCAGGCCAGGGCAATTATGTTCATGTTAGGCAGATGTGCAACTGTATTGTGGGATGATTTGATTTAACCTTCATCAAGTTTTTTTGGGTCAACACTGACTTTGTAGAGATGCCTCCAAAGAGTAAATTTCATTAATCTAATTTTGATATCCCCCTTATCCTGGCTATGATGAGTCCTAAAATATTTCCTCCTTTCCTTCTCTCCCATCCACTGCAAATACCAGCAAGAAAAGTATAGGTACAGCACCTCTTTTCATGCCCTCTACATAATAGCCTAATGGTTGGCACAATTGTTAAGAAAACAAAAAACATGCTTTCTGGTCAAAAATGCATCTTGGAAAAAATTCCAGCAGTGGAAACATAATGTGGACAGCTTCCACAGCCTCTTTGTTTATTCTTAAGAGATTCAAATAATGAGCAGGACTGAACCCTCAAAGGATCTCAATTACTGACCCTCCCCTCCTCCAACCTCCCTCCCCCGCCATGGTATGTTTGAGTGAAATCATAATGACATACTGTTAAACAAAACATGAACCCTCAGGCTATCTAGGCTGTGGCAGATCCTCTGCTCCTTTGGGTGTGCTCCCTCCTCTGTGTGAGCTCCAATATTGATAGGACTCTCCAGCCCATTCTTACTCCCAGATTCCAAATTTAGGGTCTCTAGTCACCAGGCTGGGGAGGGCAGGAAAAGGAGAAGAGGGAAGTGTGGTGCTGTCACTGTCTCTCCACACATGCCAAAACTGCTGTTCCTCAACTGCAGTGTCATCTGAGCTAGTAGTTTCAGGGGCTTTATTATTATTTTAATTTTCTTCCTTTTCTTTCCCCTCATCTCAGGGAAGTCTGAGTCTGAAGAGCATCTCAGTGTAAACCTCTGAACACAGAAATAAACTGTAGTCCATCCTGTGTGCAACAGGAAAATGAATAGCAATAGAACTTTGCCTGGAGCTGGAGTGAAAGGTGAAGGAGGATTTGCTGCTGCCTGGGGCTGCAGGGAAAGGTGAAGGAGAAGGATTTGCTCCTGCTGCTGCCTCAGGTAGATAGAGCATGCTGAAGTTTAGAGCCTGGTTCCATATATCTGTCATAAAATAAATGTGTGCTCTATCACCACCTGTAGTGTGTGCACAGCAACAAACCGCTTCAAACACAACTAAAAATGTAATGGCCCAGAGGCAGGGAAGGAAAAGGAGAAACAGAAGAGAGAGAGGGAGCACATAGTGCAGGAGAGGGCAAGGGCTGGGATTGCATTAGACATGTGAGGAGAAACCCATGCTATTTTCCTGCTGGAGGTGCCTGTCCCCATAAGGTCTGGAGGCTCAAATTAGGTTGGGATATCTCTCTAGAGCTCTGCCAGCAACCCTCTCCAAGCTGTAAACATTTCAAGATACAATGTTTACTGCCCTTTCACAGTAACAATGTAGGGAGGAGAAAGCACCTACCAACAAAATCCTTTCTAGCCCTAAAACACACTGATGGCACCTGCAATTACTTCTCCCCACAAACAGGGTTCCTTTTCCCACAGGAAACAAGTCACACATTAAGTTTTGCCACAAACACAAAGTCACTTTAACACTGAAGTGGGTAAAACATTTTCCTCTTCCCGAATGGCAAGTTCAGCCAGTTCACTTAAAACTTCTGAAGTCATTTAAAAGGAAGAGGTGAGCTTTCAAACAAAGATCCAGTGTACAAAATCCCTGCATCTCTTTGGCTTGGCCTCTGACCTGCAGGTGAAGAGGAACTCTTGTTTTCAGAAAAATCCAAATGCCAAGTCACGCAGTTAGAGCACACAACTTCCTTGGCATTAGCTTTTTTATAACCCTCCAAATGTAATAGCACCCTTATGGTCTGATTGTTGAACTTTTCCTTTTTCTTCAATGTCAGAATATATACTGGTCTGTGCACGTAAATGATAAATATAATCTCATTACAGAGGAATCAAGGATATGTAGCATATTTCTTTGATTTTGTGAAGCAAATAAAACTCGTGTACTGAGAGTGGCTTCCTTTAGTCATCCTTTTACAGAAGCTTTTATTACTTCCTTTGCCTTCACATGAAAAGCCACACATAGTCATGGCTATTATACCATGTAGGATTAACTGAGCTTGCAAAGGTTTGGTATGTTGAGCTTTCTGCAGTCTGCTACCTAAGTTTTTAAGCACTCTTCTCATTTACATAATCTAATTGTTACATTCATTGAAACCTATTCTCTCTTCCAAATCCTACATCTGATCTCCACTAGGTAAATGTCAGAGCAATTAGATAGAAATGCATTAGATATATACGGGAGGAAAAAGAAGATCACCAGTTTCTCAGCAGGGTTCCCTTTAACCACAGTGCAGAGCTGATGTGATCACCAATCATATCCCCTTATTCAATTTTGCCCCTAATAGCCATGGGAATAAAGAAGTGTCAGTAAAAGTAACCATTTCACTCAATTCTTTCCTGAGCACAGTCTGCACTCAAAGCTTTATTTTCTCTGTGCTCTGCATGCCAGAGGGAAACACAGAAGCAAGCCAGGTAGCTCACAGAGGGCAAGGCTCAGCACAGCAGTGGCAGGGAGGCATAGAGAAACAGGGCAACAGGCTGACCCAGGCAATTGAGATGTGGTGTAAACTTCAGAGAAAACAACACCATGTCGATCTGCCCTCCCTGTCTGCCTCCTACCCCATGCCCCTTATGCTGCAGCCCTGAAACCTGAAGTGAAGGGGCAGGGGCAGGTGGTGGTGCAGCAGCAGCAGAGAGAGCTCCACAGAGGAGTGTGGGCAGCAAAGGCAAAGTGGGCTCTTTAGGGGTTGAGGAACACTCCTCAACTTTCCTCTGCTCTTTCACCAGCTCTTTGCATCCCTCTGATGATGGCTGAGATAGGGCTGTGAAGCAGGAACGTGGCTCTAAGGAAAGGCAGCATGGGTACTGAGGGCTTAGGGAGAAGTCTTGGGGAAAGCACTTGTCATCAACATGGGAAACAGGCAGGAGGTAGCTGGGAACATTAAGCTTTGAGAGAGAACAAGCTTTCTTTAAGAAAATGGATGGGGGAGGCAAAGAAACCAGAATGAAGGGAGCATACATGTGGGTGGTGGAAGAGGTGTCAAACAGGACATCAGTGTTTCCCAGATGAAGGCTGTGCAATGCCCTCACTGGAGTGTGAAGTTCAATCAGCTGAACTGCTAATAAAAGTAAATAAATAGGAGAGGAAAAAGAGAAAGAAAAATATGATCATATCTGATAGCCATCTGTAGTCTTGTTTTTATCACCATCATCAAGTGCTCCATAGAACATCTTCTGTTCTTTTTGTAAAACCCTTGACTGTGAGAGAACTTAGTAGGAAACAGTCAAAACCATTGTTCTTGATTTCGTCTCTATCACCCAAATAGATAATGCCAATAATAATGCCAAAACCAAAAATCAAACAAATAATAATAGTAAAAAATGAAACCAAAACAAAAAATCCCCAGAATTTTATTCATTCCTCTAACAAAGAGAGTTACATGTGCTTGCTGCTAGGTTTTTGGAGACTGAAAAGACTAATGAATCCAAAACCCAGGCTTTGTGTAAATTTGTACAATACACACAATAATAAATTTTTTTAGAAATTTTTGGTTTATCTATGAAGGTTAAATTAACCACACAGCTGTTGGCTGTAGTGTCTAATTTTTATCACCTTCATTTCCAGATAAATACTTTCCCAGACTCTTGCTGATTGGAGTTACCCACACAACCTGGGTAGTCGTGCATTGTCACTTCAATACTGCCACTGAGGTTTTCCTTAGAAACTGATGACTGGGAGCCAATGTTGATGGGAATCATTTTAGAATATAAACCATGACTCAACTTTCTTAAATCCAAAGGAGACTGGGTCTATGTGAAGAATGATTGCTTCTAGGACTAGGATTGAAAGGCAAGTATTGCATTAAATATATATACTTAAATGCTTCATAAAGTGCTTAATAGAATATATACTTATTAAAGTAGATAGTGGAAGAGAATGATTTCACCTGAAATAGTTAGGTAGGACTAGAAATCTTGGCCGTGTCTTGGATGTCCTTCAAACTGCTGCAAAGAGAAAGTCTCATCTCAAAGGAGGTGGGTTAGAGGACAATGATTGTCCAAATTTACCCCACACTCTTTAGGCACTTATTTGAGTATTTCTGTGCACTCTCTGCAGGATGGGAAGAGTGAGAGAGGTCCAGAGGATAATCCTAGCTTTATCTTATCTTTCAAGTAGTTTAGTCTAAAACTAGAATTACTCTCTGGTGGGACTTCTCTTGTTTCACTGACTTGTGAAGAAGCGTTAAATTGATTGGGTGTGCCTGACTTAGTTGGGTAAATCTAAGCCTTAATTGTGGGATTTCCCTGTTGTTGAACTGGTGCAATTGTGCCATGCTGTGTTGTGGCTGCTGAACTGTTCCTGGTTTTACAAGTCCCTCTCAGAACCTTGATGGTTGTGATGCCTCTGTGTCAGAAGCCTTCTGGAGCTCTTGGCTCTCCTCAGCTCTCCATGCCGACGGTGGTTTTTAGTTCTGAGTGGTTTTACACCCCGGGGAAAAGTAACATCTCACCAAAGCTCTGATTTCCAAATGAAAAGATGTAACTATAAGAAATATTAACAATCTCCTGCTCACCAGGGTTAAATCTCTGCTGTTGTCATAGAATTTCTCCAAATAGCAGAATTTACCTGTGCTGTTCAACACAGCTGGAAACAACAGGGTAAATATTGCTTAAGGATGAATGCCAATATGTTATGCAGGTCTTTTTAAAGGTATCTGTTGTATTAGAACAGATTATTTAAACAAGATTTTTTAAATTTTTTTTTTGTATGTGTGTGTGTGTAACTTCAATCATGTTTCTCCATTTCAGGGCTGGAATATAATCATAAAAGTTAACACAGCTCTTCAGATTGTTCTTCTTTCTGTAAGCATGGCTTCATAATGGAGATTTAGTGGGCTGTAAACAGGATGTCATATGGTGCTCTCTGTCAAAAATTAATGATGGCAATGAAGATTAAATTATTCTTCCGTGAAAATACAGCACATACGCAGGGAGATGTTTGCAAGCAGGCTTAAAATAGTCCATTCCCTGAGGACAGCCTGGGAGATTACTGGCTGCTCTCTGTTCCTTGTGAGAGCCTGGGTCTACCACAAAGAGGAGCTGTGTTTAATTCCTGGGACAAAAACCCTGGGACACAAAGGGAGGCTTTTGTTTCTGTGCCTTCCAGGTGGAAGCTGTAGTCTGTGGTGCCTGGATAATCCGACACTCAGCTACCTGCGGTGCGCTCCCAGCGCTCCAATTTGCACCGCTGGCCTCCATCCGCTGCCCTCCTCCGTCAGAGCTCAGAGCCTTTCAGTCTGTGAGGGTTCATTGCGAACCTGACTCTGCATGTTGAGGTGGGTGGAGAGAGGGGGAGAAGGGATTTTCCACAAATGGAATCCAAAAATCTGCAGCATATCTGTATGAAAAAGACTTCCATTCCATCATCTGCTCCTGATTTTTTTTCCCCTAGATGCAGCACGAACATGTCAGTAGGAGAAGAAAATATTACATTTCCTGAGACAGGTTTGTCCTGATGCTGGCTAGCATGGATAGCCTGATGTGCCAAGCAAAGCTGTTTCCTGTGAGGCACGGTTTTCTGTAAATGCAGCTCTCAGGAAGCCTGTGGGGCTGCTTTCTATTTCATTTGTTGGCAGTAGATGGCTGTCTGCCTCTGCAGAGCCTCAGACCAAGCCAGAGTATTCCCCAAGCTGCCTGCTTCTACACTCCCTGAACCTATTTTCCATATTGCCACTCAGTAGAGAAGTAAATATTAAGCAGAAGATTTCATGCCTTCCACAAGGGCACAGCTTTCTCAGTGAATTCATTCCTGGTACTGGGGAGAAAATTAGGAAACTACATCTTGGAGAGAAGACGTCATTGTGACCTTTCATTCCCTTGTGAAAGAACTACAACCAATATTTCAGCTCAATGATCTTTGTCTTCTCACAGCTTCAGCAGTTACTAGTTAGGATGCTGAAATGCATCAGGTTTGGGGATTTTTACATTTTTAAATGTTTCCTTTTTTTCTTAGTCTTGTGAGCTGCCTTGATTTTTTTTTTTTTTTAATCCCCATCATCATATCCTGTGTGTCTTCTTATGTGAATCCCCTTGTAGGGGAGTAGGAGTAGATCTTTATAGCTGTATAACCCCTTGAGCCTTATAGCTGTATAACCCTTTGGGAAAACACATCTTTCCTCCTTGTTTTTGAAGCCTGTTGTCTAAGAAGACAATGTGTTCATGTACGCTTAGAATTTATGAGCTGATAAAAGTGAAAGAGGGGGAAAGAAGGTTACTACGGTACTGACTCCATCCCCTGGCACAGGAAACAGCTCATTTCAAACTGTGGTACTGTTCTGTGTACTGTACTGGACCTTTGACACATTGGATGCGTAAACTGAGTCACATCTGACATTTTAACTCCCCTAAGTTCCATCCTTATAACAAAACAAAAATATATCTGATATGTAAAAATTGACTCTTCACATCTCTGCCTCTTCAACAGCTTACATATTTCATGGGGAAAATTACCCCCTTGACAGACTTAGTCTCTCAGTAAGCAGTGAATATTGTTGCTCTTGCTCAGGAATTAGCTGAACAACATAAATTATTCTGGTAAATCAACCAGTGTGCAAGCATGTGTGTCTGTTTTGACTTATTAGTTAGAGATACTCAGCACTGGCTCCTGTTTTGGGGCAGAGGTGACTTTTCCTTCCGTAGGCAAGGGAGCCTGGCAGGGCTTCTCAGTTTTGCCTTTTAAATGGATAGATGTGTGGCACTTTTGATGTTGCTATTCTTTTATATGGGGAATGGTGTCTTTAATGAGATTTTTTTTTTCTTCTCAGAAAAGTAGTAGATTTTACTTTATATGCTAGGATCCTTAGTTCTTCCAATTGTTTTGGGGAAACCTGGTAACTGGGATATAGCCACCTAGCAGAGATTGTCTAGAAGACAGAGTGAGAGCAGAATAACCCCCTGTGCCTCTGTGACCATTGCCCTGTACACTGTGTACTCCTGCGCTATGTGATGGGCAGCTGCCTGCACCCATTTTCATCCTCCATCACACATACACTTTCACATTTTCCTATTCTGTTCAGTCACTCTGTTGAGATCTCTGCCATGGTTCCAAAGTCTGCATTTTGCATCTCTGGATTCAGCACAGCAGGTTTGATTATATCCTGCAAGCTGTATAGCCATTTTTTGGTCTATGAATGCAGGTAAGATCTAAAACACCTTCACAACAGAATCCCTTCAGCCCTGGCATGGATCAAGGCTTTGCCACCTGCTCCATATATCCAAGCAGTTTGCAGCTGCTTTCATAGCCCAGAGATGAGAATCTGTGAGCCTGGGACTGAGACCAGACATGTGGGCAGCCTGTGGAGAGAGGATGGCAACATGCTCCAAATGGCAGAGTGAGGTGGAGAAGTCTGCCATGAGTTACTGCAAGGCTGCCTTAAAATGTTGTTTGGTCTGGTGTGGGAAAGGAAAAGAGATGGCCAGAGCTGTCATTTGTGGATCACACCTGCTATCCAGGCAGCTGTGGTATATCTCAGTTAGAAACAAAGCTTCTGTAGAGTGATTCCTGTGTGACTGCAGGAGGTTCTTTTACTTTGAATTCCATCCAATGCAGCGCGCTTGTCCAATTATCCCTTTACCACAGCTGCCTATTTCTCAGTGGGATGGACTGTTTGAATAATGTATTGGCACTTCTTGTAGTGTCTGTCACACATATTAAGTGCAGATAGTGACAACAATAGATACTGAACTGCATTTTCAGATAACTCATCTGTATTTCTTCATCCATCCTCTGAATTAACTTGGGTTGGGGATTCCTGCCACAAAAGCCCCAAGAATTGTCTTTAAGTCTCAAAGTAGAAAACCAGCTGAAGTTTTATAAATGCTACCTTGTTCTACTCTAGCTGCAAAACTGTTCAAGGAGCACAGTTTAAGGGATGGTATAGCTACTGCTCACACTGGCCTCAGGATGCAGGTGTTTACACTGCCTCCTGGATTTTCCAGACCATCGAAGTCAGTTCTGAAACGTGAGTAAATCAAAACCCATGTTATTTAATAAGTAATCTTCCTTCTGGCTTAAGTCAATTAGGTGGTCAGGTCTAGATTTTTAAAGAAATTCCTCTGGAATCTGGCCAAGGAAAGCCAAATTCTAGTATTAGCCATACTAGAAGGTAAAGACTTTGCACCTAAGCAATGTGCAGTTCAGCTGAATCTAAAAATGCAGAGTTTTGTACTCCCTGACTGAACAAGTGTACATAGTGTTTTCAAATAAGCTATGTTCTTCTTGGACATGGCTATCAGTGAAATAGAATCCTAACTACTGCTTCAAATGTGACCTACCCTGAAGGGACAGAAGCAGAAAATATTAAATTTGTTGCTTGCAACATAACAACTGTGATTGCAACAGGAACAGGTCTGGAAAGACTGCTGTCCTTCATATACTGTGTGGAAAAACAGAGGTGAAAAAAGTCCAGAGTGGATGACCACCATTAAATTTCTACGGAAACAAACAAATAAATAAATAGAGTCCTCAGTAAGGACTGTAAGCAATGAACATAAATAAGGATTAATAAGGAATAATAAAGAATAATGTTGTCTCATTGTAGACAGTCTTTCCACATATGACAAGAATGACTCTTGAAATTATTGAGGAGTTTTGTGTATATTTTGGGAAGTTTTCAGCTATTATTTGTGTATTTCAAATAAGCCAAAGAAATGGATGACTATCTGAATAAAGCATCCAACTTTTGTCTTCCATTTGATCTTTCTAGCCATATGAGTAAGCCAGTCAACATCAGAGGCTATATCAAGCCTAGGAGAAAGTAGCTGAGAGGAGATACTATCTTTCTCCCCTGACTTATCTTAGAGAAAAAGCCCATGAATAATTTCACAACTTTCTGACACACTGGACTGCAAATACATATACAGTGGAAAACATCTCATTGCTGCTGTATATTTTCAGGGTTTTTTAAAAGTTCTTAATTGAAAAAAAATTAAAATACATTTTTCCTCAACTCTATCTCTTCCCCCAGTTCACTGAAGGAATCTTTTTCTGGATATCTGTGTTCAGTGATGTAAGCCTAGTCAATAAATTCAACTCTGTGTATTCAGTTGCCTTATAGAAAGGCTAATACAGCTGAGACATCAGACTTAATAACCTCTACTCTTTTTATCTGTGGTGGTCTCAGAAAAGTACAAAGGGAGATAAATATATCTCTTCTCATCAGTATGGGCTATATTTGGAAGATCTCCTGTGATGTAGATTTCCATTGTTTAATCACTCCAGGAAAAAAAACAACCCAACACAACAAAAAAACCCCTTACAAGTTCTCAACCCCTGAAAGAATGATGGAGAATCATGGTGTCTCCCAGTGTCTGAGGGTCAATATGTCCTTCGGGAAATTAGAGGAGCCTTTGTGCAGCATTTACAAGATTACTGTGGAACTAAATGAGGGCTCTCTTTCACATTTGAGTTGCTCTTGAACCTCAATGAAGCTGATGTAATCAGCAGGTCTATGTATAGGGCAGTAGAGGCTGTCAAATGAACTAGTGAAGACGTGCTGTTGAAACAGAAAAAGGGTAGCAGAAAATGTCAAAGGGAAACAGACCATAGGAATGGTGTCTGGAACACAACTATCTGGTCTTGCTTGCTCCATTTCTCAGATTGTGCAGAAAAAATTAAAAGAGTGAACATTTTTTTCATAAAGCTTACAAAAAGGGGCATCTCTTTGTAGCGGCAACTCTAAAATCTCCTTGTCTTTATTCTGGAGTGGGCAGGAAGCATGGCTGGTGTATTGTGTCTGTTTTTTTTTTTTCAATACTGCAGTTTCAGTCACCCTCTCTACCCCTGGAAAGGCCTAGATAAAGTGTGATTGATTACCTGCTTGGATCTACAGCAATTTATCTCATTCAAAATGCTAATTTGGACCTATTCATGCCCAGGTGAGAGAGCATCATTTTAAAGGCTTATTTAAAACCCTCTATCAGTTCCTAAGTTCTTTATTAGCATTGGGAGACTGTATTAAATAAACTCCAGGTTTTCCCCCTGAGCATCAGTGTCACACTGTGTCAGGCTCATAAGATACATCACGGGTGCTGTGACAAGGATGATCATCTAAAACACGGACTCATGCTTGTATGAGGCCCAGAGAGGACATAATGCAGTAGTTCACCACTGACCTTATCCAAAGTCCATGCTTTGGATATCCAAAGAACTCTACATCACCATTAGTCCTGAATTTGAATTTTTGTTGAAGTTCAGCTCAAAGAAGAGCAAAGTGATAAAAAAATCGCGTTTCACTGGAGAAACAGTCATCACCTTAACAGATATATGGATGGCTTTGATCTATTTAGGAATCACACATAAGACTCCTCATTATTACTAAATCATTGGTAATGAAAATAAGCCTGGAAAAGCTGAATCCATTAGACATTTATTTGCATTTCTCTTCATTGGTTAAGATTTCAATTCCTGAGTATTCAACAGTTCCTTCAAAAGGTGAGTCCAAATGTAGTTCATATTCTGGACTGCATTTATGTTTGGTGATTGGATCGAGTCTCATAAATACTGTGTACATACACCATAGAGAATGTTAATTTCTAAAGTGACTCAGAATTATCTTGGGGTTGTTAGGAAAGAGTTAAAATATTTTAAACATCTGAATTTGAAAAAATTAATCCCACTCTCATAATGTGATTGCCAACCATCATAATCACATCCAGATTTTTGTAGACTAGAAAGCTCTTTATAGAGGAGGTCAGTATTATTGGCCCTGATCAAGATGAAGAACTTAGAGTAGAGCAGAGAAACTGGCCCAGCATCACTCAACCAGTGATGGAAGTGACAAGAACAAAGTCCAGATCCCCTTCATCCCAACCTGATGAACTTCGCAGTGGCCATTAAACATCACTATCCTCATTTTGTGAAGGGCAGAAACTGACCCCAAGCAGAATGGAAAGGCATGGGACCTCTGTCCTAGCTGGCATCCTAAAACAGGGTGTTTCACCTGGGCCATCATCTTCCCAGCTCAGATTCTAGGCACTTTTCAATTCCTTGTACTGTTATTCCTTCTGATTTCTACATAGTCTGTTCTGACACTTGTAAAAAAAAAAAAAAAGAGAGAGAGAGAGAGAGAGAGAGAGAGAGAGAAAACCCCACAATCCTGAGTTTTCTTTTCTGAATTCCAACCAGACCATTATGCTGAGCTGAACATTTCTGAATTGAAGCAAGTCCAACTGCAGTGGCCTTGCCATAGGCACACCCTAATTAACAGCAAAAATTTCCATATGTTCCACCCTTCACACAGACGTGACTGTTCTGTGACCCAAATGCTCTCATTTGTCTTGTGTAGGAGAGTTTTCACACTGGGGGCCACTCTGACTTGTGTCACTGCCTACATCTGCTTACCTTTCATGTGGTTTCCTCTTGCTTCATCTCACTGTAAAGTTATGATGTTGAATTTTCGACATGGCAATTATTTAGATGGTGACAGACTGGCATCATAAAAATTATGGTGACTTCACTGAGCAACCAAGCAGAAGTAGCCCAGTTCTGAGTAGAGAAAGTTATTTTTTAAGAAAAAAGGAATATCTTTGAAAAAAAGGGAGTAAAACAGTTAAAGCCAGCTTGCTAGCTGCATGAACAAACCTTGTTGTCTCTCTCCTAGTGAGCAAAGCCAATGCACAGTAGATTTTTGAGAAACATTCAGATCCCAAAAACTCTCATAGTGCTTATTTGTAGTTTACACTTACATATTTGGATTTCTTTTTTTATTTTATTTTATTTTTTTAACTGGGCAGGAATGGGTCTTGAAGTCTTTTCCAGGAGCCTTGCATTGCTGCTATTATAACTATTACTGCTCTATTGTGTGTATGGGGCAAGAGGCGTTCATTGGATTTTTGGAGTAATGAAATAATAAGATTTTGCCTCCTGCTGCCCTGAAACATCTAAACAAAGAAAGTGAAGCTTGGATGAGGCTGGAAATAAACTCTCCTGTGATAGTTCTGTACTTTGAACTCCAAATGCAGGCAGTTAATGGCATTTACTATTTGCTCAGGTTTTTTAGCCAGTTTATTCTTCTTTTGACCACAGCACTGCATGCCTCACTCTAGTGTGGGAACAGGCTGGAACAAGTGTGGTCCTTCTCCACCTCTCCTTCATGAAGGCATTGTACATGGGGGCAGCCTCTGAGATACCCAGACTTATGACAAGATATGACCTGTACAATATCATAAACAAATAACCCTAGGCAAGGATAAGACCTGATAGTATTGGTTTTGTAAACATATGCAGTGAGCAAATCACACCAAAACAGAGGATTCTTGTAACTGGTCCTCTACTGCAGAAATCCATCACTTCTATAGCCCTTATATTCCTGGCCAATAATAGCTGCTCCTGCCTTGGAAAAATTTGCTGATATATTTATCTCCCATTTCTGGTTCTAATGATAGCTGTGTCTTATGGGTTTTGTGGGATGGTATTTTCTGACACTGCATCGCATCTTTTCGGAGTCAGCTGGAAACACTGTGGACATCCAAGCCAGACTGGTATTCCTTAAGGGGGATATTTTGTCTGTACAATGGATCTATCTCCACCTTAGCTGTGGAGCCAACAGGGGTTAATGGGATATTTCACGGGTCTCAAGCCAGACCTCTGCAACAGGAAAGAATTCACTCTCATCATGTTTGTGTTAAACCCTATGCAAATACAACATCCAACATTTCTCTCCACCTGGCTCTGTACCACCTATCTTTATTTTTTGCTAATTCCCCAAAGCCCTAATTTGCAGTGCTGGTATGAGAAATCTGACAGGAACATATGACAGCTCTGGCCAATCTCTCCCCTTAGATGTAAGAAAGACAGTTAATAACCCTTTTAGAAGAACGAGACAAAGAGCCTGTATATATCATCTCTATGTATTAACATGCTACATATGTGGCCTATCCTCTGCATCTGTCTAGGGAAAATGCAGGTTTCTGATGTTGCTGTAGGCTGCTATTTTCACAGTGCAGCTGAAGGACATGTTGGTGCCATCTTAGGCAGTTAGGTCAATCAGTCACCTGAAACATGTCTGTGCCCCAAACCATTCAGGCATCCCAGCTAACAGGAACACACCCTCCACCATCATTCGAATTTGGATTTTAAAGAGAGGATACAAAGAGATTCTTCATGTTGCAGATTCTCTTATTTTTCTGTGTGTTTGGGGGAAAACACAAATTTTTAGTATTTAAAATAGTTATCAATTGCAGCTTTTTTTCTTAAAACTTAAATTTATCACAGATGTTTCATAGGTATATTCTAAGACATTTTAATGGACTGTGTATTCAGTGATTAATCCTGAAAGACCTTAGTAGGACTGCAGAGCTGTACAGGGGTTAGTCAGCATCAGCCAAAGGAAAAGCAGATTCATGTGAATGTAGATCCAGAGACATTTGGCACTGGTCTCTCTGTGATAAAAAATGAGGTAAGATGCCTCCTGTCTCTCAGCCCCCTTTTTGGAAGGCTCACTCAGAGACACTCAGAGACAACCTGGACACAGCACAGAGGTTCAGCATCAGCCTCTGAACTGCTGCAGCAGAGGTGGGACAGGATTGTGCTGGTGCTGTGCCCATCCCATTCCTTTGTCTTTCTTCTTTCCAAGGATCTGGCACAAGTGCAACAGAGTGGAAAAAAAAGTTTCATTCAAGGATCACAAACTGCAAGTCAGATTTAGCTGGATACCCAAAAATATTAGCTTACAAATGAGAATGGAAACACTCTCCAAGCAGAGTTCAAAATTTTTGGCAGCCTGGCTTGGCCCAGGGCTGTCGATACCTCGGATCAACAGAAATCAGTGGGAAGGGTTGGGTTTGCATGTGCTTGCTGAGCAGCCCACAGCCCACAGGTTTGCTGCAAATCCTAGGAAGGCTCAGCTCCATAGCCATGGGGCCATGGAATGCAAATCAGTTCAAGGGATCCACTGGCCAGGAGAGGCAAAGCCATGTGCAGTCTGTTATCTTGCCTAAATATCTGCGGCGTCAACAAACTCTTTGTAGAGATAACAGTTATTTGGTTCCCGCAATTTAATTGTGTTACAAGAACATATTTATTACGCGGCTGCCTGGTTTCTGAGGGCAGTGCAACAAAAGCCTTGGCATGGCCAGAGGCTCTGTATTTGTCAGCAATTTGCGGGGCTCGCCCACTGAGTGCTAATTTTGGCAGGGTGTGAGAGCAGTGCCAGCCGACAGCGTCTTGGTTAAGCGAGCATCAGCGGCGAGGCGAGGGTGCCGCGGGGAGCGCTCCGTGCGGGTGCGGTGGACTGAGAGAGGGAAACAAAGGGAGGCAGGAACGCATTTCCCACCCTGGGGGAGCAGGGAAACAGCTCGCCTGCCCATTCGTCGCACGTGATGGAGGCAGGAGCAGAAGGGAGATTTTCAATCCAGCTCCGCTGTCTCCTCCTGGTGCCGGGGAGCGGTTGCCATGGATATCTGCTGATGGGAGGGCACGGCAGCGCCGCGGCTGGGGGAGCTGTCTGGGGTGAGGGATGAGCTGGAGGATGCTCCTGGCTGCGGGGGGCAGCAGCAGGGATGTTTCCACTGGCAGGGAAGCTGACGATTTTGGAATGGGATGAGGTCTTCCCCAGAGTGTGGCATCCCCCCCTCTCCCCTCTCAGGCTACTGAGCCTTGGGATGAATTAGCTGTGTCCCAAGAGCTCAGAGGGTTATTTCTGAGCCATACCTTTGTTATTTCTCTGTGTGTGAGTGCATGCAAAATTTGTCTTTGAAGCCCCTGGTCCTGCTCTCTAGCCGCAAGGCAGGTGCAGAGCTGGCATTGTCTGTAAAACTGGCATTGCAGGACTGTCTGCATGTGTGTGTGTATGTGCAGTGCCACACTGGAGGTTATGGTGTGTGGCTTTTTTCTCTCTTAAACAAAGAACCCAGTTGCACAACTTTATTTTTGTGACCCTGGCTGCTGATTTCAATGGTGGTTTGGGGTGGACAGAAATATCCCTTGTGTAAATGAAAATGCTGTGATTGTCCGAACCTGTGTATTTCTTGTTCTGCTGCTCACAGGCTGCAGTCCCAATCCTCTCCTGTTTTACTGTTGCTCAGAAATGGTAAATGCCCATGTGAAGAATAACAAACTACAGTTATTCTTCTGTTTTGCTGAATTAGCAAGAATGAACTCAAGGTATGCTCTTCTGAAACACTATTTAATAATGATGTGTGACTAATATTTTTTTACAGCCCCGGTCCTTTCAAGCTCTGTACTCATTGCGTTGGCTGCTGCCACATTAGTTTAATTCAAACCTCCCTGTTTGAGCTCCATCCCAGCATGAGACTATAAAAATAGGATGGAATTTGCCTGAAATATATGAAACACATAGATCTCAACTTGTAATCATGTCCTCCTTTAAGCCAGTCCTCATGAAGTGCTGTTAAAGGCTGTGCTTCCTGTGGGTAGAAACCAGCATGGAACACAGAGGTGAGGTCTGAGGAGGCAGTACTGGTCTTAGCTGACTTGTGACTCATTTAGCTGTGATGTACTGGTGATAAACTAGTCTTGCTGAGGACAGAGGATGGATTTATTTTCATTAAATGAAAACAAACACATACATCATTAGTTCTTTATACACTCTGAATGGAAGCACATCAATGAAAATTTATTCCCAAGGGTATGCTCATCTCTAGGCAATGTTCCTGATTCAAGATGCTCAGGAGCTAAGGAGTGATCAGGTGGACATGAATATGTTCAACCTTAGAAACGTGAGTAATAGCCACATTCAAGTGTCAATGTCACGCATTTTCAGGATCAAAGCTTTAAGGGTGCAGTCTTGTAGAAACACTCCCCACATTCTGATTTGATGCACAGAAGTATTTGAAAATGGCAATATTTTATGGCTAAGTTCATTTTATGACATAAAATACCAGGGCAGCTATTATGTAAAATAGCTGAGAATATTTTTTTATGATGGCTTTCTACACAGGTGATTATGGGTACTGGTGGATTTTCGCTTTGAGAAAGACTTTGAGCTAATAACAGAATGATTATGGAGTTAATGTGTACCTGCATGCAGCACCCTTGGTAGGTGCAGTGCAACAGAGTGGAGACAAATTGTCACAAGACAAATTAATCCCTGGTGTAATATTATTAATTTATAGGGTTGAATTGGTTGTGAATGATTAGTTCATTATGAATCACCATAAATCCATTCTAGCAACTGAGCAGATTTTCTTGTTTAGAGGAGTAAAAGGAAACAGCAATCATGTTTCTAATCAGCTGTCATAGTCTAAATAATAAGGATAGTACTAAATCCTGATTTTCTGTATTTAATGGGAAAGCATTCTACACAAATGCCAAGAAAAAGGGAGATAATCCACCTGATATGTTAATTTTCTAAAACTATGGACACCAAATCTATCAAAAATTCAAACCCAGAAGTAACTAAAGCCAGATTTAACTGAATGTTAGGAGGGGGAAGCTGCATTTTTGGAAAGAGTGATATATATATTGATGTACAAAACTTAGGTAATTAAATTCTATCCAAATGGGAATGAATGTACAGCTAGTCTAATTACAAGAAAAAAAAAAAAAAAAAAAGTCCCTACACATCTTGTCAGCATAGGAGGGGGCCTGCCTTTGAGAAGAAATGGAGGTCCACAGCTAGGACATGCTGAACATTGAGACTCATTTCATATGAGGAATTTCTTTCATGCGCTATCTGTCATTGTGCATGGAAAAGCAGATAAAAGATATGAGAAAACTGATTTATGTCATAATTTACTAAAATAAGATTATCATCGTTTTGGAAAATGTCCTTAATCTGGTTCTCAGACACTTGTCTGTAAGAAAATGACATGTTCATCATGACTTTTTACTTCCCTGTATCTTACTTCCCAAACTGATGTACAGGCTCTTGTCCTACTGCTTTGTTCATCACTGTGTCGTTGTTCTGCCTATCTTTGCCATATTCTACCTCTTTGTTCTATCCATCTACCTTTTGCAGTATTATTTCTTACTACCCACAGTGTCAACACCAAAAAAAAAGTTCTGCAGTAATTTAAGCATTTTACGTAATTCTTAATCTGCAAGGAAATTTAATATGAAGCGTGGACAGAATGGAGATAAAGCCATGTTAATCTCTTTGCCATTCTTCATCAGCTGAAGTGGGCATTCAAGTCATAAGCAGCTCTGTCCTTTCTCAAGTGCAAGGACAAGCTAATGAGCCAAAGAAGCAAATCATTTAGGTCTTCTTTGCAGAAGCATAGTTTAAGAAGCATAACATTCCTTGTCCAAGAAAATAGACTTATCTAATACAGAAATCAAAGGAGACAGAGGTAGCCGACAAGCAATCCTTTGGTCTACATAGGACAATCACGTAGGTTTTTCTTTATATTTTAATCAGGTAACGTTGAAAGCTGTAGAAAGAAATTGGACAGAATGACTCACTCTCTCCTCACAGTGTCTAGAGTACAGACTCTGGCAGTGCAGTGTCCTGCCATATCCATAAAGCCAACTTTTGGAGTAAAGGGAGTACTCAATCATTAGCTGCATGCTGAAAACACCAAGAGTATCATCTGGGGTGATTTTTGGTATGAAGGTCATTTGGCTTCAGTCTGGACTCAGAGTACTGAGTCTTTGCTCTAAAGAAGTAATTCCTCTTGGCCTTGGTAAAGAGAAAGATTTTCCCTTTACCCCAGTGCCATTTCATAGGTGTGACATTCAAGGTAACAAAGCTGCAGATAAACAACAGTAGCTTTGTAATTTTTGGAAGTTCTTCCAAGTGTTTGCCTCTGTTCTAGTCTCCATGAAGAGGCTGGCTTTGAGAAGGTAAGTCTTGTGCTTTGTTGGGGAAATGTGGCTCCTACAAATTTTACAGTGGACAATGTCAGCATGACATAATAGCAGTATTTTCCTATTTTCTCATTTTGTGTCGTGGCAGGCTGCAGCATGCTCTGATGTAAATGTTGTAACACTGTGGTGTGTCTGTCTGCAAAGCCATGCAGCGATGTGTCTCAAAAAAACCCTACACATGAGTAATTTCCTTATTAGAGAATTGCTCATGAAAGCTGTAGTTTTGATAAAATGAACACTCACATGCATAATTAAGCAGCTACATGGTGTTGTGTATCACACCAATTTGATGATCAAGATGAAGTGCAATGATTTTGAAAAGTAATAAGGGAAATATAAACAGCAATATTATAACTATGTATAGCAGGAACAGGACAGAACTGACATTACTCTTTATTAGAACAAGGCAATGTCTTTGTAGATCCACAAACAACATGATTTCAATAATTTCTGAACTTGGAAACAGATGTACAGTACATTCTCTCCAGCAGTAAGACTTTGGTTTTCAGCTCATCTGCCAGAGAAATTACAAACAATGATAAAGCAGATGTGAGGAGAAAGAACCTAAGAAAACCCCGTATGTCCAAGTGTCTTGTCATGGCAGTATATTTTCAAAAGCCACAGTAGTAGCCACTCAGTACTCTGAGACATTCTCCATTAAAATGCACCAAACCAAAAATCATTCCTTGTCCAGCTTTAGATCAAGCTTTGTCATAAGCAATAAACAGGACTCTACTCTCCAAGTCAAACTTGCAATTTGTTATGGGGTACCTTTTCAGGACTATCACTACTGAGCACCATTAAATATCTGACCCATGGTAGGAATGGCCCATGATAGGCTGCAAACTGGTGAAGAATGACATGTCAAGTGCATAGATGGTATAGAGCTGTGTATTACTTCTGTCACCAAAGTGATAGGAGAAAGAGAGAAAAAAATACCTGCCAGTAGATTGAGCCAAGGCGTCTCTCTAGTGGTACAACCACACCCCCTCCCTCCCCTCTGCTCAGGCCACACTATAATCTCAGAAAACCTGAAGGATGGAAAGCTGAGGGAAACCTGTCTGGAAATGCCTTGCTTATGTACAGAAACAGATGGCTCAGTTTGAACCGACCAGCAGAACTCAGGAGAAAAAAAATTGATGTAGTGAGGAACTTTTACCCACATGAATCCTAATTTTTACTTGCTCAGATGTCACAGTTGGTGTCGGCCAACCTTTCCCGGCTAACCCTGGCACCTGTGACAAGTAAGGTACAGCCTAGTCTGCGGGCAGACCGAGCCGATCCTGTGGGCTCTTTTCTCCTAGGCACTGCGTGACTAAGGCAAGGAGAGAAGGAGGACTCTGTTGAGGGGTCTGCCACAGAAGTCTATTGGAGCGTCACAAGAAACCACCTCAAGCAGTCTGCCCCAACAGAGCACAGCCTGCCCTATGGCAACAGTTTATATACCAGGGAGGAGCAAGGGGCAGGGTTAGGGGAGGAACCAATCAGGGAAGGTCTGGGAGTTAAGGGATGAGGGATTTCCCAAGGAACCAATCCTTGGGGGAAGGAGGGAACCTCTTGGGTCCTGTCCAATCACTCAACGCCTCTCTTGGAAATTTCTAGACCCAGGGAGAGGCCTCGTCATGATTGACAGGCCCTGGGGGTAGAGGTACAAAAGATTGACAAATAACTGAGCATGGGACAAACCATACAGGGGATGAGGAAGGGGTGCATGGAACAAACCAACATCAGTACATGAACTAAGAAGATAAACTACATAAGACAAGTTACAGAATATGAAACAAAACACACCACTACACTCAGAAACTTGTGTGAAGAGATAGGCAAAGGTGTGCTTTAGCTTTCAAGGAGAATGTTAACCAATAGCACAGGCATATTCACCCTTCTGAGTCTGAAAATTCATTTCTCATGGACTAGCATCAAGTTCCTTGTAGATCAAGATATTGCTGGATTCCTGATTCCCTTCTCTTTGCCTGCCAATGCAGCACACCAAGTGCTGACAGTGAGCTGTATTGATGCTGATATTCAGAGGATGAGCTCTGAAAGCTGGCCAGAAGTGTTTTGGCCAGATGTGCCTCCCTTTCCACAGTTTCCTTCTCAATATTATGTTCAAGAAGTTTTGAGGCTGATCAGGAGAGATGTCCACCCTGATGTTTTTGTGACTTAGACTATTTGTAAAAAAAAAAAAAAAAAAGTATATTAGCACTCTCTAACACAAGTCTAGCCTATCAAACATCATAATTCAGCACTTGATGGACTTGTCTAAGGCTGCACTTCATTTCCAGCAACATATTCTCTCTGAGTCTCATTTCTGTTTTTTTTTTTTGTTTGTTTGTTTGTTTGTTTTTTGGGGGGTTTTTTGTTTGTTTGTTTTTTCCTTTTGTTTTTATATCAATTTGGTTTTAATATCAGTCAGGGAATTTTGAGGAAAATGAAAAGCACCTGGAACTTTATGATTTTGTCCAGCATTTTTCTTTAAATAATGAAATCCTATGTCCAAGGATGTAGATGTGTAGAGCCCTAAAAATGAAAATCTGATTACCTAGTATTTATAGCCTTTCACTCCTTTATACAATGGTGTGTTAAGCTTCCTTCCACTGCATGTATCTGTGGCCCTGACAGGATCTTGGGCAAAACTTCTATTTGTCCCAGCTTCCCATTCTTCAGCTGTTACAAAGAGAACCATTTTCCTTCACTCCATTACCTTGAAGATGACACCCACATAAGGAAATGTAAAACAATTCACATTGGAGATAAAAGAATGCCTCTTACCTCATCTGGTCTCTCATGCTAGCTAAGTATTTTCCCAACGAATTTCCAGTCTAATTGTAAGCAGTAGGGATTTCAAATGTGGTTAAAACATGTCACTCATTTTGGAACAGCCAGCCCCAACTATATGAAAATAATTCTCTCCCAGAATTTTATGGTGGCCATCTTTAGTATAAACAGTCTCAGCAGCAGCAGCACAATAAATAGCAAGTATCACTGTCTTGTCAGGAGACCTGCACCTGTAAAGGTAGTTCTAATCTGTCTCTAAGACATATGGAGAGTGTTAATAATAACTAAGTAAGGGTTTTCTTCCATGAACTCCAAGCCAGCATCAGGGATCATACTTCAGAATCACATTATTACAGCAGTAGATGATCTATTGCCAACTACCTAAGTACAAAGAAAACTTGCCACAGCTTAGAAGTGCCCACTAGAGACCAATGCTTCCCTGCAGCACTTCATCTTTTTTAAACAAGGGATGAATGCATTTCTTTAAGTCCTTGCTCCTGGATTTTTCTTTTCAGGTTTCTCTCAGTGGGGACTGGCTCCTGCTAAAAAATTGTCTGGGGATTCAGGTCCCAGAACACTTGTATTCTCTGAGACGTGGGGAAGGTTGTAGCCAGCCCTGCAGGGGCTCTGGTGCATCCAAACTGTACCTCATGCTCCTTCGGGTGCCTTCATGGGCAGTTGCTTCCAGCAAAGGGTTCAGGGAGTAGGAGGACAAGGAGACGCTACCTACTGCTAGTGTTGCTTCGGAGTCAGAGATGAACAAGGAAGCATGTCTGAAAGAGAATCTCTGAGGCTTAATCAGGATGAAGAGGTGAAAAATTGTGGGGAAGGGGGAACAACTTGAAAGAAAAAAAAGGAAAAAAAAAGGCTGAATCATTTGGAAATTTTTGTTACAAATATTTAGGCTTTGTGAGTATAAACGAACTAATTCATCGAACAGTTCTTTTCAACAGCAAAAAGCAGCTATATATCTTAAAGATCTGTACATGTTAATAATTTCAAGTTATAGAAGACAATCTAGTACTCAGCAACATAACAAAGGAAAATAAAAAAAGCAGAGAAAAATCCTCAATTACGAATAGTCAGCAGCACTGCACAAAATATTTCTGACCCCACCATTTCAAAAACCACATCTGCTGGTGCAATGAAGAGAGCCCCTGGGAGACAAAGTTCCTCCCTGCCTCCCTGCCTCCTCCCTTTGTCCCGTCCCCACCTGCTCCCTCTGGGCTGCTCCCATCCTTCCCTCTGGGGCTGTGCTGTAGCTGAGGAGGAGGCTGCCCCAGAGCAGGGTTAAGGGGCACGTGTGCTGGCTGGACATAGGGTGCACTTACTGCTGTGCTGATGAACTGTGCTGGCAGCTGCTGCTGTGGGGAGAGAGCTGATTTTTTCTCACCTTTCCATCTCACTGTGCTCTGGGATCAGCACAGAAAACTGATGATCTTGTGTCATGCCGTTTCAGGGAGTTCATCTGGCTGCAGAGCAACTATTAAATCAGCAAGAGGAATATTTTCCTGCTGGTTTAGGTCCATTTGCCTAGAGATATGCCAGCCCAGGGAAGCAGGATGGACTGGGTGCCTTGTATGGGGAGACTCAGATCTGGCTGTGCAGCAGCCACTTGGGCCAGCTCTGCTGTATCCCAGAATCACACTGTGAATTTAGTCTGGATCAGGGCGCAGAAGCTTTTTTTAAAGTCTTTGAGGACTAAGGTCCAGCTAGAAATGTGGTTTTGCTCACCTTTGCAGAAGTGAGAAATCAGAGCTGATGCTAAATAAAGGCAAAATAAAGGATACAGTGGAGAATAACAGTACATTTCTAGCTTCCTCAACTAAGATGTGTGAGAGCATATTGTACTGCTCTGTGCATTCATGTAATATTTGGGGATTTCCTGTCTAAAGCAACAAGACAGGATTATAAGTATAATTCACCATGTCCTATGGCCCAAAATATGCTTTTACTGTGGGAAGCAATAGTATAAATAACACTGGAGTAGTCCAGGATTTTTTCTCATTAGCTTTCAAGTTTCATTTCAAAACAAATGTTTGCTTTTCCAAGTTGTCAGGATCTCAGCTGAGATTCAAAAGGTAACTGTACTTATTTGCATACCAGCACTGATCTTTTTCCTTCAAACATATGACAGACTAATTTTTACACCAGTGACATTTGTCCAACTTGATTCTCTTAGGTAAAGACAAAATGCAGGAATTATATGAATACTTTTCCAGACACTTTGTAAATTTGGCTACAGAGGAAACTAAGGAATGAAGAGATGATATATCTTGTTTCACAGGAACACAGCAGACAAGCAGAAGAGGTCTTGTGTCTTAACTTGGTACTGTCTCAATTATACAATATTATGAAATGCTATTTTTTGGAAAAAAATAGTTATTTTTTTTAATGACAAACAGAATGCAGGTTTATATCTTTCTTCTGCTGATAAATTCTATAGAGAAGAAAAAAAACAATACCATTTTCACCAGAAGGAAAAAACTGTTACTACAGAGTCGACAGACTTATTAACAACACTTTATTTACTATAACACCTTTTCAAAATGGAGCCTAACTTCATCAGAGCAAAAATAAAATAAAAAATCAAACACTAGAAGATGCAATTAGCACTTATTGCTCTCTTCATGTTTTAGTTGGTATCTGTCTACCCTGTTCCATCTAATAAAAAAAATCTAACAGTGTTCATATAAGAGTTTTCCACAGGTTATATTGATTTTGAAATGGTTTTGTTTAAGTGATGCAGTCCTGGTCTGCTGGAAAACCTGAGAATAATCACTTTCCTGAAGTTTCCTGAAAGTAAAAAATGACCCATCTTCTTTCATTTTTTCATGGCCTCTTTGTTCCCCTCCCTTCTGTTAAATGTGTATCCCCAAGCATATAAAAATCCATCCTTTTAGCAAGAATTTTAAAAGCTGTTGCTAGCAGTTCTGACATTAACTTACAATTTCAAAGGCTTCTCTGTCTCCCAGTCAGCGACTGAGCAAGGAGTCAGGGCAGCTGCCACTCCTGGACTGTGTCTGTGTCAGAGCAGTCAGGTACTGGCTGGTTCTGCCCAGGCTTAAGCAGAGCCCCAGCTCCAGCCCAGGAGCTGTGAGTGCCCTGGTGCAAAGCACCCTGCTGAATGCTCCCAGCCACCTGCAGGGCTCTGGGATCCCAGCCAGTGCTTCCATATTGTCCCTGCTGCATTGCAACAGTACAGCTGTGCAATTCAGTTTATTAATACATTGAAGAAAAGGAGATACTTAGACTGGCTGCACCGATGCTGCTTTCCTCAAGGCCAGAGCCTTATTGTCCCTGCTGCATTGCAACAGTATGGGTTGGTTTTTTTTTGTTTGTTTGTTTGTTGTTTTTTTTTTCCTTTTTTATTCTCTGTCTCACTTTGCCACTCAGCAGGTCCTGTTGGTCCTGTTCAAGCCAGTGCAAAGGTAAATTCCAATTCTTCATTTTCACATATGAGCACAGGATATTATGGAAAATCTACACTGGCCTTGGACCTCTGCTTTAAATACGCTACAGATGTAGCAACTCAGACAAAATAAAAGCCAGTCACTGTG
Source organism: Pycnonotus jocosus (assembly GCA_013400435.1). Lineage (NCBI taxonomy): Eukaryota > Metazoa > Chordata > Aves > Passeriformes > Pycnonotidae > Pycnonotus > Pycnonotus jocosus. The sequence goes on along the minus strand of VWYP01034179.1, from coordinate 87,675 downwards.
ACCTAAACCTAATTGCCCTGGAGGAAAATTGGCAAAAATGGTTACTAGAAAGTTGTGCTAAAGAGTGCAAGCTTATAACCAATGCTAAATACTGGGTATCTCCTCATGGAGTGCCCATCCATTCTAGTGGAAAAGGAGATAATAGTGATCTATCAAAAGGCATAATCTACTAGGAAGAATTTAATGAAAAAAAATTTGATTTTCTGCCTTAATATAGATTCAAGCTTTGAAGAGGAGGATTGTCCATCTGCTGTGTATTTCATGGACGCATATTGTAGGTTAGACACACTTGCCACAACCATTCTGCAGTTGATCCTGTGATCAACTGCTTGTGGCTTTAACATTATTCATGGCAAACAGAGGAAAATAACAGTGTAGACTTCTGTTTTGGGGCTCTTGGAAACAAAGCCTTAGGAAAACACAGTCATTATAGTGATGATACTAAGGATTAGTTTACTTCAACTGAAAATCTGTTACACAAATAATATTCAAAAGCCTTTTGAAATATGGCCTTCTTTTCCTTCCCTATTCCTACAGTTTTTCCAGTATTAGGCTTTCTGTTATCTTATTACAGCATGCTTAAAACTTTATCAACCTACTGTGTAAGCTAAAAAGATAACCTGATATGCTTGCATAAAGAGAATGAATAGAATTGCAGGAAACAATTTTTTCTGTAGAAAACATTTTAAATGCAGACCTTTTTATTATTTCAAGCTAGTTTGGATTGAAAAAGTCCTAACATTCTGCAGTTATGTATGTATGTAGTATGCATGTAGATATGATACATATTAATTTATTAAATTATATGTAAATTGCCTCTTCCCTTTGTTCTCTGTTATCTCCCAACTTTTGTGTAATAATATTAAGGCTAGGCCCCCAAAACTGAAATAAGCGAGGTATATATTTAGGCACATATATTGATATGCAAATTGGGAACCTAAAGATACCTATGTATTGATTTTTATCGTCCGGAAACCCCCTAATTAGGGGCTTTTTTCCCTACAAAGTCCTCTACCAGGGTTTAAAAGATGAGTGGGACTTGCAGCTTCTGTCTTGAAAGATGTTTATTCAATTTCTTATCTCAAGATTCGTGTGCTGCCAACACCAGGCTTAACGTGCTGGAAGACACTCCACTAAGTGCCCCAGACAGTGGGTGCTCAAGGTCTTTTAAAGATTTCCAGTCCAATTGACTCTTAAAACGTATTATATTTACAGTTTTGTGCCAATAATCACTATCGATTCTAGACATGCAATTTCTACATCTACCAATGTCTTTGTGCCATGCTCACAGCAGAAAATAGAGTCGAAGGAGAAGAGGAAGAACCCAAGGCACTGCCCAAAATTCTCCATCTTGCTCTCATCCACTTCCATTCTAAAAACCCAAAACTACAAATTTTCACCCTGTGACAAACTAAACTACTACCTATTCTACATTTTTGTTGTTTTCAACTCATCTATGAGTGTTGGAAGTTTTCTCCATGGACCAAGGTCAAAGGCAATGCTTTCCTGGGGTCTCAGCCAGGGTCTTGGACCCTCCAGGGCAACAGGAAAGGTTTTCCCTTTGCCTTGGACTCCAACACCTATGCTGTAGGACTCTTCCCTGCTTCACCTCACTTTAGACAATATATTTCTGCCAATATATTTGTCTTTAGTATTTGCAGACTGACTGGTGCTGTGTGTCATTCAGGGAGAGATAGAATACACTTCCAGGTTTACCATTCTCAGCTTTACACCACTCATGAACTCCTCTCTGCTGGCTCTTCCTTGAAACTTCTGAGTAGCTTCAGTCTGTAATATGCCATACAGCTAAAACAAAACAAGTGGATTCTCTGCAAGTATATTTCATTCATCCATCTAAATATAGGCATCCATTGTCTCAGGCTAGGCAAAATTCAACTTGTGATCAGCAGTTGATTTCTATTTACACTCTCAATAAAGCTAGAATAGGAGGTTTATCCCAATGGAAAATGTAATTACTCAGACCTCCCGTGGACTGTAGGGAGCTACAACAGTGCTGCCTAAAAGAAAGCTCTGCAAATACAGAACAGTTTTGAAGAAAAGCAAACAGTAAAATGTCACTAAAATGATTTAAATTAGTGAAATCAAGAACCTGAAAATTAGTTATCCTGTTTATATTTGATTCCTCTCCATTACAATGTTGTCTGCAGTACAAGTAGGGGCTATCCATAAAATGTGGGCTATGTACTTAGGTGTACTTCAGTATTTATGGTTTCTCTCAGCTTGCTCCAGACTTGGGGCAGAGGGTTGTTAATAGACAAGAATGATTAGTGTGGTTTGGGGCTGTATGAGCTCAAGCCAATGTTACAGGTGAGGGACGGTACAGCAAGTTATTTATCTGAGATGGTCAAAGTCAAAGCTGGTACTGTGGCCCTTGATCATTGTGGTTCAACTTCATATTGATTTAAATCAGAAGAAACTTTGCTAGTGCCAAAAAACCTGTGCTAGCATAAAGTGCACGGAGATCAGACCTGGACCTTGTGGGACTGGAGTGGTGGCAAGTGCTTTTGACAGATTATTTAATGTTTTGCTCAAATCATCTGAGATATATATTGACAATTGAACTAGTTGGATCTGGATGTGGGAAGGAAACTTCACAGATTTCAGCTTTGTTTGCGTGGGTTGAAAGTGATTCTCCAGGGTGCATCCACTTCTTCTAACTGCTCAGCTGTGAGTCTGAATGAAGGCTGGAGAAACAAAAAGCTGCCTATGCAGACTAAACCACTTGGCTCTCTGCCCTCCTCAGTGTTTACCCAGGCTGCAGTCTGTTTTAGCAAAAGAAATCAAAGAATAAATATGCTTTAAGGTCTAAAGATTCTCTCAACTATGTAAAATCCAACATAGGGGCTGGGAAGGGCAGCTGCTCATTTGCATTCCTGGCATCCACTGCTAATAACTGGAAGAAACTGTAAGAAATGTTGATTTTGAGATGCATTAATGTTTAAAGGAAAACCACAGCTAACAGAACATTTTTTTCCTTCATTTTTGCACTTTCTGTGCTCTTTAGACACATATTTGAGATGCCCTCATACCCAACATTCCTTCTACAGGAATGTGTGTCTTTGTTACTGTGCTGATCTCTCCAGACATGTTTTTCAAGGGTAAGCTCTGCAAAACTGTATTTTCCTTTGGCCCAAGGTTTTCCTCTCTCAGACGCACTTGACTTGCCCTAGTGACTTAACTTGGGTTTTGCTCTCTCAATTTATTTCCCAGTTTATGATGACTATTCCTCTCTCCCTCCTTTCTCCAAACTGGAAAAGAAAATAGTAAATGACAAAGGTTTCCTTACAATAAAATGCATCTGTGGCACTTTATACCACAGAAACTTTTCAGATTTGCAATTCTTCTGAACACATCTGGGCTGTAAAGACCAGCACTCAGAACATTTATGTTGACTAGAGGAAGTCTGGACAGGAGTACTGAGCACAGAACTGGAAGTATGGGTTCCTAAACTTTCCCCATCTCTGCCTGTAATGATTTATAGGCATATTTTGTCCTAACAGAACTTCCTCATGTTTATAGTATCTTGCTAATCATTATCATATCTTCCAGCATTCAGATGGGTAGAAGACAATGGTCCTCAGCTCATGTTTTGGACTGGACCCCAGTTAGATCAACTGAAAGAAATGGAAAGATTATAATCTTGCCATAATTTTGGCAAACACAGCCTTTTGTCTGTGTTGGCCAAAGAGAGCCCGTGCCACACTTACACCAGTGGTTTTTCTCCAACAGCTGGTCCACATCACAAAGCACAAATATTCCTGTAAGCCTCAATAGGTCAGCAAGATGGAAATTCCCATTCTCTTCTACTTTAGCAGAAAGTGAGAGCCTCTGGTCTGGTATTAAGAAAATATTAGCCTCGTTTTCCATACTGAGGTGCTGTTGAGATCTGATGAAAATTTCAGAGCAAAACTGAGCTTTCGTTTTCCCTGACATTTGTGCACTTCTTGTCAGCACCCAAACCTATGTAGACTGGTAGTTTGAGTTATCACCTGAAGCAGCTCTGCTTACATATCACTTTCCTGTATTGTTTTTGTGGTGGCATTTCTTTGGCCCTAATTCCTCTAGCAAGCCTCTTTCTCCATAGGAAGGCCAAGAAGATGAAATCCTGGCTTGCTTGAAGTTAAAGGCAAAATAATCATGGACTTTAACAGGGCCATAATTTCAGCACCTAGCACCATAAAGCAGACTTTGGTACAACTGATTTCCTGAATTGCATTTGCTGAATATATGGTTTATTCTAAGGTTTCTCTGTGGTTTTTGTTCAGAAAGTATCCACAGTGGCTTCTGGCTTCTTTTCTATTTCCTCTGTAACAGCACACAGTATTGTGGCAATTTAACAAATTAATTTAAGGGTTCACCTTAATAAAGGATATAATAATAATTTTTCTAAACTCACAATGGCTCAAAATCACCACTATTAAGGTTCCATAGGATTCTCCATCCATTAGCAGATGTAATTTCACAATCATAAATCCCCACACCCTCCAAAAGCAGGACACAGAATTTTTTCAGTAGAAATATGTTTTAGACTCAAGCAGTTGAGTCAAAACAAAGCTAAAAATCCTTACCAACTGCTCCATACATCAGGACAAATCCTGAAACTGACCCTTTATTTTGAAGCTTTGTTGAACTGGAATTGAATCAGGACAAGTTCAGCTGCCCCCAAATCAGAACTCAGAATCTTTTGCTGGTATGTCTCACTCCATGAAAATGAGGTAGATGTCTCATCTCAAGTTATTTTGTCAGCAGCACCTCAAAACTGCAGATGCTGTGATTAGTGGGAAGGTAAGAAGCTGATTTACGGTTAGAGAAAATTAAAGCTTCTTTAGAATAAGAGTAGATGGGGCCATTTTTGCATGAAGCAAGTAGGAAGGATGGCACAGGCTGACAAAAAACAAGAGGCAAAGCTGGCTTGGCAATGGTGTGAAGTGCATATATGAGGTGACTGGGCCTAAGCTGTGCCTGAATGAATTTCCAAACTACAGCTGTAACCCTTCAGATCCTGCCCCTTAGCTTAAAACTGAGACTTTGTTATCCAGTAACACTGCCTTTTTTTTAGCAGTCTCACAATGCAATATATTTAGCATTTTACTGAATAATTACATATCACAGCATGCAACATTACACATTGCCATATGAGATACTGCATATTACATAGGGTGCAGTTAGTGTATAATTCATCTAAGTATCAAGGATATGTGATTAAGTACATTTAGTTTCCATGTGAAATATAAACTTGTCTAATACAAATCAGTAGTAAAATCAGCATGACACATTAAGCAGAAAATAGGTTTGAATAACAAGGCCAATGAAATTTTTACCTGTAAATCACCCAGAGTAACACAAATAATGTTGTTGAACTCTGTACAGTCAACGACAGAATCACAAAATGAAAGGAGTAAACTGAAAATCAATTAGTATCTTGTCTGAAAGCACTAATAGAAAACACACATATTTTTTCTGAATCATAAAAGCACACGAAGAAGAAAAATCTCACCTCATGTCCACAAAGCTGTCTAGACATGATCTGCAACATTGCTGTTAGTAAATATATATACACCCCTTAATCAAACTACTGCAGGTAGAAGCCCACAATTTTATAAGAAAACATCAAATAAAATTACAGTGCAGTTTATCAATAGACATTCTCTGTGTATCTCTGATTATATTTATTGTGGATTTACCCTGCTGAGCTGAATCCTACTAATAATATTCAGGGAAATAGCTATTTGCTTGATTTGTGAGAGGAGATATTTTTATTCACATTTCAGCTTCCCAATTGCAGATGAAGCTTTATTCAATGAAACCTATTAAAAGCACAGAAAGAGATGTCTTCCATGCCTGATGGCACATTCTGGCTCTGTCTCACCCACAGGATGATGTACAACACAGGCATGTACAGACAGGGTGGCATGTGCCGATATGGATTTGGTGTATTGTAAGTTTTATAAACTTGTGCTTTCAACTGCAGTCCAGTTTTCTAGAAAGCAGGCTGGACACAAACTGTGCTCTAAGCCAAGCTGCACACCATTTCATGTGGACAGGTTAGAAGGATGTGCCAGATCTAAAGTTGCAGGTTGGTTTATCTGTCTTCTTGGTAGGCTCCTAGGAGAGGACATATGTTTATTAGGCCCCTGGCTGAGTTACACACAATAGTCTCTGAAAGATATGATGCCATTATTCTTAAAAGAACCAAATAAAATGAAACTAACTGAACTGCAGTTTGTTTGGTTTCTTCTGGTCTCACTTCACAGTGTGCAAAACAAAGCAAAAAAAGTAGAGAGAGTCACAGAGAGCCCATGATCCACCTGGATCTGCCAACCACCCTAGTGTGATCACGGGACTAATGGGTAGAAATTTTGTTTCCTGATGCCTTAATGAAGAACTCCTGTGGCTAAGGTGGCATTTGCATGGAGGGTTGGGGTGGCCCTTAAAACCATTCCTGCACTTGTGCTTCTTCAATCCTCGCCTTGGCCGCAGCCCACCCTTGACTTGAGGGCACATGGCTGCCCTGAGCAGAGGTGGCACATCCAGCTCTTGAAACAGCCTTGGTTCAGGCTGCTAAAGTGCGAGATGTTTATAGTCTGAGGGAGATTTATGATGATGTGTTCGTAATTTATGAGGTTTTTTCCTTTCTTTACTTCTCCCTCTCGCCACCTCTCCCACCCTCCCACCTTCTGTCACTGGCTACATTTTAAATCATTGGTGTGATTCTCAGTCATTCTTGTGCCAGGATATAAATCACTCACCTACCAACACATGTCTTCAGCAAAGCGCTTTCTGTGTGGTAATTTGAAAGGCAATGAGGGAAAACTGGTTCAGATCAATAATGTAGGATTTTGGGGGTTTTTAGCACAGAAAAAGGAATGAAGGATATTCTTTGAGGATAAAACATCTGCTACAGCCCATTACAAGTAGAAGAACCAGGATTTAATGGTGAGTCTGGCACGTGGCACTGTTATTGTCCTAACTAAATAAAGAATATGTGTTTACAAGGAATACATTAATGCTTGATGAGGCATGGATGGCACCATAACATATCAGTTGCTTCATCTATTTATGAGGTGAACAGAAGCTTTTCTACATTTTGTAGGAAAGTCTGTCTTGCATTAAAAGCCTCATGATGAGGAATTTTATAGCCACAAACACCAAGGACATTGAAGAAGACATAGACAGAGGCTGCAGAGCCTGTAAGGAAATACGTTGTCTGAGAAAATATTCTTATTGCTGTGCTTTGGACTTCCTATTTTCCCCCTGTGAGACTGAGGTGAGCAGACTTGGCCTTCCCAGCAGAATCAAGGAGAGCAGCAGCTCTCTCCCCTATGCTGCAGGAGTGACCTTTTCTCTCTCTGAACCCTGCATTTTGGCCCCTGGCAACCCAACCATGGTGCCCCCACTGCCACCACCATTGTCCTGGTTAAAACCAACCCAAATCTTCCTGGTTCCCTTCCACGTGAGGTGGGGCCTGAGATACCTCCTTGGAGTGCTACAGGAAAAAGTAGTGTCGTTTATGGGATGCTTTTAGAAGAAATTACCTACGTTAAGGTTATTTTTGCTTTTACAGAGTAATGTTTTTTAGTCTTTAAAAAGAGCTAAAGGGAAAGCTTTCCTACTTGAGACAACATTTCTTTAACAGTCTGTAAGGGAACATCAGATTACATCTCTACCTGACCTGCAAAGAGAAGATTTTTATGAAACTGCTTTTATTTTTTCTGGGTTTTGGAGGTGCAGAACTGTAGAGGTGATAACAGTATAAGATAGATTTTGAAAGAGTAATTCTGGCAGCTTTATGCTGCACAACCTCACAGATTTTTGCGTTCACATTCTAGCAGTGAATGCCCTGCATTTGCTTTTTTTTAAGGGTGAAAGTAAAGTTTATTATTGTAACCCTTTTCTTACTCTAAGAAATGGGTCCCCTAAGCTGGCATGGCATGTAGTTTCTAGAATACTGTTGAATAAGGGATACAAAATATTTCACTTGACACTTCATATTGCCCCTGATTGCCAGCTTGAAAATTGCAGCAGCAGTGACAAAAGCTGAAAGACTCGTTCTGCTGGCTTGATTCATAGAAAAACAATATATTTTTGTTCAAGCTGTCACAGCAAAATCCCCTTGAAATGTTACTCAACTTGACTGGATTGCAGAGTCAGATCCTCTTTGAATACAAGTCTTTAACTTTCAGAAGAACTCAAGGAGTATGGTTTCATCATTTTAGCAAAAAAGAAGATGTCAATGGAGAAAAGATTAATTTTCCCATCTCTTGTTGAATCCTTGAAGACTTTCATATGATTCAGTGTGTTTTATGAGCTGCATTTCCAGGGATGCTGGCAGAAAACAGGGTAATCACTCTTTCACCATCATGTCAGCCTTATTTTAACTGGCCTCCACTGACTTTTGGGAAAACGAGGAGCAATTGGAGCCATCAACCAACTAAGTTTGTGTATACCTCTGTCTGGCACCTGACCTCACCAGCCCACCTGCTTTATCGACTTTATAGCACACATGGGCCCCATCAGATTATTCTGGGAGGTATCAGCAGGGAAAAGTATGGAATAACTTTGTCATTTGAGTGGAGGCGGCAGGAGTCCTCCTAGCTGCTCAGCCAGCAGAACTAACCATTTTCAAATCCCCAACTTGCTGTGTTTTCTGCTGGTGGCTGTCTGGATTGTAAGCTGGCAGTAAAACCCTACCCTTTCCCCTCCCACCTCTTCAGTACATGCTTCATCTTATATGTTTTTATAGGGTGGTGAGATAAAATATATGATAATTTTTTAGGTGGTCTAAGCCAGTATCTGCTGTTCAGCTCATCCCAAAAGAATGCTTCATGTGTACACTCTGTGCATATATGTATCCTGTGTTCTCTGAAAGGGATGCAGGTGCACAAATATAAATCTCCACTACCCTTCTAAATGCCTTATGCAGTCAAGCTGTCCCTGGGAGAATTGACAGAAAAGAGCTCAAAAGCTCATTTTCCCTTTTCCATTCCCTTCCAGAGTTGTTCCTGGGTTAACCTTCCCTCTGTGTTCAGTCACTTGACATCAAAATAATTTTATCATCGATCAGCCAAATATACATTCTGAGTCTTAAATGCAGCTGTTTGGGTCAGCCTAGAAATCTCTCCTCCTGCCTCTAATTACGACCTGTGACAGATGCTGGGGGAAAGGGTGACAGGATAAGGATGTGAACAGAATGACCTTGAATTTGCTATACTCCTCACCTCACAGAAATCAGCTGCTTTGGGGCTTTGGAGATGAGAGTTGCATGCAGATGATTATACAGATGTGCCACCTATCTCAGTCAATTGCTTTCTAAACCCTTTTTCCTGTGGTGTCTCTTTCCACAGGCTGTCAGTAAATGCCAGGATGCTATTCTGTGCTGCATAAGAAAACGTTTTCTTCTGCTTGCTTTTAAAATTGCTCTGAATAAATTCACTGGGAACTCTTTAGTTCTTATTTTATGAGAAATAATAAGCTTATTTAATCTGCTCCATAGTACTTAGGATTTTGCAAACCATTGTCATATGCTTCACATAGTCTACTGGGATGAGCCTTTATATGGGAGCTGCTTCATTCTCTGATGATCCATATTGCTCCTCTCCCCACCTTTCATAGCTCTGTTGGACTGCTTTGGAAATGAGGTGACAAGAGTGATTGCACTATCAAATTACACAGTGACATAATGACAGTTTTTTGTTGTCTTTTCTTTTTGGCTACTGTGGAATGCTGCAATGCTAAGTATGAATTTGAGCAGACTTGCCTAGTACCAGACATCCAACCAAACAGGCTTTGGTGACTTAAGTTTTCTAGTAACCATTTAAATGATGCTAGCTTTCCCATACAAAATAGAAATGGATTTTTTTAAAAATTTTTTTTTTAGTTCTTTGGTTTATACCTAAAATATAACACTGAGAAAAGAAAGAAATAAAAATGCTTAGGTATGTTCTAATTGTGGTTCTTAGTTTCCTGATGTGATGGAGCTCAAATATGCAGCTTGAATGAGTTGTACTGTGTTGAATTTAATATCTTCCACTGTTCCAGAAGTAAATACGACTAATTCCAGATCCCAAGAAAGCATAATTATATGGAATAAAGCCCACATTTGAAGGTGGAGATGGAAAACTTGTTCTTAAACTCTTTGTTGAAAGCTGAGTAGAGTTTGAAACATTAAGAGGTGCTCCCAAGGAAGATGGATTAGTGACCAGAATTCAAGAAAAGCAGTCAGATGTGAATAATAAATTGCATTTGTTCAAGGTTCTGTGTTTTTTCACATGGGCATTTACACAGTACAATATAAAACTATATATATGAAGTATAGTTTCCAGACTTTTTCCTTTACTTTTTGTATCTGTCTTATAGGCAGAATGAATGTGACGTGTTTTGTCCAGCTGAGCACATTCATAGAGCGCAGTTCCAAGTGTCACGGACAATTTGTAGCGTAGTATTTATAGCCAATATGCAAAATATTAACGCAACAGCCATCGACCCTTACTGAGCCTGTGAGCACAAGAGCTGAGCCAGCAACCACTGCCAGTGACATCATGCTCTGCTCTGCCTGTCAGTCTGGCAGAACAAGGTTTTACTTTTCGTTGTTCATTGTCAGGAGCAAAATCAGGAGCAAAGTCACAGGACACTGCTGCCCGCAGGCTGGCCTGGGGACCAGGAGCCAGGGACCATAATCTTTGTGCCTGTGAATAATAAGGTGTGTGCCTGTGCACTGGCAAAGATCACATTCACAAAACATGCATTTACTTCCTTTTCCATGCCCTCAAGGTTTAAGGAGAAGTCTTGCTGGCTGTATGTAATCCAGCTGTTTCAGCTGGCTGGATTCTGGGCTCTTGCTGCTTAGGAAGAGTGTTAGGCAGCAGGTCTGCACATGGGATGTCTGATTTTGAGATCCAGAGATAAGACACCAGCCCCAAATCTAGACGGTTTGAAAATATACAGGATTTTAAAATTGGATGCAATGTAACAGCAATTCAGACAAATTTTTAAAAATTTTGCCATTTTTTTTTCCTGCGGAAATAATTGGGACTTCCAATAAACAATTGTGATTGTTTATTTTAATTTTAATTTTAAATTATTTTAATGGAAAAGTATGCTTCCCCACGAAAAACATGGTAATTTCTTTTCAAGAATTCTCTGTGCTCAAAATTCCTGAAGGTTCTGCTTAAGAGAAAGGTATTTTTAAAAGGGTATTTCAAAGGAAGTTAAAAACAATCCAACAACTGGTCCAATTTTCTGACCAGTACTACTCCATGAATTTGGAGGTACCGGAGGGTACCTTGAGAACACCCCTCATATTTCTCCTGTTTGCTTCTATGCAGCATTAGGACTATTTTTTTTTTTTTACATTATGTGAACTCTTTCCTTGTAGTAGCTGCCATTTCTTTATGTCTCCTTGAAATGAATCAAGGCAACCAGAGACCAGTTTTAATGAAAATGTGCCTGCAAATATAGAATGGCTAGAAAAAGTAACAATTTAATAGATTTTTTTGCACATTGAATCAACATAGTAAAAGTATACCATCCTCTTTGTATAACCTTGATATTTCACAGAAAGTATCCTAATATTTTGGCTGTTCTGTTTCTCTCTGTTTCCCTTACTTCTAGACAGGACTAAAGTATGCCAGATAAAAAGTTGTAAAGATGAGAATAAAGTATTGATAGAGAAAGTATTGATAAAGAAAGAATATTAATTTCATTTTTCCAGTTTATTTACTGAATGTTTATGTCTCACTTCCCGAGTACCACGAAATGTTAATAATGCCAAAAGTCTTGCTGTGATAACTTGATTTGACATCTCTCTATATTTTGGCTCTGGCTGTGATCTGAAGCTCTGAACTCATAGATTAGTAAAATCCAGAGGTGGAGTACATGTGGAGATGACATCTGTTTGCCACCAATGTATCTTTTAAAGGATAATCCCTTATGCATGAAGCTGAGTGGGGCTGTATTTCATGGCATCTCTTGCTGTGTTTGCTGATCATGTAGACATACCTCAAGCTAACTTTAAATGTCTCATTTGCGTGGGGCTATCAGCAAAGCACAAGAAATTTGGTGTTCAGCACAGGCTGAACCACCAGAATGTTTTTCTCCATGGTTGGGTACATTTTGCTACCAGACAGAGCCAGTTTAAAAGAATTTTGCATGTTTGAAGTAGTGTCTGCATGTATTTCAGTTATATTTTTGACCACTGCAGTTGAGGATCCTGAATCACACAAAAGTAAACTAAAAAACTCTGTAAATATAAAAATTGTCTTTATAGATGTTCTTATAGAGATACTATATTCTAAGGTAGAGTGGTCATCTGACAGAGAAAAGTGTCCTAAAAAGGATAATAAAGAAATAAATTTTCTCCTACTGCAGGTAAGGACACCCTCACTTTTGCCAAGATGGTGCCTGGCTTTGCAGCCTTATTCTCTTCTTTGCTTCTCTTGCTTTAGTTTATGATATGTCTCATATTTTCCAGTGCAGATGCATGTGACATCTTTGTAGTGACAGCCAAAGCAAGCCAATTTCTTTACAGAAGAACTGGCACAGTTTTCTTGGAACCTGGTGTCAATTTGATGGAAACATTTAGGGAAATAATAATTAAAGTAGATCTGCAGTCAGATAGGAGGAAACAGTAACTCTTGATTGGTGGAGACAGGAAGAGGAAATAGCTTGGTTGTGGAGCTGGGACTAGTACTTCTTGCACAGGGAAAACTGCAGAAGTAGTCCTTATCTACAGCCTCATTAGTTCTGTATTTGCTTTACAGCCCAGAGTCAAACAAGAAGCATCCCTCTGGTTCCTTCACTCCCCCAGTGCCTACTGTCCTGCTTCCATTTCACAAAAGTGACCTTCTCTGTCTTTATACGTTGCACTTCCAACACTTTTGGCTCTTTGTCCACAGCAAGTGCTAAATAAAATTAAATTAGCATAAGCTAAACTACACCCTATAGTGTTACAACCACAATAAAATACTACTGTGATAAATCTTTAAGTAGGGGTCAATAGAACAATAGTACTGTACAGTGGAAACTGATCATTTAATGCAATGACTGATTTATTACACCATTAACTTGTCCTTAGCTTTGTCTTAGGACAGTTTGCTGAGTGCCTGTTAACTACTGAAATAAACTGTTTCTTCTTAGAAATACTTAAGTAAGAGCCTGTATGTTATTGACTGGTGTAAGATTGGTCCTTCCATCTACCAGAAAATTAAAGTCTGTAGTGCAAAACAAAACGCCCATAATTTGTGTATTTTCAATCATTATGGTATCAAAGATGACATGCAAATATTTGAAAGTAAATACATTGAGTAAATAATAGCCTATAGCAACTGATGTATAAAAATTTCACCTTTGGGAGATATTTTTTGTTTACCCACAGTAATTATGAAGTCAGTATGACTGGCAAAAACCTGGCAGACAATGCCTTTGGCCAGCAGAGGCCTGTCATGGGATTCCTGCTTCTGATTGTATGACTAGAGGGATGTTGCAGGAGGATAGGGGGTGGCTATGTCAAAAGTGAGAAGAACTTGAAATCTCTGTGAAAGGAGGTAATGATCGTGGCAGCAGGGGGCAGAGACCTTGTAGCTGCCATCCAAGTGTCCTGCACTTTCCTCTATGTGGTCAGGAGGAGCCAGTCCCTGACTTTTGCCCTTCCCAGCTGGAGAGCATCCCTTCACTCATATCTAGCCTGTTTTTGTCACTGATTATGGAGTGCTTCAAAATGTTCTTTGGCTGAAGAGGTGTGGGCTAGCCACAGTCCAGACTGGATCTAGATCTCAGGGTACATTTTTCTGCTTTGAGATGTCCTTATCAAGACAACTATTTGTTTGCACCAGAGTGGAATGGTTTGCTAAGGTCTGTCCAATAGAGATAGGGCCTTAGTGTGAAACAGCGGAGTGTCTGTAAGGAAGGATACAGCTTTAAGAACATCAGATGTGTTTGTGACAGTTTTCTGACACAGAGGCCAGCTGGCATGGAATGGCCTTTGACCACACAATTCAACCTCCTAGCTTCCAAACCAGGTGTCAGCATTCAAACTGAGCATGGATCCTGACTTGTGCTCAGGAGAGAACTATTTTGGGAGAGTGCTATTCTGTACTGGAACCATGCCAAGATCTGCTCCAACAATATTGGGGAATGATGAATTCTATTGCCCTGAATCATTTCCTGACACAAACTAATTTATTTTATGCATGGAGTTTCAGGTTTTTAGAGGGATGAGGCAAGTATCTGGGATCTGTAAAACCATCATACTTTTATTTCCTGCTGGTGTAGCTCCACTGACTTCAGTAACCTCCACTGAATTTACTTTAGATTCACTCTGGGGTGTACAAGATAAAAAGGTTTCTAACATTTGGATTTTGTAAAGAAACAGCCACTTTCTCCTGCTTATAACTAAGCCTTCTAAAATTCAATGCATGGATGAATATGAGAGAGGAAACATCAGAAGAAACAAGAGAATAATTATCTTGTGAGGGAGATATGTGGGGAGGAATAGGGAAGAGCAAAGATGTGTGGGGCAGGAAGTAGTGATACTGAAAGTAGAAATACACATAGAATTAATCAAGATCAAGCAGAAATAAAGCTAAGATTGATACTGCATAGACATTGTCATAGGTGGCAGATAGGAGACCTGGAAATACAGAAATGATAATGGACAGGGAAATAAAGTAAGTTGAGCCTATAAAGCAGTAATAAGGTGGGGTGCAAAGAAATTGGATCTGTGCCCAGTTTGGAGCAGGCTCTTGAGACTTGTGTCTGAGGAGACAGAGGAGACATCTGGACCCAGCAAGGAGAATGGAGAGGCTAAGATGCAGAGCTCAGAGAAAGAGAGGAAACTTAGACAGAGTCTCTGTTGGATGCAAGGAAGTGTATGACACACTGGGCTTTAAAATGCCTATAAATCAGCGTCAGGAACAACATCCTGCCAACAAATGCAGGATGAACGAAATAGAAACTGAAAACTTCACTATCATCCTGGGAAAAACACATTTTTAAATGCTGCCTGCCTCCTACATGAAGCTGAATGCATCTGAAAATATCCTCTAATTTGCATACAAATAGCTACATAAATTGAACTTGATCTTGTTTTTGGTTGTAAACAGAGGGATGGGAACAGGAGGCAACACAGCACAGAAAATGTTATGCTGGACTCGATTTTCAGCTCAGCTCCAACGCCACTTTCTGACCTCATGGGGATGGGGGACCATATACTTGAGAGATCTGACTCTTTCTGGGATATTTAGAGTAGGACTCTCTTCCTTCATTTTGGATATTGAAAAGTTATACACCTAATATATATATATATAATTGTCTGAGACAATTACCTAAGGCTTGATTGATACTGAAAGGAGAAAAATAGGTGGAAAGCCATTCTTCTGACCTATTATAAATGCCTGTCTTAGCAAAGATGAATTGCTCTTGGGAGAAGGGATCTCTTAGCAAATGTAAAAAAGAACATAGTGTAAGTACATTGGATTCAAATATCCAAATGGTAGGCATCAGAATTACAGCAGATGACTCCAACCTAAGTTACCTCTTTCTCAGGAATTTGTTTGAAAATACTTATTGGCAATACTTAATATTCTCTGTAAGTGTGTCGAGAGCTTCAAATGTGACATATAAACATACATAGCAAAAATAACCTCAAATTTCACATTTTTAGCACTTGAAAGGTCAGATCTTACAAGAACTAAAACACTGAAATCTCAATATTTCAAAGTGTTTTTCTCACTCCTTTTCCCCTCTGACTTTAGTCACTGAAAACAAAAATATTTACATGGTACATCTATGCAAGCCAAGTAACACTGCATGCAGGTGATGATGTTTTCTTCTAGAAATAGTGTCTATTAGAAAGTAGCTTCTCTGATACTGTTATTTACACTCTCAAACAGAAGTAAAATCTATACCAAAACCTAATCTAAATCCATACATATACATATATAAATAAAATTTGTGTAGGCATTTGTTGTGTAAATTTAAATCATTTAGTTCCCTCTAGATCTGACAGAGAGGTCTCTGTGAAAAGGCAAGTCATTCCATATTAAAATGGCCAGACAGATGAGATAAATCCTTATTAAGTGCATCTTTTTGCTACTGACTACTGGGAGAACATGGTTTAGACTAGGGCATATTTACATGCCTAGACTGCAGACAAGTGTTGCATGTGTCCTGATCTCCTTGCAAAATCATTGCCATCAATTTCAAAAGACCCCAGGATCACCAGTGTTACTCCTGGCTGGGATTTTGAGAGCAGTGACACTACCAACTGAATCACCTCCTGTGTTACAAACAGCAATGACAAAAACATGTCTGCAGATGCTTTCTTAAACCCAGGCTCTGTATCTCCACATTCCTGCAGCAAGCTCCTTCTTCTGGGAGGCTGGTCTATAGTATCACTTTTATTTGGTTTTATTTTTGTCAGTATTACTTGTTCCAGCATGAAGAATTATTGGCAGGTCTTTGCTGCTCCTTCCCAGTTCCTTTGGTACTTGAGGTCCACATTGTGTAACCTGTCCACTTGAAAGACTGCACATCTCTCTGTGCCCTGGGCTGGCCTGACTGTCACACTTGATGGATCTCCTATGAAAGAGCCTACAACCACGAGTGGGCTCCAGATTTTTTCTTTTTGTTCTGATGCTGATATGCATGTCTTGTCCTTTCTCTTCCTCTCTGTCTTTTGGATGTACATCTACTATCTTTTGTTTTGGTGCTGAATTGCCAGCACTTCAGTTCGCGTTCTACTCTATTATCTAGTTCTCAAATATCTCTATCATCTCACATTGCTTTACAGAGCTAGTTTCTTTCATACTCAGGGTAACTACAACTCATTCTTTTTGGCCAATTTATAGTGTGTGTTCTCCAGCATAGTAAACCTTTTCCTCAACACTCTCTGTGTATCATACTGCTTTTTCTGGTTTGTTACCACGCTCATGCTCCCGTTTGTGGGTAACGATTTTCATGTAATTTATGCCATGTATTTGTGTTTTGCTGTACTTTTCCTGTTTTCAAAGATAAATACTTCCACTAAAAAAAGTCTAAAAGCCTCAATCCCTGGACAAATATCTGAATAATTTGTCAGTGCAGAGTTAATGGGAAGGTCTCTGATGTTTGAATAAACAGTTCCATAGAATACTATAAGAAGTTTTTTATGTTCTCTCCATTGAGAGAGAACATAAATTGTTACACCCACCAGTTTCCAGGAGGTCCAGCCCTACCCATAAAAATAAATAATTCCCTTTCTAGAACTCAGATGTCATTATTCCTTTGTTAGAGCTGAGCTGAAGCAAAGTCAGGGGAAGTCAGAGCCTTTTAACTGTGTTTATCATTAATCTGTTGCAGGTGTTAAATGTTTTTGCCCAGATAGTTTACAGAATTGAAATCAGCTAGTGCAACTACAGCCCCATTGTCAGCTGTAGATACAGAGTGAGGCCTCTTCCATGCCTTTGATGTTCACATCATAATACACACAGATATTAATGTCCCAGGATATTCAAAAAACAGGAACAAAACAGAAAACACATGGAAAAAACAGTGCTGAAAAAGATCAGGGAGAAGCACCAAAAAGAGCTAGGCAGAAATCACTCTTGCTTTGTTCATTTGAGAAGGTTTGGTCTGTCATGCTGGTCCTCTCTGATGGGCTGGATGCTGTACAGCCCCTTTCCCTGACAGCAGATCCTGACTCTCGGTGTCGTCTCAGACTCATGGAGATTTCTTCTGATATTAGAGAGCCAGCAAAGTAACTTAAATTTCTCACTTCATGTCCACTTCAGGTAGACAGTTAAGGGATTGCATGCACAAGGGACTCAAGAATACATGTAAGGAGCTTCTACAGAATTTCATGGGAAATTTGCCAAAAGGTTAGCTTTAGACTAGACTGTTTTTTCCTCAACCTCCTAAGTGTGAGATAAAATCAAGTTTCTGATAGAGGCATATGGCTGGAAGCTGACAGAGATCTGTAGCTCTAGCAGGGTAGGAGATTGGTATGGAGAGTAAAGGATGTTTGGGCTGCGAGGCAGACATACTCTGAGACCAGCCCTGACTCTGGCCTGGCCACTTTCTGAATTAAACATTCACAACTCTACTTGAAACCAATGGTAAATTTAGGTCAAATTAAAAGAACAACTCTGACTGAAGAAAGGCAAGAAAAAACCCCACCAAACAAACAAAAAAGTGTTGGCAATGTCAAAAGAATTAGTTTCAGCATTCTCCAAGCACAATGCTTCAATTTTTTTTTTTTTTGAGTTGGATTCAAAAGGAGCATCTGCTGAAGTAATTCCAGCTCTCATATTCCTGGTGATTAGGATACTGGCCCAACATGTGGAAGACCCTAAAACCCTATCTGATTTTGAAAGAGTGTTTGAATATCTTTCTTCTAAGGAGACTTTTTCCACTGAGCAATCAAAGTCTGATTCTTTAGTTATTTAACTATTATTATAAACAAATATTCACTGTGAACAAGGGGACTCCATAGGCTGGGAGTCTAGAGGAGAGAAACCTGATCTCAAGTCTTTCTTCCAAGTTTCATGACAAGGGGAAATTGGTCCCAGATGAGGCTTTAATCAGCTTATTCTGGAGAGAGGTGACAAATGCTGCTGCATGCTTTTTGTGGTGTTTTTAATGGCTCCAAGAACTAGTTGTTCCTGCATGCTTTTCCCCCTTTTCTTTATTTTCTTATATTTATTTTTAATTCTTCTTTATCTGGAAATAAAAAGAAATCTATCAATTCCAACTGAATGAAAATTTTCATGTTTTTTACATCCAAACCCCATTTTATTAATTTTGTGATTTTTTCCCCCTCAAATGTTCGTTCTTTGCAACTTTTTAGTTTATGAATACTTGCTGTTTTTTGCAACTTTTTAGTTTAGAATAAGTGGTTTCTGTGGCACACATTCAGCTTCCTACTGAATTTCCAATCCAGTGGAAATTTATAAGGGAGAAACAAATATTTTATATTTTCTTTTCTCCATAGAGTGAATGACCAAGTCCCTTTATTTAGGCCCTTGTTTAATAGCACTCTAGTGATTGTGTAAAATCATAATTTCAGTATCAGAAATAATGACCTCATTGTCTGGCCCATTAAAAATAGCTCATGAAAGACACAAACCCCACAGATTATATTACTCTCCATTATTCTGTTTTTCTGGGAACTTTTTCTTTCTGTCATGCCTTATTGTACAAGACAGAAAATAAACCAGTTTTGCAATAATTTCTGGGCTGTTTTGCATAGTGTGCTGTGCATCTTTTTTAATGTTTCAATATCTTCAAGTAAGAAGCATATCCCAGCTTTACAGCATTGGCCTTCCAGGAGCTTGTGGGAATGAAGGATTTAGAAAGTCTATGGTAAAGGGATTACTACACATTACTGTTGCTTAATGACTATTACAATGTGCAAATTCAGATGCCAGTGCCAAATCAGCACTTTCAGCAAGTAGTAGGGGAAATATAATAGAGAGGAAAATTTGGAGTCACTAAATTTTTTAACCAGGAGACAGGCTATTTCCTTGAGGATATATTTTTTATTGTTAATATACAGCAACTCAGATATCAAGAATGTTGAATCTTCTTTGGGATGTACCAAACTCTTTGCTGACTATCAAGGGAGGCAAAAGAGCAACTTGGGTACTTAGTTGGCTAAATATAGACCACATTGCCTATTATTGCCTGTTATTTGCATGCCTGGAGAAGTCTGAAGAAGGCTTCCTGCTCTTTTGGGACCTTCTTGCCCTAGTGCTCCTCCTCAGTGGACCGAGGTGCAGGAGCCCAGTGACAGGGGTACAGTTTTCCATGCAGCTGTGCACACTCTCTCCAGCTACCTGCCAGCCAGCAACTGTGATGCAGAGCCACAGCTCAAAAGGGAGCAATAATGATGAACGTGAGCAAGAGGGGTCTTGAGATCAGGCTTGCAGCATGGTCTCACTTTCCCATCTTTCTCATTTTCTCATCTGTTGAAATAAGGATGATGGTAATTAACTTGCAAAGGTGGTGTAAAGTTTAATTATTGCATGTACTCCTCAAATGCAAGGTAGTGTAGTGCTGTATTTCTGTAGTGGCACTTTTTAATGTTTTGTGGGAAACAATACACTACTCAGAAGCTGCTTCCATCTGAAAAGAAGGAGGAGAAGAGGAGGGTGGAACGAGTTCTTGCTGGCATGTCTTTCAGTGTGTTGAGAGTATTGGTGTGGAATGAAAAGACCAATCAGCAAACCCATCTTTTTTCATACATCCTTTGGGAATAAAATAATTTTGAACTATTACCAAATGCACATGGATCCATTTGCATGTCTAGTGACCTAATGAATATAATACAGTAAGACTGCCTCAACAGCAATAACATTTTGGACAAGAAATGTAACTCTCAAATCCTCTCCTGGTATAAACAGTGCATTTATAAACTGCTTGGCAGTGAAAGTAATTATCTCCTAATGAACAGAAAATTGCGTCTAGGGAAAAATCATGATAGAGAAAGAGAAGTAACTAATTTTTAAAATGGAATTATACATGTATTGCTCTTATTATAATAATTAGTTTTCTCCTGTTAAGCTTTTTTCTTTCCATGTTCCACTAGACTATTTAATCAATAACAGTCTCTAATGTGTCTGAAAAAAGTTAAAGAAAAATGAACTTTCCCATATGGATGTAATATTTGCAGCCATAAATAAATTTTTACTGTTTTGTCAGGCTTTTCACACACCCACAGATTCTGCTATCAGCTAGTAAATCTTTGTGTAAGACACTGTGGGATTGGATTTCCCTGGATGACGTGTTGGCCAAACCAGATAGAGAAAATAATGTTGCAGAGAAACTAGTGTTTCCAAGTTCTGTCTTCCCTTCCACTCCAAGTAGAAAATTTTCTTTCTGCTTTTCTTCAGAATTTCCAACCATGATGTCTGTTTGGAGGGAAGGCAAAGCAGATAGTGTTGCTGGTGTGCATTTTTTTGTGATAGCAGAGAGAATCTTTCTGTTGGACAGCTGGGATTTGAAAAGTCAGAAGTACAGCAAGTCACCAGGAATCATTGCTGAATTTTCCTCTTCTAGCAGGACATCTGCTCAGCTAAATCAGTCAATGTGCCCAAAAAAAAAAAAAAAAAAAAGCCCCAAAGTTTTCCCCAGAGATGTTTAAAGGTATCTCTTGAGATTCCTCTGCACTGTACACAGGGCTCCTATGAATGTTTTCAGTAAAGTTTTGCTTGCAACTAATCACATAATACTTCATATAATACCGTACTTTCCTCCAGACCATTGCTTTTCGCCAGTAAAAACTTCCCCTGGGAGTCACATATGCGGATACTAAAGCAGTGAGGTTGCAGAGAATACTATGATCTCATCAGTGGCTCCACTACACAAAATAGAATGGTATCCTTTTTATCAAAGAGAGGGTGAATATGAAGTATAGAACCTTGTTGTCTTCCTGGAAGGCAGAGCAATGCTATGTGGTGTTAATCCTCAATAATCCATTTATTTTTGCATCAAGAGATGCCACTAATTTCTTATTTCTGTGGAGTTCCTTCTTTTTCACAAAACGCTTCCTTTAGATTTCTTTCCTTTTGAAGCTATGGCAACTGTAGCCATGGCTTCTACCACCTATTAGAATTATTAATGCTCCACAGTTGAGCTGTCTTTAGTAATTAACAGATGAAAAGCAATGGCTCAATAACAAGACCTCTAATCAGCAGGGTATATATTATATGCACACTGGACTTGTGTACACAAAAAGGATTTGATGATGTCAGTTAGGGATTGGTTCCTACAGTCACAGAAAAGCAAATACCTCTGAGGGACTCTGTGAAATCTCTGCTCACCTTCCCACCCTGAAGCTGGAAGAGTTACAGGATTAGTTATCACTTTGCTGACACCTTGACTGAATTTTGCACAACTTGTTATCACAGCATTCCTGTGATGGAGATTCCCCCACCTACCTCTGTTGGCTTGACAGTCTCATCCCAGTGCTCTGTTATTCTCAGCATAGACTCTCCCTTGTATGCCTACAGAAACAAAGAATAGCCTGAGTTGGAAGAGACCCACAAAGGACACTGAAGGCATCCTGGCCCTGCAGAATGCCTGTCCCTCTGTTTCCCCTCACAATTGTTGTAGATCACAATGAAGTCCCCCCTCAGTCTCCTTTTCTCCAGGCTGAACAAACCAACCAACCCCATCCGCTGCTCATATGGCTTCCCCTCAAGGCCCTTCACCATCTTCATAGCTCTCTTTTAAACACTCTCTAATAGCTTTATGTTTTTCTTATAGTGTGGTGCTCAAACTGCACACAGCACTTGAGGCAAGGCCACGGCAACACAGAGCAGAGCAGGACAATCAATCACCCACCCCCTTCAACTGGCCAGTGATGTTTTGCCTGGTGCACTCAGAACACAGCTGTCCCTCCTGGCTGATCTCCTCACATCTGCAGCTGAAGTTTTCCTGGCACCTTTCCTTCTGCCACCAGAGATTTTAAACTCAGCTGCTTCCTGGTAGTGAAACGTACATGGGAGTGCATCAAGGTCCTTTCAAAACTTGTGTTCAAGACACCAGTCCTGTGTGTTCAACACAGGACAACTAAATAATTGTCTCAGGTATGTTTTTTTACATCTGAGCTCATAACCTAACCTCTGGTTCTATATTTATACACTAGATAATAGGCCCTAAATTCTGCTCCTCTTTTAAGAGTTACCTAAAATTCAGGACTTGACACTTTCTAAGAGAGTGGTGGCTGGAAACATCTGCCATCGCCATTTGTGTTCAGATTTTGTCTATGAAAAACATCATGACAGATTGGAAAACAGAGACTGTATCACTGGGCATTACCTAGATGATGTGCCAGATGTGCAATTAAGTTCGATGCAATATTAAACTTCCTATTCATTAATTAAGAAATTTGGATGTATAGCTCAGCTATCTCCTGCTGAAGAATTAGTCAATCAATGCCCTGAAGTGCAGTGCATGTTTTGAAGCTGTCTTTTAGCAAAAGCCACTAGCAGATAAGCATACATTAAGAGATCTGTCGTGGGACTGAGCACCCAAATACCTCTCCAGCCCTGTCATGGTTTGGATGAGGCTGCATCTACACACCACAATTAAGACAGGGTCATGGTTCTAGCTGGAGCATTGTGCTGATGTAATTTCAACAGCTTCAGTAACAACCATTATAAGTGACAATGCTGTCAAGTTTGTACTGTTGTGTAGCCATAAAAGAACATAATTCTGTGTCTTGCAACTGATTTTTATCTGTGCTAGCAAAATCGAGGTAGGACAGATGTGCCAGCTTCTGCTATGAGGCATGCACAGAAACATTGATTTCAATGCTGAAAAAACCCCTGTGGGCTGGGGTGAGCTGTGTAATTCAGGAAGAGAAAAGAGGCCAGTTGGCAACTAATTTCTTGCTGCCTTTATTTCTCCAAGAACTAAATCAATTTTCCTGTCTGAATGGGGTTGCTGAAAAGCACAAGCTTTCTGAAAACTACTTTCCCCCCTCTTCAAATTCCCCAATCTAAACAAGTTCCACACACTTCCCACTGAAAGAACAGTTTTAGAAAAATCAATGGATTGAAGTGGTCCAGGCCAGCAAAAGAGTAAGCATTTCCATTTGATGAATATTACTCACATAAAAATAAGATTTTTAATGGAGAAAAAAAAGTGGGAGGAAAATGATTCCTTACCATAAAATAAGCTGTGTATTTTATTTCTCATTAATGGTGGAGCTTTGTAAGCAAAACAGTATATTATATCTTTGCATTCTCTCTCTCTCTGTAAACCATGGAACCATGAAATAAGTTATGCGCATTTGGCTCCTTGAACACAATCGTCAGTTGCAGTTTGCCTACTAATGTCTACTGGAATTACTTCTAATATTCCAAACCTCTGCCAAAATGTCAAATAGCTTCTTCTTCTTCTAGTAGAACAGAACTACCATAAAAATATTTCTTTCTTTTCCTCCAAAGCCATGTATTCTGCATCTGAGGTTTGGAAATGACAGTCCACTCTGGGATTTATTTTTGGCATGAATGGGTTTTAGATTTACAGTATTTTTAAGTCCCAGTAATTAGGGAAACAAAAGAACTAATTGAAATTTATGCCTTGTTAAGATACAGATCTGACAGTGTCTTAAGCCGGGGATGTGGAATTGATTTAGTAGAAAAACCAACTGGAGAAAAGAATGCTGTGCCTCTATAATTTTTACAGCTTATCTTTTTGCCTTTTTCTGTGTTTTTGCCAATCGTGGTTGATGGCATGGAACAAACTCTTTGTTTTTCTGTTGAGGAAAAGTAGAGTGGGCTTTTCATCAGATCCATCAATACTCCCAAAAGAGGTTCCTACAGCAGACTCCTGTGGAATGGTGACAGGTCACTCCATGAGAAACCCTAACAGGCTCTTTTAAAGGAAGCGTGAGGCTGTAGAGGAGAATCCTCTTGGCCACATGTAAGTGTGACATGATGTAAATTATTTCTCATATCTAGTCACTGCAATGGGCATTTGACTGAGGCGTGGTGTCCCAGGAAAACCACAGGCACAAATTCCTCCCACAGTATAGTATATCCTTTGCAGGAGCCTTGCCTTCCATCTCATATTTCTTTCAAAAGCACCAGACCTTCTTAAAAGAGCCCAAAGGAGGGCTGCCTGTCATGTCACGAGCTTTTGCTGGTGGGGTGGATGAAGGCGCCTGGCCCCACTGCAAGGTGTGCTTTAATGGGTTAAACAAAGTCAAATTCTACTCTCTGAAAGCCAAGTGACCTGGGCTGGCTCAGAGACACCTGAAGCCTCATGAACAGCCAAAGTGGTGTGCCAAAGTCATACACATGGTTTCTCTCCAATAACAGGACAGAGGCATCTCGTAGGTCTAACTTTTCACAAATGTTAATGATCCCCAAAAAGTATCCCAAAACAAACACACAAACCCCAGAAACATGTCCTGAGAAACAAGAAAGCTCAAAGATAGAAGGAATAATTCTATAGAGATTAAGCTGGAGATGAGTAAACTGGAGTATTAGTTAAGACACACAAGTTGTGGCAACTTTTGAGTAAGAAAAAGAAAAGAAACTGCAAATGGCGGAACATTTCCTGTTGAAGATACTAGAGAGACCTGAGGAATAGCGTAAGCCATAATTCAAGGGCTCTGAGTCTTTCAGAATAATGCAAAGGTAACACTGAAACATCTCTGGTGGTGCAAATGAAAGCCTTTTATTGTACCTGTACCAGGGTGGTCTAGACAAGCTAACCATGAAAGTAGGGGGTTGTCGCTTTAATTTGCTTCTTTTACCTCTTATATCTCAGTGTTTTCTTATGAATATGAAGTAAACCACATCTGGGACTTGAAATACCATTGGCCTGTATTGGCTCTGGTGCCAAATTCTCAAAATGAAGAGACAAAGACGCTTGAAACTCCTTGGATTCACCTGCTAAAACAGAAGAGGAATACTCTGTAGAGCAGCCAGATCCCAGCCTGAGAGTACTGTGAAGACTTTGTGAAGACTGTTACAAAGTAAACAGAGAAAAAAGGAAATATTTGAGCTCTTTAAGTGTGGCACAAACATCAAATGTGGTCACCATCTAGAAATAGCTAAGATACCTCCCCTATTTTGAAGTATCATAGATTAAATGCCTTCTTTAACTTCTTCAGGCTTAAAAAGATTTACTGAAGACTAAATCAGCCTTGCAAAATCCTTACAGATGATGGTGATGAGCTTTTCTTGATGAGTACCGTATTGGGATGAGCATGTGAATTATCTTTCAGGTTTTTTTAATTGTCTCCAGGCCTCAGAGAAAGAGCTGAATCAGAGAAATTTACATAAGAATTTTGATATGTTGCCCTATTGTTTTCTTAGAGGCTCAGTTTAATGTAGAAAACATCTGCCTGCCTCTGAGTGCTCTATGGATCATTTGGTTGTTTGAGAAATCCCATTTCGCTCCTTTTCCTTCATTGCTTGGCTGAGAAGTGCTCTTGGTAGCTGTCAGCCAACAGAAAAAACAACAGAGAAGATAGGAAGAAAGAAAGAAAGAAAGAGCAAGAAACAAAGAAGAAAGAAAATCTATTTAATGCACTTATCAACATATTTTCCCACACTTTGCGCATTCTGTGTCAGAGAAGCCCTAAGCCCTCATGCTTATTCAAGGCCAAATGTGGCAGAGATAATAATAGATACTAATTAGAGTCTTCAGAAAAACTATTTTGATTTAAATGGTGTTATTAATAATATAAATAATAGCATAGGTTCCTGGACCTGCTATGTAGGCCTCATATTAAGGATGGCATCCCTAATTTGTACACTGTGCTCTGGAGCAAGGCTCTGTCTCCCCAGAATTCCCTTCCCTTCTGAAGAGTTAATTCCTCTTTCTGTCTTCCAGTGCTTAAATCTAACAGCCCCTTAGGGCTTACAGAATATGCACTAGCTGTGTTTAACATTTGCTTAGCAACTTTTGCATCATTACTTTTCTGTAATTAGAACATCTAGTGGCAATGGTGATAGACACTGTACAAATTAGTGATATAAACAACTAATTTCCTTTTCAGACTCCAAGAGGAATATTATCTTTGTTTTCCTGTTTGATCTTGGCTGTCTCATGGTGAATCTGAACATACTTTTTTCCACAACTTGTTGGTTATTTTACAAAAAGGGGAATATTTTTTTCCACATCCCATTACTTGGCTTTTGGTTATTCCTCAGATGTGACATGTAAGAACAAGCTATTCTGCCTTCTATGGTGATGTTTTCTCTTTTCTGTATCTTCCACAAAGTTGTACAAAAAATTGCCACAACACTTTTCTAATTTTGTCTGACATTTCTAACTTAGATAAAATTTATAAAATAAAAGAAAATCCAAAACTGTGAAAAAAATTCATAGGCAGCAGAAGAATACTAACTTTTACTTGATTGTGTAGCAAAAGCTATACTTTCCTCCAAGAATTTTGCACAGAAAAAGGATTCATTAACAACTTTCCCCTTGGTTAGAAGAATTCAGTTACTTTAGTGTCTTATGCTTTAAGATGTTCAAGGGAGTCCTGCTACCCAGACACCTACAGATCTGGAGCGGCTTTATAAAATTTCTCTTATTTGATCTATAAATTTTAGCTAGTTGTATTTCTTGCAGTGCATGTTTTCTCTAATGGTTTTGGTTTAGGGTTTTTTTTTTTTCCTTCTCAGTATGCGCAAAGAATCTTGAGGGATTGCCAAAGGACAAAGGTGTTGAATTTTAGACATAGATTTTTTTCATCTGGTTTAGTAGGCATTGAAATTAAATATCTGTTAATAAAGAATAGCTTTTGTTTAGAGTTTTATGACTCTAAACTATTCTTTTTCTCTGTCAGCACTTTCTTTGTTCATTTCATGCCACAATTCCAAGGTTGTTTTACAATCACAAGTGGACTTTTATGATAAGTATGGTCTTTCTTTTAATCTTCCACATGTATTATCTTTTACAGAACACAAAGAACAGCAGTGAAATAGCCCAGCTGATGTACTTGATATCTCCCACCAGGTCCATGTGAGGCTCCTTGGGCTTTCCACTCCCTACTGCTTTCTAGCTAATAAGCAAACACAGTGTTGAGGCTGGAGTCCAGGATTTGTCTTAAAACAACTGAGTGCTGAGACATCTGATCTTACATGTGTAAAGAGCGCTGCTTTATTCTCTGCCACACACTTCCTGTGTGACCTTGGCAAAGTCACTCACTTTGAATTTCTGAAAAGGCTGGAGGAGCTCAAGGTTCAGCCACAAGCAGAAGGCACTGAAGCTGAACTGCAGCAGCAAATGAATCCCTGAGATCCCAGATGCAAAAAGGGTCACTGACACTGCCAAATCTTCATGTGGCCTTGTGTACCCAGCATAGGATTAGCCAAACTGAAGGAAATTACACATTTTAAGAGTATCCTGTCTCCTTCTGGTTGCCTGGGGCACTAGAGCCATTGGGACCATCTCTGTGCTAAAGTGGCATAAGAAATTGTATCCTGGCTTCCCGGACTTGAATTAGCCTTCACTTTGTGGTGTCACATACCTAATACTGTGGCAAAGTGGCCTTAAATTATGAATATTGTCCATTTTAGACCACTAAAATGTCCAGTTATAAAAAGTCACTCAAGCATAGCAAAGTGTTATGTAAATATGGTCAGAATTAAGTAGATGTAGCATTACACTTGGTTTCTGTTGTAAAGGACTACATGTGTACCTTTAATTTGTTCTTACAGCTACTCCATTTATTATATTATCCTATTGTTATATTATCCTAAACATGTACTTTTCATTGTTGTTTTCTGAAAGCTTGACAAACCCCAAACAGTAAAATACAGACAGGCTGCAGTGTGCAGTGCAGGAGGTGAGAGAGGCACTGCTCTGTATCAAAACTCATTGTAGTCTCTTAAACAGTATGAACAAAATCCTGTTCAGTTTACATTAGGTAAGGAAAACAGTGCAGTAAGGAGTTTTGAGGATAAAGAATAAAAGGAGAAATGAAAGCCTTAGGTGCAAGGGCAGAAAGTCCCAGATAAACATGGTTCTGATTTCCTCTATCTTGACAGTTCCTCCTGGAGAGAGCTGTAAGTAGACCTTTGTTTTACACCAGTCACTCTTACGTGTCTCAAGCTGCTGGTTTGTAAAAAACAACAACTTTAATTGTTTTTTAATATCTCTTAATATTTTGTATCATAATATCCCTTCAGTGCCTTAAAATGAAACAAAAAGACACCATTTAATTCCAGCAGGCTTTTGGTGTTGGGACCTTTGTGCAGTGCTGGAGTTATACAGTAAGCCAAAGCTGTTCCTGTCTTGCATCACAGACTCACGAATTTCTAAACTCGCAGTTTGGCACAGCTGCTGTCTAGTAACAATGGGAAGCTGGCATTTTGTCCAGTGGACTGTGAAGTCCTAGGAGAGCAGAAAAAAGCAGTAGGACCTGGAATAGAAGGTGCATCTGTGTGCTACAATAAAAAGCACACTTTCCCTTCCCTGTTTCTTGTCTCATCCCTTTTACCTCCTTTTCTTTGTGTATACCTAAATACTGCTTGTGTCCAGTGGAAGTGACAAGAAGCACTTACGTGAATTGGCAAAGAACAAATTTGCATCAAAGTGGATTTGTTGATTGATATAGCTCCAGCAGGGGACCAAGAAAGTGTTGAAATGTAAAATCCTAAAACTGTGAGTTTTGTTGTATCTACAACATTTTAAAAACACATGCCAGAGTTAATTTCTTATGCTATATTTAATGCTAGTTATAAGCAAGTACAATCTCTCCAGCCACTGAAATCTGATAAGCATGTCTGTGTCTATCCCGATATTTTAATTTTTGACTGAGAAGAGCAAAATATCTGGATACTTCCACTTATAATTGCAGGACTTTCTTTTGCCTACTTTGTACATCTTAACTGTGGGGGCGCATATGACTGAGGTATTTTCAGCACTAGGTGATCACTACCACCTTCCCTGGTGCAACAGAAGTTTCGTCTTGCTAAACCAAGGTATGAGCATCATTGTGAAGGATCAGTGTGAAGGTGATGAACAATCTCTCAACACCAGAATAACTCCATTGAGTCCAGCTATCCCAGGGCAGTTGCACCTAATTTCCTATTGCTTTTTTGTGATCAAGCTCAGGATCTTTGTGTCTAAAAACATATTAACTTCTTTTACAGTTTTAGGGAACTTGCACATCTATTTGTTGCTTCCCCTTCAGCCTCAAAGGGGGATTTTTTTGCATATAGTGGTGGGACAAGGAGAAATAGCTTTAAACTGAAGGAGAGTAGGTTTAGATAGATGCAAGGAATAAATTTTTTACTGTGGGGGTGGTGAGGCACTGAAAGATGTTGCCCAGAGAAGTTGTGGATGCCCCATCCATGCAAGTGTTCAAGGCTAGCCTGGATGGGACTTTGATTAATGTGGTCTAAGTGAGAGGTGTCCCAGCCCATGGCAGGGGGTTTGGAAGTGTACAATCTTTCAGATCCCTTCCAACCCAAACTATTCTACGATTTTATGAAAAATCAGCTACCTACCTCTGAAGAAGGTTTGTCCTTGTCAGTATAATAAGAAAAATGAAATGAATATTTATATCTTATAGTGAATGTGCAGACACAGGATAAACACTGCATTCAGAGGACTGTGTTTTTTTTCACCTTGTCTTTTTGCTTTCAACAGGTTTTCACATCAACTTTTTCTGTTATTCACAAATAAGATGACTGATGTTCTGGGCACTCCTGGGTATTTTAATTCTGTGTATAAAACCGTGGTGAAAACATGGTAAGAAACTATTATTGGAATCACAACAGAATGCCTATAGGAAAGAAAATACAAGTAAGAAAAGAATGGAATAGGAAGAAAAGCATTGTCTGCTTTCTGACTATTTTGGAGTTCATACTGCTGCAATGACTTGCTCTGCAAAGGAATCAGTTACTTTTTACTTAGACTAAAATTTCTGTCCATCACTGATGCTATTGAGGCAATTTAACTGTTCTACAGTATTTTCTGTGTGGATGGACTTGCAGATAATGAACAAAGGATTTGGGGTGTTTTTCTTTAATGGTCAAGATTGAAATTTTACCATGTTTCTCTCCTAGAAAATGAATGAAATGAAGTGGGATAGTTCTAATTCATACCAAATTCATTCAGTCAATATTTGAATAGGAAATCTCCTCAACTTTTTTAATCTCAGTGTACTATTCTCCTGACTCTTGAGTGGCTCCTTAAATCTATATGCCTTAATAACACAGACATTGGAGCTTGTACCAAGTGCCTTTCTGAAAAGTATTACATAATTATTTGAGTTCTTTGTAGATTGGAAATGAAATGATATGCCATTTTTGAAAGACAAACTGTTAGAACTACTTCTCCAGGTTATCTTGTGCATTATCTGGAGTTTTCTAGCTTTTGGCCATGTGCAAAAGAAAGTATCAGGCATTGACAACTTCAACTTAAATTAAGATCCCTTGATGATAAAGAGGGATGATAAAGAGGGCAGGACATTGTATGGGAAGTTCTGAGCTGCCAAACAGGGATTCTGGCAACTCACAATTACCACAGTTACTGTACAGAAATCCTCTCCTAAAAAAAGTGCATATGAGCAGAGAGAGGAGAATCCTTTCCCAGTTACAGCATTAGGCTGCATTATATGGTATTATTGCCCAAAATGACAGGATTCCTATCAAATACCTAGAGCTGCCACATTATTCTTGCTTTAAAATGCTAGTGACTTGGGTAAATGTTTGCCTTTTAGATATATTGAGAACTCCTGTTTGCTTATAGTAACTTGCTTGGAAATTTATAGCACTGAATTTTGAAGATTATTTGCAGTGATTACTTATACCTTTTTAATAGTTTTTGTCCAGGAAAGAATTTTTCATGTGATCTATATGAAGGTATTAATTATGATCAACTGTTGTGTTTTCCAAGTCCTGTGCAAAATGTGTTTATTCAGCCAGACATGGAGGCTCCCAAATACAAAACTAGCAGTGGAGGATGTGGGAAGCAGGGGTGAACAAATTGCTGATGTGCTTCTCCTTATGAAGGGAGAACAGGGTTGCCTGGAGGAAGGATGTCTTTGGCTGATGGAACAAGACTTTGTGAGGTGAATTGCTTGGACACAGGATACCCTGAAATCTCTGGAGGACAGAAGGAATTTGACTTGTGAAATGTCTGGGAGCATGCTGTTTGGATGTAATCTCATGTATTTACATGAGAGAAGATATGAAATAAATGACCAGGATTTGTTTGAGATCACAAAGCTTGCCATATTCACATAAGGGTGAATGCAGCAACAGTCTCTCTGGGACAGCTTCACAGCTACAGAGTCCTACACAAACCACCAAAGGCAAGTGAGGAAGACTGGTGTCCTCATAATTTTCCATTGAAAATTCATGCTTGCTAGAGGTCTTCTCCAGGGATAGCAAGCAATCACAAAACCTTAATGTGAACAAATTTGAAACAGAGAAGGTCTGAAGGCAGTGAGAAAAGAAATAACAGTTCCAAAAACGTCTTGAATGCTATTAACTGATTAACTTTCTTTCTGGGGTTAATCATGTTTGTGTGTCTGGTCCATCGTCCAATGAGGTCAATCAAAACATATCTTCAATCAGGAATTCTATTCTTGAGGTACGCTCTTTATTTGGCTTCTGTCATCCAAAGATAGACTAGTCACTTCTATACAGGAATATCCCAGCTGTTGGAGTGCAGTGAACTAGAGTGCAGCTCTACAGCATAAATGTGAAAAAAGTCAGAAATCGTAGAACAGTGGGATTTTTGAAAACAGAGTTCTATAGTTTTGTATATAACATACAGAAGCAGAACTTCCCCTGTAATCTCCCCTTTTTGCAGCTGTGGGCAATACCCTCCAGATAATATGCTGTCTTTTTCTTGTCCTCTGAGCTCAGCACACTTTAAATTAGATAAGGGTATGAAGCAAACTTTTCCTCCAAGGCACTAAACATTTGCTGTCAAAGTTTCAAAATCCTGCTACTCCTCTTCATTTGAAATGTGCCAGTTAGAGGTTTTTCTTCTGAGTGGGATACACATAAGGCAGTTCCTCATTAGTATAGTGACCTTACCACTCTATACAACTTCCTGAAGGGTGGCTGTAGTCAGGTGAGGGTTGCTCTCTTTTTCCAGGCAGCAACTGACAGAACAAGAGGACACAGCCTCAAGCTGTGCCAAGGGAAATATAGGTTGGACAATAGGAAAAGGTTTTTTATAGAAAGGGTGATAAAGTACTGGAATGGTCTGCCAGGGGATGTGGTGGAGTTGCCATACCTGGATGTGTTTAAAGAAAGACTGGATGTGGCACTGGGTGCCATGGTTTAGTTGAGGTGACAGGGCATGGGTTGGACTCAATGATCTAGAAGGTCTCTTCCAACCTTGTGATTCTGTGATTCTATGATCCACATAGTGGCATAAAGCTTACCTGAAAAATTTCTAAAGATAAGACTGAGAAGAGAATGTGTACTCATTTACATGTATAAGAGGTTTCAGCAGCTGCTGCTGTTCAGACACAATTATTTCTCATGAAAATGTTTGGAAACAGTTTTGGTTTTTTTAGTGTAATCAACTCAAGTTATTGCATCTGGGGAAGATTTGTCACTATCAAAATAAGTGACAAAATAACCAAAAGGTGCATAGGAAATACAGTTCCCTAAGTGGAAATTGGTAGCATTAACGTGATTCTACTTACAGGGGAATGGATGTTGCCTCCTTCTGGTCCATCATGCTGAGAGGGCAGCTGCATATGAATCTGACAGGTATCTGTTTTATATGTATACAGTCTTGTCTTCCTAAAGACATCTGTAAAGTTAAATGACTGGATCTAGCTATAATTTTACAGTTCAGCTGGTATTGTTCTCAGAGTAGATCTGGGAAAAATTAAAATTGTGTGCCATGTTGGTTCTTAGAAGAATTTTGCTATTCCATCTAACTTGAATAAAAGGTCTACTGAAAACCCCTGAAGGGACAGGAAGATCTTCAGAACACCCATTCATCCTTGGTCAATTATGGTAAAGGATCTGACCACTCACTGCTGAAACACTGCACAGCCTTAGCATTATTGGCTGGAACAGGCTCAAAAACATCCACTAAATTTAACATTAGTTATAGGTAAATATTGTTAAGTTTTTTCAGCAGATAAAAGCAATTCAAACTGAATCCAGCTCTACTGAGATGTTTGTAAATACTAAACATAAAGCTTTGATATCTACAGTTTCAATCTTGATTTAAACCTAAATGTACATGTAATATGCCTGTGCTGTTGAAAGAGTATAACAGTTGAGAGTATTGCCTGGTCTGTTAAAAAGCTTGATTACCTACCTGCCTACATTAGTTTCCCTGTGAAATCAGTGTTCCTGAAATGATACATGTAATTAGGGACATGCTGTCAAGCTTGGAATTGAGACCAGGCTGCAGTAGGTAGTGCAGAGGAACTCTAGCTTACAGCTTTCTGCCTAAACTGATCTTTTCATTCTCGGTAAAAGCAAAAACTCCTGATGTAAAGATGAAATTCATTTCACCCTGAGAGTTAAAGTGTGCTTAAGGTAGGAAAGATGTACGCAAATTGCAGATGCAGATTAGATGCTCTCTGCACCTCAGACCATAAAGAGACACCACAGCACAGTCCCTTGTCTGCCTTTCATGTGAGTTACTGTTTTAGCTGTAGTGTTGGTTCCACCAGCTCCTTTTTGCTGAGTGTGTGATGTGTCATGCCCATGAATATTTGGGTATAGTATCTGTGCAGCCTATCCTCTTGTCCTCTTCTCGCTTGCCCACACTTTCCCTTCCCATCTGTAGAGCTCCTACTGATTTGTTATATTTGATATCTTTTGATCTCTTACCACTCCAACCTAAACAGATCAATATCTGTGCTAGTGTTGGAGAGAGATTTTTGTTGGCATTCAGATCTACAGCTAAATTTCTCCTTATATTGTTCCCAAAAGAAAGCATCCTGGAAAATATTAGAGGACAAACCTGACAATGTGTTTGGGTGTACCATCATCTGTCTGTTAGGCAGCAGCAGCATGTAGTGAATTCTGTCACCTTGCTCTCCACTCCTTTTTGATATCACTTTTGAATATGTAGAAGTCTTATTCATGAAGACATGAACCGGAAGCACTTAATTAGGCAGTGCTATGTGTTGTGACACTTAAAATAATTTAAAAATCCTCAACAGTTAATGCATTTGAGGAAAAAAAGACTTTATACTTTTTTGTAGAAATAATTACTAATTTCACTTTGTACCTTAACCATATTGAGATACTGAACTCCGTGATGTAAGTACAAATGTGCTTAATTTCTTATTATTTCTTCCTTCTTATTCTTACTCTCTCTGTGTTGCTTCATAGATCATACAATAATTTACAGATGTAATTTTCCTTCTGCTTGGGCTGAAAAGTCACATAACTCTTCTCCCTGGCCTGGCTCAATGTTCCTCAGTATTATAGCAGTCCAAGTATTAGAAAATCTGATTTGAAACATCTCGGAGACTTCATAGGATAATCACTTATAGGAGCTTTGTTTTCACACACTATCATCTAAAGAGCCAATATTTAGCAGTGATTTAAAAAGAACTGAGAGGATTTTGCTTTTTACTATAGCCCCGTGGGGGTGTCTTCAGTTGTATAATTCAGTTTCATGGTTTGAGGCAGAAAATTATAGCTGGTTGCTATAACTGGGTTTTATCCTTCTAATAGTCTGTGAAGCTTCAGTTTCTATTTTTCAGCATATTATGCTGATTAATTTCTTAGGGTTGATACAGCAAATATGAGCAACTCATTCACACAGAGTCCTTGTCTTGCTCATTCTGTGCATATGTTTTGCAAGCATTTTGTGCTCATGTAAATAACATGGACATGGAAGTTCACCTAGTATTCAGTTTTTTTCAAATGTTGGCCTCAAATTTATTCTGATGGCAACAGTGCTTTTTTAAAAGAAGACATATTTATTTACATACTTGTTTTTCATCTGGAAAGGTTACTCATCTCACAGTGCAAATCTCTTGGGAAACCTATTTTGTTCCAGAAATATTTCTGCTGTCATTAGAAATGCTCATGGAATCTGTGTAAGTCATAAAACGTTCAGTTACTGCTCTGTAAAATGAAAAAAAAAAACCAAACCAAAACCAAACTGTATTTTATTACAACAGCCTCTTTTTTTTTTTTTTTAAGTATTTATCTTGAAGAGAAGCCTTGAAAATTGTACTTGATTCAGTTTATTAAATTTTCAGTTTCTCTGAAAACAGCAGTACAATCTCAGCTTTGATCCATTAGCTGTTAGAGGTGTTCTTATTTGTTAGTTATATTCCTGAAAGACTGGCTGCGGTGAAGAAAAACATGGAATCTTTATAAAGATTTAAGTAGCTAAGGCCAAACATTTTCTTAAATGGCACATATCAGTATTGTAGAAAAACAGCTGATGTTGCAGAAAGATGTGATAAATGGAACTTTGGAGCATTCCACTCTGTGCACAAAAAGTCCTGAAGAATTTCAAGCTGGGACCCCTGTCTGTGTCGTGCTTCAGTCAGATGGGCTCCTGCTTCTTTTTGGTTTTTTCCATTTCTGAATCATAACAGTATATCCTTTACCCTGACCACACCAGCATACTATAACAGTTATTGAAGTTTAGCCTGTGGTTTTGTATTAGAAATGCTCTATTTTTAGAAGCTTCTAGCTAGACTATAAAACTCTGGACAGGCTTGGGGTTAGAAAACTTCTGCACAGGCATTGTAATAAAAGATGTAATTAAAAATAACATGCTGTATTTGGAAAAAAGTATATGTAGCTGACTTATGTAACAGGACTCTAGTCATTCTCTGTGCACTGTGACTTCCCTAGTAAAGCATACTCTCAACAAGATTTTGCTTGCACATTTATTAAAACCTTTTACCAGCTCTATGCATGTATTTTCTACATATCTATTGTATTCCTGGAGGGGGTTGTTTTCATTTTCTGAGTTTTTTTTTTTTTAATTTTTTGCATTTGTTTGTTTGCTTGTTTGTTTGTTTGTTTTGATGTGCACCTAGGCCTCTTTACCTGAAAGAGCTATGTTGTTACAGATATGGCAGTAGGTGAACGGTGGGTGATGTCCCATGACCATGAAAGCTGATAGCTTAGTGTTTAGTTGATAGTTGGAGGTGTTTTCAATTCCTCTGTACCTTAACCAGTTACTTTCACAAGAATCTGCAGAAGCTGTAAAGAAATTGTAAAGTTCTAAAGGTTTTTTACCATCCTTTTCTTATGCCAGAGAGATGTTGGCAGTAGGGATGGCCCTTAAACAGAGCTGTACCAGCACTCAGGCACTGCAAAGATGAAAGCCAAGTTAGCCTTTACTAAGTCCATAAAATATCTATAGAGCTTGGAGACGAGGGAAGGAGTACCATGACCTAAATTTTCCATATCTAAATAAATCTAAGTGAGTAATGCTTGTGGGACTTGTAATTTTTTTTTAGAAGGAGGATCTAGAGAGTTAGAGATGACTTGTGACTGTCATGTCTGTGTTGCTGGAAAGCTACCATCTCTGTTTTGGTTAAGTTGGTTTTTTGTCCTTTCTATTGTCTCCTTGCATGTTGGCCTGAGCAGAGGAGTGGATGTGATTCCAGGATTACTGAAGCAGAATTGCTTCAAGCAAGGAGCCAGCTACTGTTACTCAGATTTGGTACAATAGACAGCATGTCACCAAAGAAGCAGTCACCTACCTAAGATCTGTTTTTTCCAGATCAGCACAAAAGAGGATGTCACCTGGCAGAGGAACCAGAAGGTTATAAAAAAGAATAATGAACCATTTCTAGCAGCTTAGGCAGAAGAAAAAATCTCTGCTTCAGGAGTTCAGCAGTGTGGAAGGGAAACCGAATACAAACATGCCCTGAAGGGAGGAACGAGATAAAGTGAAGTTTTCAGGCATTAGGGGTGGATTCAGCCCACCTGACCTAAGTACCAGACATCTTTCTGGTGTCTGTTGAAGTCCCTGCCTGAGGTGGTTTGAATCTCTGTCCGGTCACTGGGGAAGGCTGCTACTTGTGGAGATTTCCAGAGATGAATCACATCTGTGTGAAGTACTTCACATTAGATGGGTGGGATCCTACATTTGGCAGATTGATAATCATCAGTAACAACTTATAATTTGTCTTTTAAGTAAAAGGAGAAGTGTCTCAATCTCTTCCAAAGCTTCTTTATACTATGCATATGTATCTACTAAATGGCTAACACACAAGGCTCCTATTTCTGGCATGTGACAAGGGTCTGAAAAGTTTGCATTTTGCCGTGGGTCATGCAACTGCATTTCAAGTCCTTGATCTCAGGAGATATGCAAGACAGAGAATGTACTCTTTGGGAATATGTCACAGGGATTTAAGGGCTTCTAGACACAGCTTAGGCTCCAGAGGCTTGCAAGAGTTACACATGTGAAGACTGGTTCCCAGCAGACCAGCTGAGCTTTCAATAGAGGATGTGTGATTAGGTTTTGTCCCTTAGGATAATGACAGCCTCCATTTTCTTCATGCATATTTAGTATGTAGAGGCTTGATTGATTTTTTCCTTTTATACAGAGAAGAGGAATATAAGGTCGTTCTTATTAACTTGACTTTGAGAGCTTGAGAGTCTCTGGAATCTGTCTTTAAAATACTTATTTTTCTGAGTTCTTCAGAATCTTGTTCTGTAATGTTCAGTTGTAGTTGCATGAATATTTTCTTCAGCAGCAAAGCTAGTTTAAAATATCTTCCCAGTCAAATAAAACATCTGTAATCACACTGCTGAAAATTACAAAACTATTTCAAATGCATATTTATAAGGATTATACTAATTTAAGATGGAGAGGTTAGTACTAAGTTATGTATGGAAGTATCTGTTAATCAAAACAGCAACAGATGATCTCAAAGGAAAAGTACTTTCCCAAGCTTGTCAAAGAAAGCCTGGTGGACAAAAACAACAAAAGATCTGTTTGAACATTTATGTTTTGGTGTTTTAGGTTGTTAAGTACTTTATCTCATTCTTAGCCAAATGCTCTTTCAGAAGAGAAGGCGGCAAAAGTCACCAAGAGTAGGAAGGTGTATTTCCAAGGTATATTAGAACTGTAATTCAACTACATCCTAACAAAATGCCTCAATTTTCTTCATGCACAGAATTAAATCTGAACAAATTGCATTGAAGAACCTCTTTCTCCTTTAAAAAAAAATAAAAAAGTAAAAGGTTTCTGTTTCTAACATTTGTAGACAGCTTTTAAAAATATGAGCCAAATGTAAACTCATACATACTGGCAATCTGAAATTACAAGGCTTGGCCAATTTCTTTAATAAAGGGCTTGACTGAGAAACCCTGAAAACTGCTGAGTAACCAACACAGTGACTC
Organism: Pycnonotus jocosus; assembly: GCA_013400435.1. NCBI lineage: Eukaryota > Metazoa > Chordata > Aves > Passeriformes > Pycnonotidae > Pycnonotus > Pycnonotus jocosus. The sequence goes on along the minus strand of VWYP01034179.1, from coordinate 48,880 downwards.
TTGCTAAAAAAAAAACCAAAACACCATAGTTAATGTATGTCTCCTAAAAACTATATATACACATATCTGTGCTTCAGGATCTTCCAGAAAATCTCAGTTTGAATATCCTCAGCTGCCAAGATCTTCATCTTACCATTCCTCACCCTGTCCCACATTGTGCAAGCACAGAATGGCATGCTAGGCAAGGGCTGAAAAAGTCTTCTTCTACATCCAGACAACAATTATGGAAAAAGGTACCTGAATTACCTCTGGTAGCAGGCAGTGCACTGGAGCTCTAAAATCTGAGTTTAAATTTGTTGTGGAAACTCCAATTTCCTGTTTCTCCGTGAAGCTAAACCACGTAACGGTTTTGATTGGGGTGAAAGAGGGAAGAAAATAAAGAAAAAGACCCAGCCTGTCCAGATAATTTCTAAATTATGTTCTGCAAGTGGGTTTAAACAAATTCATGAATTTCAAGGCTGCTCAAGCTTTCAGCGCTTTGACTGTCCCTCAGCTGGCCAGGCAGGATGTTGCAAACATGAGGTGACAGGTCTGGCAGCCTCTCTCTAGACCTGCTGGAGACTACAGAAAGGGAGGGTCTCTCTGGAAGTGGCCTACAGGGAATTTCTGATCACTCCCACTAATTAGGCCATCATGTTAGGCAGCAAAGAGTGTAAAAAATAATTGTAGCATCTCAAAGTATTTTTCTGTTTCTAATGATCTGGTTTTGTCACCTGTATAACAGGACTAGGAAGCAGCATAACTTTCTTATTATTTCACATCTTACTTTAATTTCCTTAGAGTTGAAGCTTATTAATCTTATTCATTTTCCATCAGTTTACTGAATATATTTTGTAAGTAACTTCTGAATGTTTTAATAGTTAGCACCTTATTTCTATCCTGATGCACATCTCTAATGAGTTTCTTTTTGGTAACTTTTTTAACTGAATCCTTTACTTTTTCCATTAAAACCCACATCCGGCTGAGAATTGTGTCATCTTATAGCATTAAATTTTTCTATGAAGTAGTTTCAGAGCTGACAGCACCATTTTTAAGTTAACAGGAAGGTTGATAACTACTTCCGGACGAAAAAAGGACTCTGCATGGGAAGGTGTTTTTCTCCCCTCTACTCCCAAGGAAGTTAAAAGTTAAACAAGTTTATGTAAAAATAAAATTATATTTAAACAACATTAAGTCATGCAAAGAGTATTAGTATTACCTCCAGAACTCATGCCTATCACTTGTATACACTAGGATGCAGCTTAGGCCATCCATTTCCACGTTTTAATGGTCTAATTAAAATGTGAAGTTTAACACTTGGAAAAGAGAAAAATGTCATAAATCTATAAAGCTTCTTGTCTTTGTTTCTAAATCTTTATGTGTGTGCAGTACCAGAGCATATATCCTTTGCTTCCATCTATTTTACAAGGAGAGTCAGCTGGCTCTGTGTCTCTGACCTTTCCTCTTCATTATTTCTCAGAGAACCAATCTTCTTGTCATCTGCAAATTCGATCAGCAATGATTTCTATTTGTTTTCTTTTGTTTCCCCTACCAGGTTCCTGAAAGGTCCAAAATGCAATCTGTGCAGGACTCCATCAGTAACACTCCTGTATGGAAATGGGTGCCTGTTTACAATTACATTTTGAAACCTATCAGTTAGCCAGCTCTTAATTCATTTAACGTTGTGTCTGCTATATTGATTTTACATCATTTGAGTTTTCTAATCAAAATATTATGTAGTACTCAGTCAAATGCCTTACAGAAATCTAAGTATATTACATTATCACTATTACTTTAATTAGTCAGATTTGTAACCTCATCAAAAAAGACAAGAAATTTTCTCTGACAAAGTCTATTTTCCATAAATCCAGGGCAATTGGCATTAATTGCATTATGCTCATTTAATGTAGTATTAATTAAGTTCACTCTTTTCCTGTTTTGTTTTACCATGAACTGCAGTTCTGCTGACAGCCTTATTGTGGACTCAGGTTTCACTAATCCTTTTAAGATATTGTCACAGCATAATCTTTCCTTTCAGCCATCTGGAACTTTACCAATATTCCAAGAATTATGGAAAATTATCTTTAGTGTACAGACAGATGTGAGGGAAAGGGCAATTTTTTTATTCCTTCCTTTCTTGAAAAAGCTACCAGGACCACTGGTATTTCCCTAAATCCACTGTGTCCAGCATGAAGTCACAGGATACAAGGAGTCCTTTTTAAAAACAAAAAAAACCCCCAAAAAACAAAACAAAAAAACCAACCCCAAAACAAAAAACAAACAAACAAAAAACCCCTCCAGAAGTCACTTCTCTGGCAGCCTGCCCATTTCTCCAAGGCAGGGGAGTGAAAAGCAAGTTGAAGTCTTTGGAGCACTCTGTAGCTACCCAAGGATCACAGCTGTTACTGGGATTGCCTGGAAGGAACACAAAAATTTCTCAGACCAGGAGTACGAGGTTTGCATTAGAAGCCACAAAAATATCTCAATTTGAAGAGGTTTTTTTTTGTTTTACAGGTTGCTTTACAGATTTTTTTTTTAATTATTATTCAAACTGAGCAGGTTGATTAATTGACTTAAATAAAATGAAGTGGCTGAAAAGAATATCTCTGTACCAATGGGCACAACAGGGACTATGACTTCTTTTAGGAAAAAAATATCTTCACAGAGACAGAAAGGAAAGCAAGCAGTTCTGAAGAACTTGGATTTCGTAAACCTTTGAGTTGAAAAATTCCTTTTCGCTAGCTGAAATGTTATTTCTGGCACTCCTTCCTGCAAGTGAGGGAGTGAGTGGGAGCCCCAGAGCCTTGGAGCATTACACAGGCTGCTTGTTGAACGGCAGCCTCAGTTACTGACATGTGAGTGAAGCACTGCTGGGCAGCCAAAGGCTCCACTGCCTCTGATGTGGGCAAAGCACTTCACAGGATTTGGGCTTCTCTAGACTAAAAAGTCCTGGATGAGGCAGGAAACAGCCTGTGCCGGGGTTCTGGGAAGTAAATGACAGCCACCCTGATGCACTCACTGCTAAAAGATGGAAGAACTGGACAGCCAAAGTGACATTATTATTGGAGATGCTGTGTGAATTAAGCTTAATGGAATTTTATCTGCCTTGATAAAAATTGAGGTCCTTTGGCCCCATCCCCACCCAGTGTTTTCTGAGAGCTTGGTAGTACCTTAGTGCATCTTAGAGCAAAGAATATTTCTGAAGAAAACACAAGAAATTTGATTTACATCCTGCTTTTTAGGCAACTGCAAGCAAATTCAGGCCATGCTCTGGAGGGCAGAAGCACAAATCATCTCTGAGCTTGAAGCTATGGAGTATAGTTAGACTAGTCCAGAGCCTGAATCAATAAATTTTTCAGAGAGGAAGTTCTGTCTCAGTCTTCAAACTCTTCACTGACAACTGCAAGACAAAGACTCTCTAGGGTGTTTTAATTGGATAAATTTGAACAAGTAAAGTTTTAAATAAAGCAAGATACCTTTAACAATGCTAGATTATTCAGTTTTCTTTGTTTAAAGGGTAAAAATGAAGAAGTCTTTTGATTTAGCATAATTTTATAAAAAGTTTTAGTGATTAAAAAGTTGTTCTTTGTTAATAAAAACTCAATACAAATAACAAATTTAAAATGCTCCAATATGACCTTCTGTGCAAACCTTCATAAGGCTTCTTCTTAAAGATTCAAAGTGATGTTTTTTGCCAGACTCACAGAATTTTTTCATGTTTTCTGACCAGTTAAATTGAAATATACTGCCAGTAACATGCAATTACTATGATCTTAGCAACAGCAGACTTTTTGGGTGGAGAGCAGAAACTAATGAGACAAAAATGTATGTGTCTGAAAGGAATGAGTAGGGTGTGATACCAAAATGTATGCATTACTCACTTTTCAAGGCTTACTTTGAAATTCACAAATACTGTGAGGTTTCAACACATGCAGAGCCTAAAAAAGTTAGAGAAAAATGGGGTGGATTCACATATCCTGCACCAAAATGCAGGACTGCAATGTGAGAGATGTTTCACACTGGCACTAAGGCTTTCCCATGGATTTCTTGGTATGTGGTCTTTACCAGTGGGCAAAAATCTATGGTGAAAGCAAGGTGTATAACATTCTTGCTGTGTAGTCTCTGAATAGAGATAACCAGTCATCAGTGCAAAGTTTGTGTAGAGAAATAATGCTTTAATTGCAATTCTAGAAATTCAGCTTTTTAAAATTGATACACATTTACAGAAAACTGACCAGCATGTTCTCTTCTCATGAATGAAAGAAAAAACTTTCCAAAGTTCTGGCTATGATTTTATACTGCTAGTGCAAACATACAGAAGGAAAATCTAAGAAATGCCTCCACTGCCAATAATATAACTATTCTTTACTGTTTGTTATGGTGTGGTGGAGTAAGAGTCATATTCTAAAATTTCATCTGGTTATTGTAACAGAAACGCTTTTAGCTGCTATTATTTCATAATCACTGAATGGATATCTGAAACTGCAAGGACAAGGTAAAGACCTGAGGTTCACTTTTCTTCTTGTGTAAGGCATAATTGGGTCTCATTAGAGGCTCCTTTCATAATGGTATATGTTGTCATCCCTCTAGCAACACATCTAGAGAGGCCTTTTTTTAGTGAGATTTCCTTAGGGAAAGCTATTTCCACACTGTACTGCCACTACCTACAAGGTTGTGCTCCTGGGTCATGCCTTAGGTAATGGAAGGGACAGACTTAAGGCATCCACCAGTGTGTATCCATTAGTAATTTCTTCCATGGAAATAGCACAAAATAAAGTTGAAATTCAAGGCAGTGCTCTGCTTCTTGGTGCATGTATTCCAGCTCCTGGTCTCCAAAGACCTGTCTACTATGTAGTTTACTTCATTAGTAGGCAAATGAGGAGATCTGGAATATGAAGGAGGGGGGAGGGCACTTTAAAAAAATATTATTAGTAAGCAAATGCATCACTCGAAAGAGTTTTGCTGTTTCTGATTTTTCTTTACAAGCTGCGTTTCTCCCTCAAAAGATACTTTATAGCTTATTAAACAAAATCTGATTACACACCTGTCAGAAGTAGAGTGAACTTCATCCCTCATTTGGACAGTGTTCCATGTTTGAAAAAGTTGTTGTTAGCATTGTATTTGGGAGGATATTCATGAAATCACTAATACAAGTCAATAGTTGAAAGCTCATTTAAGCTAATAATTAGGAATTCAAGTAACAGGGACTTTAATAACATTTCTTTATTTGTATGATAGGATCTTGTTTAGCCTTATTCAGAGAGAAAAAAAACAAACTGCCTGAAGGCATGTAGAATTGTGAGATAAATAATTAAATACATTCTGATCTTGAAATATGTTCTCACACCACATGGCCTTCCTTTTGAAAATTTGGTGGGAAATTCCACAATTCAAATGAGGTAGTTGTCTGCATTTACCTTGCATGGAATAGATCCACTCCTCAAGATGTAATGGCTGTAGGTGTAGATTCACTCCTCAAGGTGTAATGTCCAGCAGGGTGAGGCTGGGTCCATTGATAGTTACTTCAGATGACATGAGCCTTATTGCCCTTATGCTTCATGTCTTCTAGCATGGGGGAAACTTCTGCATAAAATACTAAGACAATGGTTGAATCTCTTGGGAAAGCCATATAAATACATTGAAAGCCATCATGCACCTACTTTTTTTTGTTGTTGTTTAATTAAAAATCCAGATCATATAAATACTTTTTTTTTCCTCTTTCTGTTTTGCAACTTCCCCTTTCCTCTTGCCTTTTTTTTACCTCCTCTTGCCCAAGCCAAAGACATATGGAAATTCTTACTGAGACCAGTCCATTATAAGATGTCATATAGATTAAGAAACAGGATTTATGGAGGATTCAAATTTGTAGAAGATTTAGGACTCCTTAAAGGGCATTTGGAAATCTTTTATGCATTATATACGAAAACCAGATGCTACATCTTAGAAAAAATTGTCATTGTTACTCCCTACTTGACTATGGGGTGGGAGAATGAGTGTATTCTATACTATTGTGAATTAAGATTTTTTTTTTCCACACAAAAGGGCTGCTTTGCTTCCTTTTCCCTGTTGGGGTGTGTGTTGTCAATTACAGAATATAGCACCTCTTGTGACAAATAATTTTTTTTTACAAAGAGGACAATTATTCAAAAGCCACCAAGAACAATGAAGAAGAACAATGGCTTGGCTCAGAAAAAACAACTTCTTGTTTAAGTAAAAACCACAGAAATATTGATAGAAACCATGTTACCTCTCCTCTGGGAATTATGCATCATTTGGCTGACATGAAACTGGACTTACGTTTGTGTCTTCTCTTTATTGGACTAATTAGGGACCTTGCTAGATCTTCACTTACATCAGTTGAAAATGACCTGTTTGTTGAAAGAATCTTTTGTGGATCTCCTCTCTGCTAGCATAGTAACTCTCTATGGGGTCTGGAGTGTGCTCCCTCCAGGGATTCCTCCATCCCTAACAATCCTCTTCTGATCTGCTTTGTGAGCTTTTCTCTGAGATTACCCACAAGGCCTGTAGGGCCATGGGTGGGACAGAGATCTCTTTGGGTTCCCACAATAAACACAGACCCATCATGGGAAAAAAAAATTATAATGACCATTTCTCCTTCAAAGGCCTTGCTATCCCTTCACTTTCCTTAAGGCAATCTGCGTTCCTAAGGCAGTTGGCAAACATCCTCAGATCCTTTAGAGGCCAAATACTGTGTCTTGGGATGGCAGGATTAAAGCAAAGTTAATTTGCTGCTCAGAAGCAGTGCATTGAAAGGAAGTGGTCCTTGAAGTTTTTATTTTCTCTCTTTATATTTGCATTTGGGCCTTTACTGATGACACGGACAAGAGGATCAGGTGCACCCTCAGCAAGTTTGCAAACAAAACAAAGGTGTGTGGGAGTGTTGATCTGTGGAGGGCAGGAAGTCTCTGCTGAGGGATCAGGACAGGCTGGATCCATGGGCTGAGGCCAGTTGTGTGAGGTTGCACCAGGCAAGGTGCTGGTCCTGCTCTTGAGTCACAACAACGCCATGCAATGCTACAGGGTGGGGGAGAGTCACTGGAAAGCTGCACAGCAGCAAAGGACTTGGGAGTGCTGGCTGACAGCAGCTGAACATGAGCCAGCAGTGCCCAGGTGGCCAAGAGGCCCAGTGGCATCCTGGCCTGTATCAGCAAGAGTGTGGCCAGCAGGAGCAGGGCAGTGACTGTCACCCAGTATTTGGCACTGGTGAGGCCAAACCTCAAATCCCGTGTCCAGTTCTCAGTCCCTCACTGCAAGAGAGAGACATTGACGTGCTGGAGAGGATCCAGAGAGGGGCAATGGAGCTGGGGAAGGGTCTGGAGCACAAGACCAACGAGAAGCAGCTGAGGGAGCTGGGGATGTTTACCCCAGGGAAAAGAAGGCTCAAGCAGGATAACCCTGTTGCTCTTTACAACTACCTGAAAGGAGATTGTAGTGAGGTGGAGTTTGGTCTCTTCTCCCAGGTGACAAGAAACAGGACAAGAGGAAATGGCTTCAAGGTGAACCAGAGGAGGTTTAGACTGGATATTAGAAAAATTTCTTCACTGAAAGGGTGGTCAGGCATTGGAACAAGTTACTCATGGAAGTGGTGAAGACACCATCCTTGGAAATATTAAAAAAATTTGTGGATGCGGGCCTTGCAGACATGGCTTAGTTATGAATGTGGTGGTGCTGGGCTAACAGTTGGACTCAATGATCTTGAAGATGTTTTCCAAACTTGACAATTCTGTGATTCTTTGGATTTCCCACCTCTAGATTTGCTCCAAGGATCTCTTTTTCATTTATATTTTTTAAACTAGCTATGATTGCTTTTTGGCAGCTTGCCTTTTTTGGAGTGCTGCCATTTATTCCTTATATTTGATGATCTCCCTTTAAGTATGTTGAGCATTTAATTAGGAGGGTCTGATCTATTACTTATACCAGCTTATTACTTGCTGCTGGTAGTGGTGCACAGTGGTTAGCTGTCATTATGCAATTCCTGTGCTCCTACCACTTTTTGGTACAGAAATAATGGTTTTAAAAGAAACATATTATGTGCAAGTTTTCTATTTTTTTTAGAGGAAGACATATTTTTCCCCAGGTTAAAGTCAGTGACAATATATGCTAATCATAGTATATGGTTCCTTTTCCTATCTTCAAATATTGTAAAATTTGAAGAGGGGAAAATGAAAAAGCATTATTGGAATTAGAAAATAGTGGTCTTGGAATTAGGACAGAAGGAGGAGAATCAAAACCAATTACATTCACTTTCTTTATCTACCACTGAGTTGGAGTTTAACCCGTTCATGTTGACATTTGTAGGTTTGGAGCACTCATAGCCACAATGTGTTTAGTGGTGAACAAAACACTTCAGCAAAGGTAAGCTGCCCATGCAGACATTTTGTGTGCATATTTTTTTAATGCCTTAATTCTTGAAAATGCAGACTTTAACATAGATTTGTTCACACAGATATTTTCACGGGAGGTGATTTTGAGAATGATAGTTATTGTTGTCTGAGCCAAGAGCTTCTTCCAGAGGAGCACACTGAAACATTTAAAGAGTGCGTCATTGTCACCTGGGCACTTGAAACTCTCAAGTAGCATCTGCTGAGGATTGCTGTGCTTATTCTCCCTATACTGCCTTGATAAAAATTATGGCAGTGCTTTATTTATAATCTGTCTCTGCTTCTGGACTACTCAAGCAATTGTTGCCTTTTCTCAGGAAATCATAAGATTTATGGATGTTGAAGTGTCTTTTGTTTCATGGAGAGGTGAACAGTGATGAAAAAGATGGAGGAGTTTTACAATAGTACTTAAGTCCCTACAAAAGCAGCTGCCTTATCATTGTTTCCTTAAAAAATTGTTAAGGTACCAGAGATCAACTAGAATAATTCCAAGCTGAAAGATATAAGTATCTCCTTAGATAGATATCTCCTTAGTTTGGTGTGGAATAAGACTTACAAGACTAGCAGGAGCAGCAGGTTTTGCTCTTTCCTGGCTCAGTAGAGGGTTAATGTTTTTTATTTGAAAATAAAGTCAATTTAAAGACAGCCTGCCAAATAGGCTGTTGGCTGTTTATTTATCTGAGCTGGTGAGCATGGACTCTGTGAGGTCCTAAACTGGTTTATAGCTCTTTTAGTCAAAATCAACAACTTAAACTTTACCTGCAAGCTCACTAGCACACAGTATGGCTTGTGGAGTCTTGGGTTAATATTTGCATTGGGATATTTGGCACAGAGGTCAGCTTCAGTTCCAACTGAATTCATGCTGTAAATCTCTGAGCACTTGTTTTAGGAGCATAACATTGACATAACTGTGTTTGCCTCTGAAAGAGCTGTCACAGTGTCCTGCCTGCGCCTTGGTAACCAGGCAGGAATACTTGGTCCTCATTCAACAGTGCTTCCAACGTGCATATTCAACAAATTCCATTTTTTTCTGCACTCATGCTATTATGACCATTTATAAAAATCACTGTTGCTGAAAAAACATAAATTCTCATCTCTTAGTTCTAGAATTCACAGTATAATTTCTGGTTTGGATTGAAACATTGGGGTAAGAGTATTCTTCATGTCTTCCTTGAATTTAAAATTACCTCTGCAAGAAATAGTAACTTAGCCTACCCTCATCTCAATTCTCCCTCATATTTGAGTGTTTCTGGAATAGGTGATGACACTAGCGAGCTTTTTGACAGGGTATGTGACTCAGGCATTTTGCATTTGAATTCTACATCAATAATCTATCTCTTTTAGATCTCCACACCACTGTACTACCCAACAAATCTGTGAACCTACTTTTTAACTTCAACTACATACTGCTAGGATCTGAGCTCAGAAAAATAACCTTATTTTAGTTAAGAACTTTACAGGTAAGATTCAGATTGTTTAAAAGCAGCCATATAGAGGTTTCTGCTGGACTTGGCCAGAAGGTGGTTCTTTTCCCTCTAGGGTGAAGGCCTGGTTGTATTAGATATTGGCCTGTCTCCACAGCTAAAGAAGGAGTTCTGATGATGATCTCAAGAAACAGACATATGACCAAATAATTTAATTTTGCTCCTGGGTCTGGTCCTTGATTGCCTACGTAATGAGTCACAGACCACATGTATGACCAGTTTTGAAACACATGCCAGAGACACATATAGATTTATGCATTAAGTACCAGCTTTTAAAATCTTGTTGCAGTGACTGTGGTTTCCTGTTAGCTTGAAAAATGAGTGACTAGAACAAATCAATTTTGTCTGATGTAAAATTTAGTGTTTATATATGAAATACTGATTCAAGTTTTGTATCAGTTAGCTATCTTTTCTTTAGTGGATTTAAAATTTGGATGAAAGTTTAACTGAAATATTTAATTCTTGTACCTGATAAAAATGAGAAAATACTTTCAGATTAAATTGTAATAAACATGGTAAAATAATAAGGAAATGCAAATTTGCTGTTCCATGGCTCGTATTCTTAGACTTTGCCTCAAAACTTACACCTGTTGTTGATTATATTTTTCTATTTTTTTCTCTGCAATAATTGTTAGAAATAATTTTTACCTGTCATTACTTTTGAACTTAAAAACAGATATTTCTTAATTTGAAAAGGGAAATTTTCTAATATGAGTGGACTTTTGCCATTTTGGTAAAATCACTTTATATTAACTCAGTACTTCACATTTCATTTATAGTGCATTTAGCAACTGAAAAATGGGGATCAGTACAGATCCTCACCGAAAAGTGTTAAGAATTTTTCCACTAGCATATACCATCCCAGACAGATTTGTCATTCACAGCCTAGGCAGCTTTATTAATATATACAACAGCATCTTTGAACTTCGCCACACTGTTCATAGTAAAGAAAAGAAGATAGTAAGATAGATAGTAAGAAGAACAGAAGATAGCAAAGCCAAGGTGATTTCAGGTAAATAAATGACCCTGAGCTCAAGAGTCACAGAAACCTTTAGTGGAACTTTAGAAGTTCTTCTATTCCTAGACTAATAGAACATAAAAAGTAGTAAAAAACCACTGTGGTAGTTTAGAAACAGCTGGAAATTAAACCCATATAAGCCACTCCCTTTCCCCTGCCCCCTCCAGTGAGAGAGGGACAGAGAGTGTGGGTTGAGAAAACAATTTACTGAAAGCAAACAGCGATGGAATAAGAATGGCACAGTAACTGCAGAATTATTAATAACGAAAGTATAGAAATATATATGTGGTTTACACACAAAAGGCGTTCACCACTTCGACTTAAATCTGTGTGGCCACTGAGCTGAAGGCAAGATGGCCATTCCTGCAGCTCATCAGGGACATGCAGCTATTCCTGACAGAAAGCAAGACCGCATCCTCCAGCACTGATGTGTGTGGAATAGTAATTTAGCCAAACTTGCAGATTCTAGGCTCCTCCTTCTGCAAGCAAACCTAGGGCACTATCAACGGCTTTGTGCTCTTATGTGTTACGTGTTTCAGTCATTATGGGCAAAGCCAGTCACGGGGGTTTTTTGTTGTTTTATCTTTTTAAATCAGATGCAACTTTGTTCAGTTTCAGGGGGACTGCACCAGCATTAATGCAGATTCAGGATATATGTGCCAGTAGAAAAGAACAACAACAGAAGAGCAGAATTACCCTGTCAAATCTAGCTATACTTAAAAGCCAAATGAGAGCAAGTAATGAATAAATATCACTCCTTCAGTCTAGGCTAGGTAACAAGTCAGGCTGTAAGGCTGTCCAGGATGTTTAGTCAGGAAATGCAGAAGGCTAGACTGGAGACTAGCCTACTAGCCTGGAGACAGCCTGCTGCAGCCTAGCTCAGGCAGGTCTGGGTACTCAGGCATGAATCTACATGGAACTTCAGGGCCAGAGGTGGGGGTACAGGATGATCAGGGACAGAGTTTAAGCCTTTACGAGGTTAAGATGGTCAGGACTATTAAGATCTATTAGTGAACTTATGGACTTGACAAATTCTACTTTCACCAAAGCTCTTTTTCATCCAGATGACAGAAGCAATGGTCCATTTCCTTCTTGACTATCATTGTCTTTCACTCTCTCTTTCTTGTGTTTGCCCTCCTGCATGGCTTCTAGGGTGAACAAATTGTTCCTTGAGCAATTCCCTTCCTTGGTGGGCTTTCCAGAACCCCCAGATTTTGGTTTTTCTCAGGAGTTTCTCTTTGATTTGCCTATCTCCATCCAGTTTTTAAGCCCTGAAATCCAGAATGTCACACTCAGCTTCTCCTTCAGCCTTGACAGTTCAGAGCTTTTACCCTGTTCCATTTTCTTTTCCCTGCCTCATCTCAAACTCTGGGTTGTCTTTCTCACATCTCATTGTGAATGTCTGACTGCCAGCTCAAGTATCATGCAGCAAAAAAGGCCTTCCAGTCCTTTACTAAAGGAATGTCACTAATGAAGTAGCAGGGCATAGCAGGGAAACAGCACTGCCTTGCCTGCAGCTATATCCCCATAACCAGAGTAATAGAAGAAATTTGCAGATTATTTCTCTGTAATATTTCTAAAAAGTCTTTTCTGCTCCATCCATGCAGCTAATATTAAAGTCCAGATTTAATCTGACTCTTGTCAGTGTAATAAAAAATTTTCCCAATATGCTCAAATATAAACTTTCTAGATTGTAACTGACAATTTTCCTAGCCCAAAATTTTGGCAAAATTCCTCCTTTTTAGGATATCTCCCTTTACTTAGAGTGATTGCCTCAACTGAATTCCTCAAAGTCCTTAGGGGAATATAGTGGCAATATTTAGGCATTATTTTAGCAGCACTGCTTGTCCTTGCAACCCAAGGCACACCAAAATCAAATATGTCCTCACTGAATTTACAGAGGCTCTGAGCCAATAGAGCTACGCCTTTACTACTATAAGAAGAAGCCCAAGGGATAATCTCAGGCTTCATGTCCAGGTGCTACAGACTAGCCCACACCATACTGCTGAGCACTACCATCTTCTGTCAGGGATATGTATTGTAGATGGAATAGTAAAAAAAAAAAAAAACCAAAACCAAAAAAACCTGCAAATTAAAGGATGTCTTGGTAGTTTGGTAGCATGGACAAGCAGGGCCAGCTGGCCCTATTTTATTTATCAGTAAGAGTTTGTATGGTGAGATGATATCACATCAAGTGCCATTAACATTATCCTAAATAAACAACTTATGTTTTAAGATATGTAGTGAATGAATTGGAAATTGGAAAAGAGCTGCAGTTCAGTGGAGGTTAAACAGTCGCACTGAGAAGAGGAAAGGAAGAGGAGGAATATGCTAAAACAAAACATTCAAGAGTGTCTCATTTAACTGAATTGAATTAAAGCTTATCAGTTGTATCTCCCCTTTCAATCTGATGGATACTTAGCAAGCTAGATAAATGCACATCTATACCTCTAGCCTGGTTTTGAATACACAGCTATGCCACTCAAATTTTCTTGTGTTGCTAATAATAACAACAATGAGAATTTGGAGAAAACTTGATTTTGGAGAGAATTGCCTTACAGAAAGGTTCTATTGTTAGGGCTTTTGGCTAATAAGAAATCAATTTTTCAGCTTGTCCTAATAAATACAAATTCATGTTTTTATAATAGGAAGGCTACTAGTATCATGAAAAATATTTTTTTCAGAAAGGTAAAAGGAGCACTCAAAAAAGGAGCACTCCTCTTCTAGTAAATGCATAGAGGAGAATTGTATAATAAACAATTCCATTTGGCAAGGCAGACATAAAAGCTAGTGGTCATTGATGTACCCTACCAGCTGACACTATCAGCAAGCTCTTTTGTACAGTGTCTGAGTAAATGCTTTTTTCTTTCAAATCCTCAAATCACAATTGTTTCTGAGTGGTTTTTTTTACAAACTCAATTGAAATTTGTTAACTGATTGAAGTTATAGTTAGTGTCTTTTTGTGCAGCTTTTCTGTGAGTAGTAAATATGACATGGATGGGAACGAATGAAGCTGCTACTTTGTTTCAATAATAACATAAAACCATTAAAATAGATAAACTATTGTGGCCCCTTCCTAACAAGAACCATGAAGAGCTCTCCACCCACTACTTCTGGTCAGCACCATACCTTTTTGGTGTGTGACTGCAGAACTGTAGGCACTGTGATTCCTATTGAGTATGAAGTAGGTTACACATCTGACCACCAGCCTGGCCTTGTGTTTGATATAAACAGATGGCATTTAAAATGGCCCAGAAAAGAGCATACTGAGGTTTAGCTGTTGCTTGTTCTGCTGCTAGGGGAAATCATACCAATCCAGACAGCAGCAGCACTGTCAACTCCAAGAGATTGCACCCAGTTTTCTCTTGAAGAGTCGCTATTGGAGTGAAACTCTAATGGTAACTCCTTAATAGTGCAGTACCAGAATTCTAATGTAGATAGTCTGTGTATGTCCCTAGGGAAATGGAAATGCTCTTTGTAATCCTAAGGCTATGAATAAATATAAACTCTGAAGAAGGCCAGAGATAAATGACACAGCCATTTTCTGGGCTTTTCAAGATGACATACAACAGAATCTTTTATTATGATGTTGCAATAAAATTGACCCTTCTCTATTTTTTAGTGTTAATTTAAAAAAGAGAAAGTACATTACTGCTTTGAAAGAATTCAGGGCACTGCCAAAAAGAATCCAACGAACTTGAAACCCTTACTGATTTTTATCAATGCCAGCCATGGGAGCAAGTGGAACAAAGTGAACGAATCCTTGATTTTACAGAACACATGAAGTGTGATCTGGTATAGTTGTATATATTCAAGCTGTTGGGATAATAGAAGTTATTGGCCAGCTTTCGTACTGGTAATATTCCCACAGTGAAAATTTTGTATCCATCTCTATGAGAAAATATTACTGTAGAAGCAGTGAGGTCCAGAAAAGAAAACTTCACAATGGTAGTACTTAATTGAAAGAAGACATTTGGGAGAAAGAAATTATGCCATAAAATACCTGACAAAGGTAGATAGTACTGTAAATGGCTAATAAAGCTTAGCATATTCTGAACAATTATAGTTTAAAGTTGTCCATACATCTTCAGCAACCTGCTTACTTGATCATTGTGCTGCTAGGTACTTCCATTTTGAAATTACTATTATTGGAATTCAAATAGATAGTCCAGCCAAGACCAAACAATGTATTGAAAAATGCCTACTAAATAAAACTGTATTCTAATAAAGAACAAGCAAGCAGAGTCCTTTAACAAGACAGTTCGGTTCAAGATCACTCATTATATGTCTTGCATGTGCTGGTCTTGTGTGTGTGAATAGATGCATTTATTAAATGTACAAATCCCCACTGGATGCTCTGGTGTACATTTCGAACATGAGTTCTCAGAAGAATTAACCTAATGCTTAACTCTGATCTGCAATTCAAATTCCTACCTGCCTTTTGGGCAGTAGATCTTAAGTTTTGGAATTATTCCATATTCTATACAGATGGCACTGTAAAACAGAGAAAATGCTAATCTTGGAAGGTGGAAGGCAAAACGCTGCATTTAATATTGCAGTTCTTATCTACACTTGATTTTTATATTCTCTTGTTCACTGATAGGTCTAAATATTTCATCCAGAAATTTGGCAAACATGATGAGGCTTTGTTTCAGCTTCACAGAGTCCTTTGGCATGATTTTTTTTTATGGTTAAGAGATATTTGCAGGAATATATTGTATTTATAATAATTAGATGTAATCTTTTTAAAATCTGTCCTCTTCTTAACTGAAGCATGGCACTCTTAGAAGTAACTGGCCACTATTCATCTGTGTTTACAGCTGCTGAACAACTAGAAACAAAATTTCAAAATGACCTTGGTTTCATATGATGCAAGTATGTGAAATAAACTTCTTGGTGCACTGTGGCCTTAAGTGCTGATTTTGGCTGGGTAGAGTTACTTTTCTTCACGTTGGCTGGTATGGGCCTCTGTTTTGTGTTTGTGCTGAACTTAGGGTCGATAATTAGAGCTGGTTTTGCTCTTGGTGAGCAGAGCTTACACAGAGCCAAGGCTTTTTCTGCTTTCCATACTGCCATGCAGGCAAGAAAGTTGGGGATGCGTGGGAGGTTGGGAACAGACACAGCCAGGACAGCTGACCTAAACTGACCAAAGGGATATTCCAGACCATGTGACATCATGCTCAGTGTATAAAGCAGGGGTAAAAAGTAGGAGGAAATGGGGGGATGTTTGGAGTGATGGTGATTGTTTCCCCATGAACAATTACGTGTCCTGGGGCCCTGCCCTCCTGGAGATGGCTGAACACCTGCCTGCCCATGGGAAGCAGTGAATTAATTAAAGTTTAACTCTGCTTGGGTGCCCAGGTTCTGCTTTACCTACTGAACTATCTTTAAGTAAACCTATGGATTTTCTCACTTCTGCTTTTCTGATTCTCTCCCTGATCTGGCTGCTAGGAGAGTGAGTGAGCAGCCATGTGATTCTTGATTGATGGGGTAAAACTGCAACACCTTAACTGCCAAATACGTAAGGGAGTATCATCTGTTTCTTAATGAACTCTCTTTATTTCTCCTTCTCTGGATATGCTACATTCCTGGAGGAAGAGTTGGATTGTGAGAAGTACACAAGTTGTGACTCTATATTGCTGAACCCTCAGTGGCTTTCTGTGTTGATTCCTCAGTCAAATAGGTGTTTGCTGAGGGGATGCCAACATTTGTATGTCTCATTATGTTCTTCAGGTCAGCCCAAATTTATTTAGTACTAGGGTCCAGTGGGAGAATTCCTTGACATTGTGAGTCTCAGAAGGGAAAACAAAATATCTCTTTTTCTTCTTAGTATGGTTGTATGTTCTTTTTTAAGCAAGTATATGCAACTCATGAATCAGTTTGATTTGCTCTGAATTTATTTTGTCATCCAGATCATGTGACATCTTTGTGGTTTATTTCCGTAGTTATTTTATCAAATAACCAGACATCACTGTATTCTATTTAAACTTGCTCCACTGCCCCCATGACATACTGCAAATCTCAGTTCTCCTATCAGTAAAGTATGCTCTTGGTGCTAGTGGAATCTATTTCTGTCAGCAAGGAAGGCTCTCACATCTCTGGGGTGACATTAATGATCAGTGTTCTCATTCACATGGGCTCCTACCAGCTGACCTGTGTAGGTGAATTCCTGCCAGCTCAGGTGATGAGCATCATGTGGCTCACAGCCTTAAGCAGTGAGGTCAAATTTTCCAAATCTGTCTGGCAGCTCTAAGGTTCAGCCTCCTAAGGATGAATCCTAAGGACAAAACGATGTAGCCTCACATCACTGTAACCTATCTTTTGGAAGGCTAGGCTTTCACACTGAATAAATACAAAGACAGCTGGGTATTGCTTAATTTTAAGGGAACATTAATATTAACTGACAATGGAATCCCACTGGGAATGTGTGGCTCCTGTTAAAATTCCAAATCAAACTGTTATGACTGATGCTGAGCATTAAAATACAAAATAAATCTAGTTACAATGCATTGAATGTATTAGACTGAGAAATTCTGATAAGGGTAAAAAATTATTGCTTTGAGTACATATCTGAGATTAAATCAGTGAACTAATATTCTTGAAATGAATATGAGGCCTAAAACAGTTGTATGTAATCACAATATACCGATTTATAAGTGGCTCAGTACAGGATCTTGCAGTTCAAGATAGTTGAGCCTTGTCACTTATTTCATTTAAATATTTCATTCCCAAAATCAGTATAATATCATAATACCAAATCATGAATGTTTCTTACATTATTTTACATTCAAAGGTCTCTTCCTTTTTACCCATTTGTATTAATTCTTTTTGAACGCCTCTGTGATACAGAAATGAAGAGTACACCCGTCTCTTTATTAGATGGATTACTTAATCCTGCTAGCCTTGCCAAATTAAAAAGTATGAAGTAAAATGTATAACAGTGTGAAATTATTGGATATCATAGCTGAGCAAATAGCAAAAAATACTTTCTATGAATAGTAATTAAATTAGGATACAAACATAATCAACACCATTTTATGAAAGCTTGCTGTGTTAATTTAATGCTTAGAATTTACTATCAAGAACACTCTAAAAAGTGTGTTTTTAGCTGAGATGCTTGGATTGTCTGTGGAAGTAAATTTTGATTACAGCTTGATTGTACAAGATGTGCTTTACAATTTGCACTGACCTGCATTATATGAATTGCAAATACTGTAAGCAGCTACAATACAACTTTACTGTCAGAGACATCCTAAAGGATGGCCTATTTCCAGCTCACTAGCTAGTTCACACTTAATCTTCGTGTGGACACCCCACGTCAGCTGGCTAACACTACTTCAAAGATGAGGCAAGATCCAAGTGTATTCTATCCCTGCTTTTTTTTAATGCTATGGCACTTTTACAGCAGGGTAAGCCATGACATCTTTACTGGTCACTAATGGAATCCACACAAGGAAATAATTTTAAAAGTTCTTGGCATTCATCTCTTCTTTGGCAATAATCATCCTCATTTATCTGTGTTTGAAGAATTCCATTTCCCTGTTGTGCTCTGTGGGGAATTTTTGTAGGAGTGCTATGTAGTGCATGGTGGAAAAAAGATCCAAGTTCTGACACTTATTTCCTTATCCTCCAATCCTCTAGTAAGCTGGATGAAAAGAATAGTATATATAGGAAGGGATAAAGAGGTGGAAAGAAATGGAAAGAGCTGATAGAGCTTTACAGAAGGCATAACTTTCCAAGGCAGGGTTATAACCTAGGACTTGTAGGCTTTATACATGAGAAACCATTTTCAACAGACAACTCTCAACTAAAATTTTTCATGTTGAGTCACCCTCAGTTTTCTTCTTTGCTTCCAGTATTTTTTTTCACAAAATGGTTGCTTAAAAGTACCCAGAATAAAGTCCAGAAATGCAAAAATACCCCAACCCAACTCCTGACATGGCAGGTTACTTTTTACATTATTGCTCTAGGCGTAAGAGGTTGTCATTTACGGATACATTTTTGCCCTCTCAGACACACAGGAAAAAGAGAGCATGGTCGTTTTGGGGCTTCTTTCTCAGAACTTCCTACATCTTATGTCTTCCAGTTATGATCTAAAGGAAACTTTTACTTTCTAAGTAAGAGAACAAGGCACCCATTTCAAGCAACAGGCCTGAGATGATCCCCAGCTTGTTCCCGGTGCAAACTAGCTGAAGCCATCATCCCAGCTATTAGTCTCTGGCCTTCTTGTAAAATAATTGGTAAACATATGGCCAGTTCTGCTTTCCCAGCAGCTCAGACTTCTGGACATTATTATTACCTCCTCTACCCTCTGTTATGTTCCTTCATAGAAGCAAGATCTTCTATCAGAGTCTTAGTTCAACTATTTTGATTCTTCTTCTAGTTGGTGTGTTTGCATGATGGTGTCTCATTCATAAAAAACAACAGGCTGACTATGGAGCTGTCATCTGTTGCTTCATGTCTGATTACAAGGGTTTTTTCTCAAGTTCTGTATGGAAAATAAAATATGCTTACAGTAACAAGAAGCTTCTTATGCCTCACTCTACCACACTGGAACATATGCAAAATCTCTCCTCTCATTGTCTATTGAGTAAAAAAAAATCAAAAGCTGGTATTCAAAGGCTCAACAGTCAAAAAAAAATTCACAAGTAATTTTGAATGACAATAAACCTGAGGCTTGTTATGAAATCTAGTCTTCAACATCAATATTAAAAGGGAAAACATTTCAACCAAATTTTTCCCTGTGAATCACCCACTCACCTTTGGCTGTATTATTTATTTTTCAGTGATATTTCATCTTAAAAATACAGTTTCCTCCTTCCTTTTTCAAAAGGAGCAGGAAAGTACTCTCCAAGATGCTTGTGTGAAATCATAATACATATACATGTTCAAATAACAAGTGAAAATACTTACAATATTCTGAATGGGGGCAATGGAAATGGGAATTCTTAAAAAATGTACCACAAAAAATTTTGTGAATGCTCCATTTATGTTATGTACAGTAATTTGAAAACACATTTATTCTTTGCAAAAGACTGTGCATGGTAACCTTCTAATCTTTCTGTGTTCTGTCTTTAATTTCTCTGTTTGTTACTTGCTTTAGTGATTTAATTAGGAGATCAAGGCCTAGATTTCAACATCCAAATTTTCATAATTCAGATGTGATGTAGACCTGGTGGCATTACTAAGACCACTGGAACTGGCTTGCCAGTATTTCTAATCTTAGTCCCAGGAAAGTAAGCAGGCAAATCTTCAGGATCTGCCAACTAATCCATTTAACATTTGTTAAATTTCACCCCTTAATCTTCTTGCTGTCAGCTTCCACATTTTCTGTGGCATTGTCCTTCAAGCCCAAATCTTCCCTCCCTTAATCACAAAACCTACAAGTCTCCGTTGAGGACTCGTAAAGAAAGGGCCTTGCCCTTGCTTCTTATCTACTGCTATGGAGTAATGAACTCCTTCTGACACTGCCCTCTTTTGTTCCAGTTTCATTCTCATGAAATCATATCCCCTGAAAAAATCCTAAAATTTTTCCTGAATTATCTCTGAAAATATGTAATCTATCAAAGGTATCTCAGCCTAAATCTGTTTTTCCTGATATCAATCCTTATCATGAGGACTTTCTTCTATTTGCACTAGAGTGATGTATATATGGGATTCCATGGAGATGTAACATCACAGTTGCAAATGTTCTACTCACACACAAGTGGAAGACATCATTACCTCTGACCAGATTTTTCTGACAGGAGTGCTGCATCATCTTGGGATATTTTAAACTGGTATTACTCTGCTTTTGGCTCACCCTCAAGTGAAACTCCACCTGTCTGTTTGTTCATGATGATAAAAGGGCAAAACCTGAATCAGCCTGGAGTAATGATTTTGTCCCAGCTTTGCTGAGACCCTGTTTATTGAAAAAGGTATTGTTTTGTATTGAAAATAGATTTTTTTTTTGAGATCATGCAAAAAGTCTTTGTTGCAGTTAGCAGGCAAATATGATATTTAAGTCACAGTCTAGTGGATATGCCTGATTTTGTTAATTTCTTATGAAACACATGGGGTAATGATGGTAAATGGGATAAGCCATTGGAAGATCCCCAACAGGACAAAACGTCATTCTAAGTAGGGACCCACGTAAAATTGTAGAACTGTTAAGGTTGGAAAAGATCTGCAACACATCACCAAGTCCAGCCAAAACAGCTAATAAGAACCTTTGAGGAATAGCCTGTGAACTCTGGAATGAAGAAAATAATGAGTCTTCACTAACTGTGCTAAATATTTTATTATTTTCTTCCTTTAAAATTCAGGATAGTCTTTTCCAAAGTGAAACAGAATGCATAGATCCAGTAATCCACTTTTGTTTAGGGATGGACTAATTTTGGATTTTGAAGACCTAACTTCAGACCCCTGTTTTTCCTACTTGTATTTGGACTCTGAGTTTAAAGACTGTTTTTCTTCACTAAAATTTCTTTCCCTTTTCCTCAGTAAAAGATCAGGGTTCTCTGAGTCAGATTTTGAGAGATCTTCTAACGCTGAAGACTGAACCCAGCTGCAAGGTTGCTCAGCTAGTTGGTTTTGTAAAAGTCCACTGGTACAAGACATCTCTCATATGAGACAGTATTTCAGTGCTAGTTTTGAAGACCTCTGCAGTGTTTGAGTATAGGACTTAGGTACTCAAAGAGCAGCAGAAGACAGTTTTGCCCACTGTTGATACAGAAGAAATGGTTATCATCACCCTGCCTAACTCCTCAGATTAGTTCTGGGAATCAGGCTCCCACCCTGGAACCTCAGATGTTTGCCCCAGGGCCAATGCCAAGCATCACTGAGTTTCACTGATAGCTCATGCATACCTTTGGGCCTTACTATTTTACAGCTGAGAACTAAGCAGAGGGAAAAGCCCCATGAAATTCCAGAAAATTAATGTCTTTAGGTGTTAAATTAATGTAAAGACTCCAGATATATGGATACTTGAAACTCTACTTCCATGCTATAAGTGAAAACCTGTCACATCTTACTGAAATACAAAGGACCTGAGAAGTACAGAATGCTTGCTTCTTTGTCTTCTTCTAAATCTTCCAGCTATTAAACAAAATGGAAGAGACCATGTCTTCATAAAAAACAGTTCCTAATGCTCTGAACACCTCAAATTTTTCTCTCTGACCTCTGCCAGGATTTAGGCAGAATGTTATTAACAGCTGATGCAGCTACCAGTATCTTCTGTTTTAGCAAGACAAGGTTATTCAAATGTTAATGCTCTTGTTCAATCTCTCTGGCTGCTTTTGCCCATAAAATGAAAGATTTAATTCACACTGAAGGTTTTGGTCAGAGGTGAAGTTCAGAAAATCAAGCAGAATTCATAAGTGTACAGAGACAGATTCCCTGAGCTGTCTCAGCCACTTCAGCTGTCAGGGCCTTATCTTGCAACATCAACCAGGTGCATTTGTGAACTATCTCTCAAATACTATCAACATTTAGTCAGTCTTAACAATACAGTTTCTGTTGTAATTTTAACTCAGGGAGCTCTATTTCAGCAAGAGTTGGGCTGGTGAGAGCTGTGGAGTGTAGATTTTTTACAGCAACCTTGCCCTGGGAGAAAATAAGAGAGTCAACTAGAATGTTTCCCTTTTTTCCAAGACCACGATAACTGAGCACTTTCAAAATGATGTATAAAAAGATTACTGTGCTTATTTGCAAACAGAAGGATGCCAGTCTGCCACAAAACAAGGAACTGCAATGTCAACATGCTGTAGGGAAATATGAATAGTTGACAAGAACAGGTGTGCATAAAAGAAGAGTGACATATTTCTCTCTAACAAAGTTATGACAATATCTTTATCATTCATTTGCACAAGCAAGCACACACATGCACACACACACATGGTTTTCTCCCACTATTTTTAGAGATAGCTTGCCCACTGAAAATCTGCATCTAAGAGACCTGAGATTTAATTTTTGAAATATTAATGATATTCATTCAGGTCTGCCTCTCTTAAATATGATTTTCATTAAACGCTTGAAAAGGCTTTTTCACCTACATGTGTTTTAACGGCTCAGGAAGATGCATTAAATTATAAATAATAAATACTGTATCTATGATGTGTCATATCTTAATTTGAATCTGCTGATGACTGAATGCCATTCCTTTCAAATGTCACCAGTCTTGCTTGTGAGCAATTTGTTCACGTCTGCAGCAGGTATATAGATATAACATTAAGCTGTCTGTGACAGCTCAGGTTTAATATGACTAAATTATATTTGATACTAGGGAGAAAGTACAGCATGATTGGAGCATGAGAAAAGCAGAGAAGAAAATAATGTAGCTTTCTAAAAACTGCTACTATTGTTTTGATTTGGGGAATGAAAATGGCACCTCCAAACCTGAAAGCAGAAGTCTCTACAGTAGGTGCTGAAGGGCCAAGATCTTTCCTTCTGAAACCTGAATAATTTACTTCACTATAAAAAAAGCTTGTCTGAACATTTTTGGTCTTATAATAGCTAAGCTGGGAGAAGTCAGATGGGTATGATTTGTAGTTTGAAATAGCTTCCACAGTCCACTTCAAGATCTGTCCCTTGGTGGAGTCTTGAGAAGCAAAGAAATGAGGCATTTTATGGAAGAATAATAATGGGAAGAGGTAAAATATATAAACAACAGAAAAACTGAAGGATGTTCCAGGGGGCACCCTACAAAAATATGTAGAGGCAAGTGGCTTGTCCTCATTTTAAACAACCCTTTCCCAAGTTTGCCATCTGGAGCATAACATTTATGATGTTTCCTCTTCCCCCCAGCAAAAATCTGATAAATGGAACTTTCATTGATAGAGACATCCTTATTAAAGTAATTCAGAGAAACAGAATAGAGTTGGAATAACATTAAAAAAATCATCCAATGTTACCTTTCCAATTAAATAAAGTGGAAATAATCTATTTCTGTCAAACAGTAATTTTACAATTCATTTTGGTGGGGATGAGGAGGATAAATATGTTTTGTCATTGGCTTGGCATATCTTCAATCCCTATACCCCTGCGGTAGCATTTTCTTGGGATACATATGTGAAATGTACCATTTACTGATCCATTGCTACGGTGACAGTGGGAATGCTGCACCAGAGAGAGCTCAGCTGTGCTCTGGCCATGTCCCAAGTCACAGCAGGCAACCCTCGTTGTACCGTGTGTGTCTGCATGAGTGACTGATAACTGCATCTCAGTTGCTGACAGCATTTGTTAGGTACAAACAGAGAGCAGCAATACAGTTTTACTGCACTGTTTAATACATAATTTCAACGTGTTTGACATGAGGCCAAAGTGTTTCACTTTCTGCTATGTCAGGAACAGGCTATGTGAGATGGAATGCAAATGGAATCTATGAAAAGACCTACCAGTGTTAATGTGGCAAGAAGACAAGCTCTGACTTTGGTCAGCACTGCCATGAAACCCAGGATTCACTGCATCAACTCACAGAACTTAACATGCTTCAATTCAAGAAATGTCAGACAAAAGGAGAAGCCATGTCCAAAAATTACAGATTTTGGAGAACTCACAGTTCCTTGAGACCAGCTTTCCCTCTTTCCTGCCAGAGAACTCAGGAATCTTTGATTTCAGAAAAAACTGTTGGCTTATTCCAAGACTCAAGATGGTGCATTTTGCAAATATTGTGCACTCTTCTTGCCAATTTCACTGCCACTGACTGTACAGCCTCTAGGATAGCTATACAGATTAGCAGTGGCCAGGGAGAAAGCCACTGCTAAGAGCTTTCCCACTGGTGGAAATGCCAGTGTTGCTATCAAATACAGAGGACTTGAAAGCCTTTCTAATGTGATACCTAGTAAGCAGCTTGAAATTTCCAGGAAATTAGAGAGTGAAATAAATGTTGGACAGTCAAGAAAGCTGTTGTCATTCATCCTTTCCAGAGCCAAAGCCTTGTCTTCAAGGAACACAGACTCCCTTTGCATCACAGTCATAGTTCAGAGAAGAGTGACAACAAAGTCCATGCTGTTAGTTTATGTGCCAAGACTGATGCAATGATGAAGAAAATGTTGAAGTTAAATAAAAGGAAGAGGAGAAATACTTCAATGTCTAAAATCAAACAATTTATATATGGAACTGCCCAATCATCTTGACTTTCATTCAGAAGATCAGTGCAAAAAGCTGTTATCTTGTGTTCCCAGCTCCTAGAGACTGTGAGCTTACAGCACCTGTCCTTATTCATTGCATGCCCTATGATCAGCACACTGCTTGTGTCTGGTCCTGTTGAGAGACATGGCAGGGGAAGGCAATGCTGCTCTCACAGCAGATGGAGAGAAAGAGGATACAACTTTGATGAGACTGCAGCAGCAAAGAGCCATTTTAATTGCCTAGGAGTCCTTATCAGGAGTGGCTGAGAAGATCCACTGCATCACACACAGTCTAAACTTAGTTATGTTGAATCACCATGACCTGACACTGATAAGGAATTCTTTAGCAGCCAGAGATGACATCCATAAGGTTTCCAAAGCATCAAACCATGCTGTCCATGACCAAAAATGAGATTGCATCCAGTGCAAAGCATGCATCTCTGCCTCACAAGCTGGCTGAAGATTAATAGTTTCAAAGCCTCTTTGCTTGAGCTTCCTGAGTCTTTTAAGAATCTCACAGAGTGAGAAGACAGACTATCATTCTTGCAAGGCAAAAGTTCATTTCAAGTGAACATGCTGTGAAGGAAGAATATTTCATCATATTCGTGCTGGCCATAAAATAGGTGATTGGCTGCAGCATTCAACTACGCCAAGTCCCTGCAGCAAATCTTGAAGAAACCAGCCTTTCAGAAGACACAGCTGATGGGTCTGAATGATGGCACTGCTACTGAATTGTATATTTTCTACAACATTTCCAAATACATTTAGCAGCCTTGATTTTCCATCAGGTCCTTTGACTTTCATTGAGAGAGACACCATGCTGTAATAGGGCCTTAAGGTTATAAGAGTAACACTATCAAAGAGCAATTTTGTCTCATTTTTAGAGCTATTTGTCATTCCTCTTCAGTCAAGATTTACTGGTAAAAAGTCGGTTTTTAAAAGGCTTGTAGTGTCTGTCATCCTGTGAACCTCTCCTCACATTAGATGATTAGTGACTTGAGCAGGCTAACCCACCTAAAAGGCAAGAGATCACAAGAAGAATCTAGCACTAATCTGAAGATCTCATAAAAGACATTTAAGGATGTGACAGGAGAGACAAATGCCTGAGTCCAACCATCAGAGGGGCAGAGATGCATTCCCAGCAGGCAGAGGCACACAGAGCACACCCACTACACCACGTGTGCATTGCCAGCTGCACAGACCACAGAGACATTGGGAGCACCCACCAGGCACAGGCAGCACCAACTCGCTTCCCTGCTCCCCCCAGCAGGACAGGATGGAGGTTCATGAGTGAAAATATACATGAACCTGTGTAAAGTGCATCCCTCCAGCAGCCATATCCAGATATTCAGTCTGCCCAGTAGCTGCCCTCTGGATCCCAGTGTCCCCAGTTGCTGGTGAGCAGCCTTTAGTCTGAAGGACAATCTGGAGAGCTGCTCCTGATGATTCACAGGGTTGGGCTCCACGCTTGAACCACAGGAATGATGGGCCTCCTAGAGGAGTCCTGAGAGGGGCTGGGACAAGGCATTCCTTCCTTGGGAGTACTTGATTTGAGTTCCCACCTGGCATCGAGCCCCTCTGCTCCTCTGTGCTTTGTGGGGATGTGCCTTTGATGGGCTGATAGCCCTTGGGATAAGCCTGGGAGCAGCCTGACAGGGTACTGTTTGGGGCTGCTATTGGCCATTTTCTGTCTAAGCTCCTTTTGCAATGGCGCAGATGAGCCTTATCACATAACCTAACACAGCTGTGCCAGTGTGCAAATCAAAACTTAATTATGCACTTCAGCATGAGAAACCAGTATGAATGGTGAGCTATTTCTGAATGTGCACTGAGAAATGACAGATTGTAAAAATCATGACCTAAACCTGTAGTGGTACAACAAGAGGTAAAGTAACAATCAGTTTATATGAGTATGAATTATTTTTATTTGTTCTTTAATGATGTGACTATTTACTTTTTTTAAAAAATATGTATTTAAAGAGATTTCTGCATCTCTTAAGAATCCTGTCATGTTTAGACAATCCTGCCTAATTCCAATTCTCAAGACCACACTGAACCAGAGCCTAATTTCAAGATGATCTTGAGTGGTTCATACCTCACTGTGATTCCTAGTGAGGTATGCAGTAGCACTGAAATTTCCTAAGCTATCTGGGACACCTGCACCAGGGTGGGAAGTATGACAAAGAACCTGCAGAATGTCTGTGATCCTCTGAAAGGACAGCTAGGTCCAATGACATCCCAAACAGCACTAAATATCTGCATTTGGATATTTGAATTACCAAGTATCTGCTTCTCAAAAGTGCCAAAGAAATTTAGAGTGTCATGAGGTTCACTATAGATGTCTGCTTTAGGATAAAGTGTATAACTTGGAGACAAGAGTTAATGAACTGACAACCTTTAGGATAATAAATGGCATAAAGACAGATGACACCCAGCTGGGTGCATGGACACTGAGACACATAGCACAACCTGAGAATTGTCAATCTTTTGAGTAATTAAGGAAATGAAAACATGTGATGCCAGTGAGGTGGATGGACACAGAGCCAAAGACTCAGGATGAAGAATGAGACTGGCATGTGGAAAGACTAAAGGGTATAAAAGCCCAAGGACTTCATCTTTTTCCTTTGTTGAGAGTCCCTCCTTGGAGGAACCAGCTCAAGCTCTTTCTGTTACTCTGTTGTGAATAAATGGTTTTATGGAATGAGCCACCTGAGACTCTTTTGTGGGAAACCTGGGGCTGAATTGCTGAGTAAACCTGGTCTGACTGTGTGAGTGGAGTGTGTGGGCAGCAAAGCAGGGCACCCACTGGAGGGTCACTGGAGCTTCCAATGAGGTGAAGGGGCTTCAGTCCCAGAAAAAATTCTCTGCTGTTGGGGATGTGAGTGCCAGAGAGCCTTGTGAATGGTCAGATTGGAAAGATTCCTTAACATGGAAGGTATTTATCACACAAGATCTACAGATGTTCTGTGCCTTTTTAGAATAGTGACCAGAGGCTGGAGATGTCACTTAGATAATTTTTGATGGTGCCTGAACTGATTTTCAGTTCCTAACTGTCATTTAGCTCTCCTAAACTGTAGACATTTCGTTAATTATCCCTGATCTAAAATATGAAGGAGAAGGAGCATGGTGGAGTTATCTAGATAAATTTTACCAAGTGTACAACAGCAATTTAGTTATCTTACCAAA
>VWYP01034179.1:0-18483 GCA_013400435.1 Pycnonotus jocosus | reverse complement strand
AAAAAAAAAAAAAAAGACATTACACCCTTTCTCCCATCCTCCCCCAAAAAAGATTTGTTGACAGATTTTTGACAACAAATAATTAACTAAAAAAATTTCTTGTGCTCATTTGTGAGCCAGACAAAAGTTCTAAGTGTGATATAAAACAAAGATGATTTAACAAGAACAGTTAAACCAAGTTGTTATGGAAACTGGATTTTGAAAGGATGTATGTTAAAAAAAAACAAAAAACAAGAAAAGGGGAGAAAAAATTTATGCTCCATCTGCTCTAATCACTGTGGTAAAACACAATTGTTAAAGAAAAATACCTAATAAGGATAATTTCACATCTGGCATCAAGCCTGTATGATATTTCACATCAACAAGGTTCCCAGATGTGAGTCAAATTTTGCTCCAATATCTGTCAGGTTATAATATGAGTGGTATTTGACTGATGATCATGCTGAATTACTAATTGAACTTAATAATTTTGAACTACTTTATTGTGACAATTCAAATGTCTGCATTTGATCATTTGTGCTACATGCATTGTGCTTGTTGATTTTGATTAAATTATATGAATGCACGGTAATTATCTGATATAACATAATGTCCATTGCTTCTGGTTTCATGTCAGTGTGCTACACCGGGGAGATGATGCCTCATCTCACATGGCACTGCAGCCTGTTGAATAAAATTTCTACTGGCAATTAGAATAGAGAATGTATGAAAAGGAGTTTTTTCAGAGAAATGTAAGTTTGTACAAGATGTTGTAGTCCATGTTATTCAACTCAAGTGAGAAGCACTTCAGGTGGAAACCACCAGCACTCCCCCCCTGAAGAACAGAGCCTTAGAAAATGCATTGGCAAATCAAGGATGTGAAGATCACCCACCGAGCACTTTTAGCTTCTCTGTTCATTGGTACATCTGCATCTGCAGAAAATCCTCAAATGGAAACAAACTTTTGGTGGCCTATTCCAGTGAACTTCTGATGGCTTCATTTTGTCATTTCTCTATCATCTCATATGCATTTACTGACCTTCCACGCTCCTGACACCAGTTACATCTTCAGTGCTGGTGTTCAAGTTTCTTCTTGAGAAAAACTTTCTTTACTGACAACCATATTTTCTGCTAAAATCAGTATTCTGGTGGCTCAAGTTTGTTCTGGTAATTTAAGTTTGATCACATTTCATCCATTTTTCTCTCAATCCCTCTCCCTGCTTTTCACCAACTACTGATAATTCAAGCTTCATAGCTTGAACATATTTTTATAACTGACTGAAATTTAAAAAATATGTTTATTCTGGATCCTGTCAGAGACCATTTCTTTCCTTTATCACTTCACAGCCTACTGAACATCATACTCAGTGGTATTTCCCTGTGGTATTCCTCTCCTCCTGTTAGCCACCTAGGCAAACCCAAGAGGATTAACATCTGCTTTCCTCCCTGACTGTTGGTGATTGGGGGTGCCAGAGATCTCCCAGGCTGTGTGAAACAGTCTTGTAGGGCTGATATGACACTGTTCCTATGAGTCATCCAGAGTGGCAGCTGGAGGATGGCTGACACATAAGGAGATATCCCAGAACATCACTAGACTTGAATGTGTCAGTTAAAAAAGTCTGGAGAAATGTAATGCCTGAAGAGCTCTCCTGGTCAGAGGAATGGTAGTTATGATCTCCATGGACTCATTTGACATGAACCAGTGGTTCACTGCTGTCCAGCTGGGAGGCACAGAGGGCTGGGAGAGAAGGACAGAAGATTAGGGAAGCGATTACTCACCTCTGCTCAGCACTTGGCTTTTAAAGTCATGACAGTTTTGTTCCATCTCAACGATCTCCTCAGAAAGTTGCTGATGTATTGGTTATGCCACTGATCAAATACCATTTCTCCCTTCCAATATTTTCAAACAAATTTGTCCACTCTTTACGTCATGCCTCTTCTGAGGCTGGAAAGAATTTCCTCCTCTTTCTTTTTTTCTTTGTTGTGAGGCTTGACAACAATTCAATCCTAATTGTGCCAAAATTACTGTCAGTCAGAGAGATCAGTATTACTCTTGTGGTTTTCTTCTATTTTCCCAAATTCTTGCCCATGTTCACATGTGAGACCTGTTTTGACAGACACACTCTAAGAGTTTGTGTTTCTATATCTGGGCAGGGCATAGCATGGGCAGACCATCACCGTGACAGGCTCTGGTAGGAGCATGGGTGCTGTCACTTGCAATTGCATTTCTGCCCATTATCAACTACTGCCTTCTCAAGCATGTCTGTCTCTCACACACATCCATGGATGTGCTCACTGTATCTGTAAGGTTCGTCTCAGAAACACCATTCATATTCAGAACTTAGAAGAACTTCTGGCAGCAACTCAAAACTGTCATCCTATCCCAACTGATAGCAAGGGCAAATTATTTCACTTTAAGTATCTAAAGAGCTTTGCCCATGAGCCTCAGCCAATTGGTTTTCACTCCCAAAATATTTCACATGGAAAGAATATAAATAGTGCATATTTGTTATGGGGCTGCAAAAGAGGTTGTTAAAATTATATTACAGTAGGAAATTTCTATACTTTGGATGCAGTTTGGTCAGTAGGAATCGTACCTGAATTACATACTGTTATAGGAACAACTCTATTGATTTATTTAATTATAGGGAAGACAACATCTATTCATAAGTTCAGGGTGGAAGTATCTCACTGCAAAACCTTTAATAATCTTCTTAAATTCATATTTCAAAATGCTGAAGTGAAGAAAAGGAGGTATTTTTAAACTTTTCACATTTTTGCAATGTCAGAATAAGGACTGTTGAGTCTCCTACACAGCTGCCTCAGACATTTCTTCCCTCCTCAAGCTTTGTTTGATTTAGGTATTAGTGTGCCTTGTTTGCCAACATTCCTTATGCTGTCACTGACTTCTCTGTGTGCTGCTAGGTTTTATGTGGCCACACTTGATTTTTCTTTCCTCTGCAGTAAAGTTCACCTTAGACTGGTGAACTGCATTTACAGAACTACAGAGCATGGCATCGCTGAAAGAATCTATCACTCTAACCTTTAGTACACCCAAGGTCAGAACACAATTACAGGGTTCAAGGGTTCAGTAAGTTATTTGCTTGCACAGGCTGCTGATTGATTGTTCTAAAATTGTTATTAGGTAGCTAGCACCAGTGATCAAAGGAAAAGGAAAATGAATCAGGATGCAGTATGTTCCCTAGCAGTAAGCTAGGGAAGCTACTGCAGCCTAGTGCTTGTGTATAAATAAGGGTAATGTCAGTGAAAACAGGAAAACACTGGAAAGAAGATTTCTTCAAGTGAGACAACCTACACAGTGGCAGATAAGCCTAAAATCCAGTATTCTGCATAACTCATTTTCTGTGTTGAATAGAGGCTTTCTGAAAGCTTTGCCTCAGTTTGATTTAAAGGAAAAAAACCAAAACAACAATGAAACCAAACCCAATGCCAAAAAAGCAGCTGTTCAAGACATTTAAAAGAAATTATTCTTGAACTCTGCAAAACCTCATGTATAGTTAGATTTACCTAAATGACTGCTTGCACAGGATTGGATCAAGGCTTTAGGAAGGAACACAGAGAACAATTCCTTTGATGGTGTTTCATCCAAGCTTGTCCAGCAGGCACAGAAAGGAAAAGATGACTGCTAGACTATGCAAGCTGCTTATGGCTCTTACACTTTTTCTGTCCATGGCCTATGTCAGTGCAGGGTCAAGAAGACTAATCAGTTCCAGATTCTTTAACTCACATAATCCTCAGAAATCCTTCAGAGTACTTTAGATCAGCACAGTAGAGTTTTTACAAATCCCAGATGTTATTTTCTGTGAATCTTTATAGGCTGTTACAAATGCAGTATTTAGCCCTTTTTGTCATTGCACTCTGGTGTGGCTCTAGTCCAGGCAAGTTGGCTGAATGAAGATGGTAACAGAGCTTAGGAAACACACTACTTTGCTTTTGCATGGGTATCATCACAGTCTGTTTAATGCTACCTTAGTTGATTTTGGGTTTTTTTATATGTCACTGTTTTAGCTATGTGGAGAATTTCTTATAACACATTAACTTGACCATTTGCAACACCTGACCATGCCAACAGAGACAGCCTAAAGCAGCATTGTTTCAAGGTAGATCAGATTTGAACTTCTTTAAAGGTCAGATGTACTAGACTTTGGAGGTTTGTATTTGTGCCTAGTAATAGTAAAAAACATACTGAAGTTGTAACTTAGCCTCCAGCAAATGTACACTACTTAGCAACATACGAAATGTTTGTAAGGTTTGTAAGTGTCAAAAACACTTGTAAGGAAATTAAAGGAGTTTAAGGATCTAGTCAACCTGAAGACAATCTTCTAAGAGGAAAATGTCTCATCTGAAAAGTGAGATTGGAGAAGAATTTTTGATGTAAACCATTACGTCTCTATCAACACCTATGTAAGAGTTACATCTTATTTTGTCAGTAAATCATGTAATAATTAATGTTCACTGCATCTCCTTGAGAACTGCAGATTGAAGAATTATGCTTTTGATGTAGATAATTTTTTCCTGTCGTCCAGGAATGGGGAGGAGGGAATGGATCTTTAACTTTTTTTCTGGCAAGGGGCTGTTTATTGCTGGATGACATTCAGGATCACAAGATGCCATGGGGTAGTGCCTTGTAAAAGCATCTCTCAGGTAAGAAAGACTTTGACTAAAACTGCCCATCTTTGACTGGATTAACCCAGAATGAGCTCAAAAAACCAAGGAAGCAGTAGGTGAAACTTGTTAGGCAATTGCATCTAACTTCACACTTCTGGGATGCTTTTGAGGAAGGAGATGAGAGGGTGATGGAAACCCTGGTGACAACTGCTGACTGGCCTGAGGTACAGAGAGAGGGAACTGATCTGGAGCTGTGGAATTAACAAAGGCTTTGGTGCCTCTTGGCTGCTGGCCGATACAGACAGTGTCAAATACTAAAACTCTCCTTTGGGAGGAAGGGGGACACAACCAGGGATGCCCAGCACTATGTAGATGGCTGAGCCAGAGGTTGGGGCCCTAGCAGGACTTAGGCTGCTCTCAACTGACCCAGGGACTGGAGCCTCAGATGGTATGAGTCATGGGATGGAAACCTTGGAACAGAAATTGGTACTCATGCTCCCAGTGGGAGCAGGGACAGATCCTAAGACGATGTGGAGGGTTTAGGACTAATTCAGGTCATCACTGGATCTCTAGTCCTCCATAGCTCTATCCACCATGTCTGAAGATGCTCAGACCCCCTAAACTACTCTCTTTATGTCAAATCCTTGGCTTTTAAATGTCTTCATTGGTGCACTGGAGATCTGTTAGTACATATAGAGGAAATATTCTGCAAATCTCTTCAATAAAGAAACTCGATAGTCTACAGAGGCCCCTTCCAACCCTAACAGTTCTGTGATTCTGTGCAAACAAAATTTAGCGAACTGCTGCATTTTCTCACATCGTTTGCTTCCAACATAAATTTAAGCATCCAAGTAAAAATTTTAGCCTTTATTATTTATGCTTTGAGAAGAGTTAAGCCTCAGAAAAGGAGCTTAATTAAGATGCTTAAGGAATATGGTTTTGAATTCCAGCGCCAGGTGAATATGTGACTGAGTCAATTTTCTTTGCTTTTGTTGGAAGGTGGCCAGCACAGCCAGAAGGAAGGGACTAGAGTCTCCCTGGAAAAACTGAGAATGAAATAAAACATAGTTTTGCCTGCTATAGTGTGTGGAGTCAATGGCATCTGACGTTTATGGAAAACAGAGGATGTAGTTGATAAGACCCAGATGTTCAAGAATCTTGTCATTCCTGAAGATTTGGAAGACACAGCCCAACAAGGATCATTTAAAAACCTTGAGATTTTGAGTTCCTTGATTTCTCCAGAAATACTTGCCAACTTCAAGTGCTGGACAGAACGTAAGCTCTTACCTGAGGCGATGTATGCATTTATCTGCAGGCCAGGACAGCCATCTGCCATTAGATGTCAGATTGGTCTGAATTATGGAAGAGTCATCCAAAAATCTGAAATGATCATTGTAAATTTCTTAGAATCACTAGGAAGAAATAGACATTTCAAAGGCAAGATTGAAAACAATAAGGACTTTTTGACCCAGGACAAAATAAATCACAGTTTTAAAATGCTCTTTTTTCTCTTCATTGTCAGTAAAGGGAACTTAGATTAGCCAGGCTAGACATAGATAATTTAATAATAGGCATCTAATTAGGAAAGACAAACCTTCCTCAAATGTATAATGTGAAGACTGAAACAGCTGATCAAAGAAAGAAAGCTGGGTTGACATTCTTGTAATATTTGAATAACTAAATTTCATCAGCAGCTATCCTGAGTAGAACCACTAATAGACAAGAAAAACTGCTTTTATTTTATTGAGAGAAAAAAAGTCAGCAAGGACAGGTTAGGATATCAGTATGTAGCTGTCTGATGGCAAAAAAGCAGAATATATCTTCAGTAGAGTTTTACCATAGATAGCTAATCATGTAGCTATCTGAGATAACAGCCATTTTCACTTCTTTCTTTTTTCCGCTACCCCTTCCTCTTTCCCTTCCCTTTCTTTTTCTTTCCCTTTTTTTTTTCTATGCAGTTGTAGAATATTAATTTGTGGGAGAGACATAAAAAGAAGTTGCACAGATCACACCCTCCTAAAAATCTTCAGCACCTCAACACAAATGCAGAGAATGCCAGTGGAATATGCACTGCTGCTGGTACAATATTTTTGTAAGAAGAGGGAAATGAAAAGAGCATCGAGTTTATTAAAACTGTGGCACTCTAACAGCATCTGAAAAATTCGCAGGTTGCTATGCACAGCATGTTAACATTTTCTAAATGTTGGTTTTGGCACAGGTTGTCAGAAGGAGGAAAGACAATGTGAAGAAAAGCACTTAGACATCTCAGTTCCTAGAACTGTGGAGATCTTTAGCCATTCCAGGTTATGCACAAGTTTTGCAGTGCAAGATGAGGAAGGGAGCAGGAAACAGGAAATTAAGAAAACCACCTCAGCGACTTCCAATTTCATTTGGAAAACTGAAGGAAAAATGAGATGCTCCTGGCCATGCCTTGTAAATGAGTGAGCTATGTCCATTTTCAGTCATTAATGTTTCTGTATACCTTTACACAGGTCCACTCCTGCAGACTGAGTGACCTGAGTAACCTGAAGGGTTTTGGCTGTGCTCCACCACATCAACACATCCTTTTGACCATTAATGGCAAGGAAATGTCCTATGCTTTGCTGGCTTTTATTTTAAAGGAAGAGGGAAAGACTCAGATTATGTGAACTGAATCCATTTATTGCCCTTCTGTCATTTCTCTTGGTGACATTTCTTGTGTGATGTGGTGTCTTATGATATGGTAGACTGAAACTCAGCAAAAAGTGATGTAATTTAATAGCCTGGCCATAAACCTACCAAGACTTTATTTCAGATCCCTTGACAGAGAACATGTTGACCCAAATTTAAAGTGACTAATGGACCTCAACCTTCACATGGTTGTAAACTCCTCACCTGTGAGTCAGTTCTATCTGGAATAAGAGACTTGATGTCTGACCATCACTTTCTTTTACTGAGGTCTCCTAGGAACTCTGCTTCTACCTACCTACCTACCTACCTACCTTCAAAATTACTACTTGTTTTATTGTAGTGCAAACCAAAGGATTTTCCACTGCCTTTTCCTGCATAAGGCAAATTCAGAGAGCTTGGATGACTTCATAGATCCTTATTTTTTACAGATTTTTCCAAAGCATATCACAACTCAGTGGGCATGTAATACTTATAAATTGGGAAAAACCAAAAATCACTTGATCATGGATATCTCACTTACATGTTTTTATTGTCACCGAAATCTAAACATCCTTTGCTTAAATACAGCACATAAGTAACAAATCATCTAAATCAACATCCCCTAGGATTCACATAAACATAAAAAGTAAAATTCTTCTGGCAGGAATGAAAATAATTCAGCTTGAAACATGTAAGAACCACATGTCAATCAGTACCATGTGCATTCACCCTACTCATTATCAGAGAGGCACAGCACACAAACCACAAGAGGGCTAATCAAGAACATCTTCTGTAGCACAATGAGAAAACATTGTATAGTTTATAAGACCTTCAACCCACTGGCTGGCCTCAGTAATTACTGAAACATACTCTCCTTATTAAACAAGCTCTTAAATAATTGATCCTGTATTTTCTCCTGCTCAGTAAGGAAATATTATACATAAACAGAATTTTTATGTGTGTGGCATCTTATTTGCAAATTTTGTTATTGAGAAATGTATGATTAAGCTGTGTATCAGGAGACCAGAGTTCTGGTCCCAGCTCTGCAGCTGATGCACTGTATGACCTTGGGAAAGTCATTCACTGCTGTGGCTTCATTTGCCTAAGATCTGTTGTCTGACTTGCATTTAATCTCGTTTAATTTTCTTAATATGTTTGATTTTCCTCTAAACACCTCCTGATAAATGACTACATTTCCAATATGTCTGGAATCAAAGTGCTTCCCCATTTTCAACTTAAATAACAGTAGAAAAATAAGCCAAGTAAAAGAAAAATCCTTTGAGATGAAGGAAAAAAAGGCTTACCTTTTTTTATTATTATTTTAGTAAGCTGCTTTGTGTTTCATTATTTTGCCAGGTTCTGTAGTTGGCACAGGCACAGTTTGGGAAACTTTCTAAAAGATTGCTTCCTGAGAAAAAAATTGCTTCCTGTTTCTCAGGATGTGCTTCTCTTCATGCTGCTGCTGAGGGCGTGTTGCTGTTCTCTCCTATTTCACAGTGAGAAAATAAAAGTCAATACAGCTTCCCCCATGCCGCAGCAGTATCTAGTTTTTTATGACCTCATTCTGTGACCTCATTCTGAGAGGAGTGGTGTGCCAGCCAGGAGGCAACTGTCCACCATGATAAAGCTTAAGCACATCAGTCTGGGGAACAGATGGGATGTTGACTGTGCTAGAGGGAAGGTAGAGGACTTTGAATACTCTCTCATCTTTCCCCCAGTGCAGATGTACAAGTAAAGGAAAGGAAACATGTACATGTTTTCACAAAGAAAAAGTCAAATCAAAAGACAAGCTTTGTGCTTTTGCTTTCTGAAATTTTAAGTAATGTTCAAAACCCTTAGCAAATTGCTTTGAGCAAATAAATACACATCATAAGCATATTTCAGTCTCTGAATCCCACAGACAAATGCTACTTTGAAACTACTTCTCATACTGTGCTTCTCATGATAACATGGATTGTGTAGCAATTATATTGTAATGAAGAGACCTGAGGATAGAATGCATTTTTAAGCTGAAGTATTACTAGTAGTGTAATGACCCTTAAGGAGAATGGTTCTAGGGATGTGTCTGCTAGCTTAGAAGGCAGCTGGATAGAAAGAACAAGCATTTTACAATAATAGACTTTAATTAATTAAATATTAGACATATATATTATTAGCATGTTTACTGAGAAGGAGAGCTGTATTTTCTATACTACATTATTTAGAATATCCAGAAGCCTTTGAAATTCTCAGTGTTTATTGTATATATTTCATAACTTGTTCGATGTTCAAAGGATGTAATAAAGGTTTATAATAATACTAGACTGTGGAACTGGAGAACTGGAGTGACAGGGCAGCTAAAGCACACTGCAAATGTAAATCCATGCTTTGTTCTGGAATCATGGTAGAGACTTCTTTCATGTGTCTGACCACAAAGGTGGTCAAACTGGAGATGAACAAGTTCAGGGGAGTTCTCAGCGCAGGTTAATGCTGCAAGGTGCTGAGCAAAATGCAAAGGCTCAAAGACCTTCAACCCAAAGGCTGCAGCCAATCTTTATGCAGGCCTCTGATCCCATAAGGTAATCAAGCTATTGGAGAGATAGTGTTTGATGTTCCCAAGATATTATAAACCATTTTTGTGGCTTAACCTTGGCTAAAAGCCAGGTGCCCACCAAAGCTGCCTTGTGTCACTAACCTCAAATGGACAGAGGAGAGAGGACATAGTTAAAAGCTCATGAGTCAAGATAAGGACAGGGAAAGATCCCTCACCAATTATCTTCATGGTAAAAAACCACCCTCACTTTGGGAAAATTAATTAAATTTATTATCAATCCAATCAGAATAGGCTACTAGGAAGCAAAACACAGCTTATAAACAGCTTCTGCCCACACCTTCAATCTTCCCAAGCTTAAATTTATTCATAATTTTCTGTTATGTCCCATCCAGTGGGCAAGGAGTGCCAGAGGGAGGTGTCCATCAGTTCATCTGTTTCTGCTGCTGCTTCCTCCTCAGGCAGAAAAGCTCATTCTCTTCTCCAGTGTGGGCTCCCTCCCACAGCAGACAGACCTCCACAAACTTCTCCAGTGTGGTCTTTCCCATGGGCTGCAGTTCTTCACAAACAGCTCCAGTGTGTCCCTTCCAGAGCCATCCTTCAGGCAAAACT
Source organism: Pycnonotus jocosus (assembly GCA_013400435.1). Classification (NCBI taxonomy): domain Eukaryota; kingdom Metazoa; phylum Chordata; class Aves; order Passeriformes; family Pycnonotidae; genus Pycnonotus; species Pycnonotus jocosus. The sequence continues at coordinate 8,084 of VWYP01034179.1, read as the reverse complement.
CTCCAACCTGGGTGGATTTCCACAGGGTCACAAGCCCTGCCAGCAAACCTGCTCCCATGGGGGCTCCTCTCTTCATGGATCCACGGGTCTTTCCAGAAATGTCTTCNCCTTCAGGCAAAACTCTCCAACCTGGGTGGATTTCCATAGGGTCACAAGCCCTGCCAGCAAACCTGCTCCCATGGGGGCTCCTCTCTTCATGGATCCATGGATCTTTCCAGAAATGTCTTCCAGCATGGGCTTTCCGTGGGGTCACAGCCTCCTGCAGACATCCACCTGCTCCAGTGCAGAGTCCTCCACGGGCTCCAGGTGGATCTCTGCTCTACCATGGACCTCCATGGTCTGCAGGGGCACAGCTGCCTCACCATGGGCAGCAGGGCACAGCTGTCTTACCATGGTCTGCACCATGGGAATCTCAGAAGTGGAATCTCTTCTCTGGCACCTGGAACACCTTGTCCCCTCCTTCTTCACTGGCCTTGGTGTCTTCAGAGTTGTCCCTCTTAGGCCCAAATAAAATGATAGGAATCAGAAAGAATTTTTAAGATCCTGTGGGATGGATGCATGATTTTCTAATATATCAGCGTTTTCTTAACAGTTGTCAAAAATACAGACTCACTTTTTAATGAGATTTTTTTTTCATGCTGAGAATATTTTTTGCAATTCTGCTTGGCAAAAATGAAAACTCAGCAGAGTGACTGGCGGCTTTCTTACTCAAAGGCAAGTCAGTGCTGTCTATCCAAGGCTTCCTATGCTGTTTCCCCAGGGAACACCCTGTTTGCTCCAAGACAGTGATCTTCTGGCACTTGACCAAGTTTTCTAAGAATTCTTGTCAGGAGATCATAACATCCCTCCACAGTAAAGTTCTGCAGGCATGACGAGACTGTCAGCTGCAAGGGTCAGCTTGCTAAAGCAAGGAACAGAAAAACAAGTCTATGAAATTCCTTCCCAGAGAATGCAACAATTCCTTCCCAGAGAATGCAACAATTACCTCTCAGATTTCACCCCCTATTCTTTCACTTCCCATCAAAACTTTAAGCATTAAAAAAAACCCAACCAAAAGTCTTCTCTCTTTTCTGTGCTCTCACACTGTCACTATTCACACTAAATTTAGGAGAGGTTACCCAACACAAGCTGTTATAGGTTAAGTAGTACATGGAGTATGCAATACATTCCTGAATTAATTTGACAGGTCTTTACATAGCTAGAAACTCATTCTTCAACCCAAGAGCTCCATTGTTTTCCTTATATACTAACATGAACTGGCAAGAGGTTCAGTCTTTTGGGCAGGTATCTCCTTAGTTGTGTCCAGAAATCCCCTTGGACATAAAAACTGAATAAACATTTAGGGAAAAAATATGACTTTGAATGGCAAATGACCAAGATCAGTATGTATTGAATGCTGAAAATCTTGGATCATGTGAAGAGAGAAATAGCTGTGTCTCTTGACCATGATTAGAAATGTGCATTAGTAGAAAGTGTACATGAAGGAGGGCTGAACAAAGGAAAGATGGGTGCTATTTTCTCAATACTGCAAGAAATGAGAGAAAAGGTACCTACTTCACACATGGAAAAGAACAAACAGATGTATTTGCAGAATGTCCATTTGAAATAAGCTGCATCTATTTCTGTTTCAGATCAGTGCCTGCTGGGATGCCCCCTCTGGCCTGGATGATGGTGGAGCTTTATACCAGAGAATGTCAGTGACACCGCTATCTTGGCTGCATCCTGGCTCCATGCACAGAACCACTTTTTTCCATGTTAAAGTACACCCTTTTACCACCTCATGTTACTTGAGGTTTGCTATCTAAATTTCCCCAGACTTTTTCAGCCCAAAATACTGGCTTTCTCATTACCCAGGACAATTCTGGCTGTGTTTCCTGTCCTGTAATTCATCTTTGTTGTTCTGATTATCACTATATTGCGGGCCAGTTTACTGCAGAGGCAATTTGACCAAATTAACTCCTTTTAAAAATAATTTATTAATAAACTCAGGAGACTGCTCAGATGACTCAAATGAACTTTATTAGCATAGTGTAAATAATTCAGCACTTTCTACAAAAAGAAAAGGCCTTAGGAAATACAGAATAATGATGCCATCTACTCATTTTCCTAGCTAGACTTTCCTAGAGTCAAAGGACACAGGTCTGTTGCCAAAGTTTATCCCCATGAGGAGGCTTTCAGACTTAACTTTTCATCGGAGAGTATTTTCAGATACAAAGCCTAATTTTTTTTCAATATTATTAAGTAATCAAATAATATTGATATCCTGGGGAATTTCTTCTGTATGAGTAATAATTAGTTAAGACTAAATAACTTTAGGGGTTTCCAAAATACTAATCAAGTCAATATTATAACTAATTTCCTTGTCTAAACTGCAAATTAACTTAACTTTAGGCACTTAATACTTTAGTTTTGACTCTGAACTCAGAATAGTGGGTACATTGAGCAGGAGCCTCTTGAAGAAGTTTGATTGTATTTTAAATCTTGATTATAGTCTTGACAAGATTATACAATCGTAACTCAAGAATGCTTTATATACAGTGTAATTTTGCACAAAGAAATTCTATGTTATGATATGTTTTCACAACAAATAAAAGAAGTTGAGGAGATCTTTCATGGATCTGCCCAGACTAGAAGAAATTCTTTCATGAAGTGGCCTTCTGTTCCTGGAGATTTTATCCTCTGCCTTTTTTCCTGAGAAATGTCTCTTCCAGCTGCAGTATGCTTGCTATCAGCGTGAGCTACTGCTCCTATGCCCTCACAGGGAAGAAAAAATAGAGCAGGAAAATGGCATACTATTATCCTTAACTTTGTGGGTATCCTAAAGAACTGCAGCTCTTTTTGCAGCCTGTGATGGGCTCATGATTCTGCTAAAGCCAGTGGCACAGAACTACTTTAGGCTCCAGTGGACTTCAGATTGTCTATGGAGAGATGTCTGCATTCTGGCTGTGGGAAACAACTCTGGTTCAAAGCCCCTGGATTCTCATTGTACTGTCCTACACAAACAGACTACACCATGCTGTTGGAATAAGTACATTTTGGCAAAAGAGCATAGAGAATGGAGGTCTGGTTGACCAAGATATTAATCTGTCTGCTCTTAGATTGTTTTTATGGTGAGTTTCTTTTCTACCTCAGTTTTTCCCTCTTTATATTGAGAATAAAACGTCATACCTGCTCCCTCTTACCTCTCCACAGTGGTAAGGATTAATTAGCTCATGTTTGTACACTGCTCTGAATGTGTAATGAGCAAAATTATTTTTTCTTTCAATTTAATCCTGCAATTTCTACTTCTACAATTTTTAATTGCTGTTAAAAATATGCATAACTTATTACAATCTGTTTCACCAAGGAAAAGGTGACAAGCTGTTGTACAGGTAATAAGGCAACATGCACCTCTTTTTTTTGCAATTCTCTCATTCTCTTTTCTCCCTTGCCAAAGGGTTTTTTTGTGCTCCCTGGGAAAAGGCAACCACACTGGCCTGATTCCCTTTGTCTTATTCGTTTTTTAGTAGAAAGGCCACAAGCTCACATTTTAAGAGAAATTCTTTGAGATTTGTGTGTGTGGTAATTTCTATAAAGCTGCTAGAAGTACATTTTTTAATGACAATATCTGATTTTGTTTGCAAAAGGCCAAACCCAATCCTATTGTAAATCTCTAGGGGAAATATGTTTAACTTTTATTCAGTTAATTCAAAATACTGAGGCAGTAAAAACAGCTTGCTTAGATGTCCATTGTAAAAGCAGTGATTTATAGTGTCAGTTACTCCAACGATAGCTTTATAGGACTAAATTATTTACTGCTAGGAAAGCAGATTATTTACTGCTAGTTTTCTTTTTCAAGAAAACTAGAACTAAAGGCAAACCAAATAATGCTGCTATTTATGTTTCTTTGGAAAATACGATCATTACGTTTTTTTGTTCCCTCTTCATTGTTTCTCACTGCATAACTAATTTCAGTAATTGAAATATGTTCAAGTGATGGAAAATTTTAAGTTGCAAACAAGCTCTTTCTGGAAAAATGTACACCATTTTTCCAGAACTCCCAACTCCCTCCTACGTTTTTATCATTTTTTTTCTTCAAAGCTTTCAAAAACAGTCTTGACAAGGTCTTTATTCATCCTTCCTGAGATTATCTAGGCTGAAGACTCTTTCTTAAGTCAGTGAAATCAGTACAATGCCTCCAGTGAATTCCAAATCTCGACCACTAGCCACTTCTGTTGAAATCCCCACGTTTTCAAATTACAGTCTTATATGCTGCAAGCATATATATATATTTTCAGGAAAAATTCAGCTGCAGTATATCTTGCATGCTGGGCTTATCTGAGGTAAAATCCTCAGTGTCAACAAAAATGCAGTTTTGTTCAGTGAGCAATTCCTGTAATCTCTGCTACAAGATTTATCCCCCATTAAACATTGATGGGAGATGGGAAAATCATGGGAGAGGTTTCACTCCGTCAAGATCCATGTCAGTACCTTAATTACACAGAGAAACTTACTGATCTCAGGGAACTTCCCTTATGAGCTGGCAAAGACAAGAATGGATAGAATAAAGTAGAAGAGAAAAGATCTGGGGGCACCTGACGTTCCAAAAAGTCACAGAGGAAACCAGCAACCAAAGCTAGATGTCTTACTGCAAAGTTCCACAGCTGTTGATAGAAGTTGTTGAAAGAATGCAAGCAGCTTTAAAAAAAAGAATCAGAAAAGATAAATAACATACCTTTGAAGGGAAAACAGATGTAATATGTGTGACATATATTTAAGGTAGATTCTTGGGTTTTATATTGAGACATGCAGAGTTATGTTAAATAAAAATGGAAATAAAAATGAGAGTGATTAGCAATTTGGGGGAACACAAATCAGATACTCATTATCTGCCGGCATTTGTTTGCAAATTCCAGAATTTTTTCCCTTTAATAATTTGTTATTATTTGATCAGAATTTCACATCAGAAATTAATTACCATTATAGGCTAGTTTAAAAACTCTGCCATCCACCCAGGCATTTAAGCATATCACATGACTGGAAAGTACTCATGTGGCAGGAGCACTGAGAAAGGAGAAGAAACAAATTGCTCTCAAAAATACCTTTTCGAAACTTGGCTCAGCAGTTATATATAATGAAGCCTTCCTTAAAATAAAGTGGTACTTGAGAGCTATTAGGTAAACAAAGAAAGGAGAAGTTATAAAATTAATATTGTTTGTAATAGAAGACTAGGCTAGTTTTGACATCTTAAATGTTAGTTTCAATTTCAAACAGATTATGAAGATAATGTTAAGGGATATGTTAATTCCCATACACTCTACCACGGAGATTCTGAAGGCAGTGTCAGAAAATAAGCGGGAAAATATTTAAAAACTTTAGGATTCTGATTCTTTCCCATGAAAAGCTCTTCATACATGAAACGGCTACAGAAACATCTAATCATCATCCTAAATGTTCTGTGATGACTTAGACATTAAAAAAAAACAATCCAGAACTAATGAAGTTGGTCAAATATATAGAATTTGCAAAACTTACTGTTTGTTATATCTAAAAAGCTCCAAAAGAGCTAAGCAAAGAATAACAGAACTATATTTCCTGCAGAAATGAAGGGAAAGAGACAATGCAGTTCCAGACTTAAAAGGGTATGCAATCCATGTTCCACCCTTACCTCAGTCAAAATTAGGAGATGTGTCAAGTGGCACTAAAGCTGAAAGGTAAGGCACTTTCACTATTGAAAAAGACTTGGCATTTGAAAATAAAGGTACTTGAAAATTATTCTTTTTATTTATTTAATTGCACTTAGTGTAAGCAAGGGGAAAAGAAAAAGAAGCAAAATAAAAATAAACAAGCCAGGGCCATGCAATGACTCCTCAATAAGGCTCTTGGCAAAGCAAACCCTCTGGCAACTTTATCCTGTAGTGAATTAAAGTGGGGAGCTCAGTCACTGGAAGCTTTGTAGAAGATGAAAAGGCAAAGAGATAAGGTGAAGGAATGAAAATCCTTCTGGTATCATTGGTTGTGGAGATAACACTTCTGACTCGTGAAGGTGTTGATATATTCTGCAGTCTAGGGGAACATATCAGGGAAGGAACATATCAGCTGTGGAGGTGCCTGACAGCCCTTGCCATCGACCACTGTTGGAGACAGACTATTGGGCTAGAGAGATCTTTGATTATGGCCATCCTGTGCTCTTGAGGATGTAATTTAGTACAGAATGAGCACTCTTTGTAAATATGAACTCTCCATAGATGGTCATCTGATTATACAAAAAGAGGAAATGCTGTTTGCAATCTTTGACAGACTTGCTTTCCAGTAGTGAAATAATGTTTGCCAGGCCACCAGCCAAACAAGTAAAAGTTATTTCCAGCAAACTGAGTAAGCATTAGAAATGAACTGAATTGTTATGCAGGACACACAAAGTGAAAGAACTTTGTCTTTTCTGCAATGAAGAAAACATAGGGGTGTTGTCAGAAAGGAATGAAAGAAAATTCACATGTCTACCTAGGAAAAAAACAGATATGCTTGGCATATTCAAACCCTAGAAAAAGTAATGGTTTGTTAATAAAAATCCATCTCTTATTATAAGACATTGGATGCACAGAAAAATTACCATTTCTTATGTAAAACCAGATTGATTTAAAATGGAGTCCATATGAGTTTCCGAAGACATAACTAAAGAAGTAGTTTTATTCTCAAAGGGTGTAGTTATTTTTAATGAAGAAAAATACCTAGAAATGTAGGCAATTATAAAAAGAACACTGCTTGTTGGAGGAGAGAATGAAATAGTGATAGATAATTTAAATAATCTAGTTTAAATTCGTGAATATCACACAAATCATTGCACACTTCTTTACAATATAAACCCCATGTAAAACAAACTAATAGAGGAAAGATTGGAAAAAAGATTGAAATTAATGCCAAGCAAATTATCCAAAACAATGTTTCACAGAAAACTGAACAATATGTCAGTCAAATAGAACTCAATATAATTTTCATTAAATTGGAGAGGCAATCAAGTTTACCATGCTTGGAGTTAATAATAACCAATATGAGGAGTTTTTATTGTACTTAATGATGGTTATACAAGAAAAGAATGACACTGATAAAGAAATAATTGAAGAAATTAGTTTCTTGACGTTGATAAGAAAGCATTACTTCCAATAAAGTAAAATATGCAATCCATCAACTTAAACAAGGACATTCTCCCAGGCAAGATGGAAAAGACTATATCGGGAGTTACAGTGTAGTTAATGGCCTAGAGCAAAGTCTAGGTCAGGGGATAAATATCTAAACAAACTCCATGAAGGCACAGCATCTACTGGTGAAGAAGCAATGGTTAAATAGAACAAATTGCCACTGCTTTGGACATGCCACTCAGGTCTTGCAAGTGACAGCATGGAGCCTGGGTGGAGAAGCCTGTCTTCCTAAAAATTTTGTTTTAAAAAAATCCTGCCTGAGTGAGCAAATGAAAGTCTTCAATAGTGGTTTTACAGGGAGATTTTACAGCAGCTGGAGATCAGGCTGAGTAGCCTCAAGTTAATTTTCTTTTAGCATGGAGTGATACACAGATTGATGTAGTCTTTCTTTTTTTTAGTATTGTCTTGAAGTTATTCTATCCCATCATAAAAAAGGCTAGATTAAAATGAAATTGAGAATTTTTGTCACTTGCCACAAAAAAACCCCCCAAAAACAAAACAACCATCCCTCAAAAAAATCCACCAAACCAAACAAAAACTAAAAAACAAACAAACAAACAAACAAACCACTTATATGAAGTTTTGATTTTTTTTTTCCTCTTAAACCCTAAATCCACTATTTGGATTTTTGTTGCTTTTTTTCAAGAATAGAAGGGCTGGAGGTTCTTCCCTCAGTGAAATCAGTTTATTTTAGACAATAATTTACAGAAAATATGGACAATAACCATCCACATTGGGGAGGCAGTGGTTGCAACCTACACCTTGTCTCTGACGTTTACACAAGATAAAAGCACCAGAGCAACCAATAGCTCTCAGCAGCTGTTTGGTGGGTGCAGAATAGTCCTGGTCCCTGACGTGGGAGCCAAAACTCTTCTGCACATCTTGCTGCTTGTCCTGGTTTGAGCAAAG
>VWYP01034177.1:0-50085 GCA_013400435.1 Pycnonotus jocosus | reverse complement strand
CGCGCTGCCCCTCGCTGCCCATCGCCACCGACTGTGAGCACCGTCCCCGGCCGCCGCCACTTTAACGGGGCCCCGCGGAACAGCCCCGCCCCGGCCACCGGCCGAGCCCGGCCCCGCCTCGGGCAGCGCAACCTGGACGGAGCTGCGCACCCGGAGACGGTGACCCCCAAATGGGCGGTCATGGCCCCGTGCTCCCCTCACGGGGTACGGACACCTCCTCACGCGTGGCCCCCGCACACGGGGAGGGCTCCCCGTTCCTCGGCCGTGCCACCAGGCTGGCCCTGTCGTGTCCCCCCCCGCCCCCGAGCCCCGGGCTGCTGTTTGTCCAGCGGTGCCACTGGCAGCGGGGACCGCTCGGCGGCGAATCATTAACCGGGGTCAGGGACCGGTCTCGCCGCCGCCCCAAAGCCGCCCCGATGGCGGGGGCCGGGCGAATACAGCCTGGTCTCACAACAAGGGGAGATTGGGACAGGATGCAGCACCCACGTCCCGTGGAACACAGCGACCCCCTCCCCACGGGGCTGCGTTAGCGTCCCCACACAGCACATAAAGCCGCTCTCGAAACCTACATGTGCTGGCCCCTGGGACCGTTCCCCTCCCTCAAGCACTCCCATCTGCCCCCCCGACCGAGGTTCTTGCGACACCCCGGGGCCGCTGACGTGAGGCCCCGGAACCGGCCTTGACCCGGGAAGGAGGGCGTAATCCCACGGCACGTGGAGGGGCGGCAGTGACTGCTGCCCCAGAGCTGTGGAGGGACGGACACACGGCCGGACACACGCACACACACATCCCCCCCACACCAGGGATGGGGCTGATGCCAGGGGCAGCCGTCCCCAGGTGTAGGGCCCTGATAACCCCTGCGCAGGGCTGTTTACAGCTCCTCCCATGATTCGGAAGGCACGTGGGACTCTTATCTTTACCCCCAGCTCCCTCCTAGGGCACAGGGCCAAAGCAGGGAGGGCTATGGGGCAGCACCTGGCCCCCACCATATCCCAAATCCCCAGAACCACAGGCAGCACTGGCATACGAAGGAAATCTTTATTAAGTCCGAGGTAGCAGCAGTGACAGGAGGCCAGAGGGCAGCCCCCAGGGCCCCCGAGCAGGATGGTGTCCACAGCACTATGGCAATGGAGGCAAAGCTGAACACTGCACAGCCTGCACGAGGGGTACCCTACGACTACCCAGCCCTTTGTTCCAGGACAGGCAAGGATCAACCTCTGCCCTTCCCCCAGGAAATCACTACCAGGGGATGAGGAGAGGTGAGAAAGTGACTCCCAGTAACTGCTTATCTACAGCTACAGCAGATCGGGGGGGTCACCTGGGGGCAGATATAGCCATGGCAGCACACCCCCAACAATGTTAGCGCCAAGACAGTTATGTAAAAAAAAAAAAAAAGAGATACTTCAGTGACAGCACTATGCGCAGATGGGCGCAGCCGCCACCCCGCAGCCGGCAGCCTCAGTGGCTCCTCGAGGGAAAACTGCAGTGGGAAGCAGGAGCAGTGGGAGCCCTGGTGCCCTCACGGTGTCAGGACAGCAAACCTGAAGACAGCCATGATGGCAGCGCTAATGAGGCCGGAGATAGGGACAGTGACGAACCATGCCATGAAGATGTTTCGGAAGAGGCGCCAGTCCACTGCCTTCCTGGAGCGCAGCCAGCCCACTGAGACCACCGAGCCCACCTGCCCAAGAAGTCAAGGTACTGCTCAGCACCAGAGCAGGCATCTGCACCCCCCAAACATGCACCTCTTCACCCACAGAGCAGAGCCCTGGGTCCTGCTCCAGCCTGTGGGAATCTCACAGAGCACAGGCACGGAGTCACCACCCCAGAGGGGTGACAGGACCAGGACCCTGCAGCACTTGGGTTCCCATAGCCTCTTGGCAAAGCCTAAGGGAGCATCAAAGGGGTTTTATTCTCCCATCATCTCCCAAGTGCCCCAGAGACCCACCCCGAGGCTGGGCAGCCACTGCCACCTCACATTGGGATGCCAGTGGCGGAGCTGGGAGGTGACAGTGGCCAGCGGCCCAGGGTGGGGCCTCCCACACAGCTCAGTCCAGGAGCACCAGGATTCAGGAACACTGAGCTCACACTGAGCCATAGCCATTCCCCTGCTACCCCTCCTACCTTGCAGTGGGTTGTGCTGATTGGGAGGCCGACATTGGAGGCAATGACCACTGTCAGCGCTGATGCCAGCTCAATGCTGAAGCCACTGCAGGGACAGAAAGCAGATCAGAATAGGGGCACTGGATACCCCAAAACATCCAGAGGGCACAGCTCGGCTCTCTAGCCCCCCAGACGAACCCCCCAGGATGCAGCGAGCTACACATGCCCCACTGAAACCCCCAAGACAGAAGGGAGAGGGGCTCCTGGAGCAGAATGCAGCTCTCAGGCTGCCTGGAACATCCCTCCTCTGCTCCATGGTAGCCCTTACCTGGATGGTGTGATGGGAGTCAGGTCCTTCCCCATCGTCTGGATGACTCTCCTTCCCCAGACCCACAAGCCAATGCAAATCCCTGCACCCCCATAGAGAAGCAGCCAGATGGGAGTTGCCACCTTGGTAGCCACATCGCCCGTCTGGTAGACCAGGAAGAGTGCAACCAGGGGCCCAATGGCATTGCTGGAAGAGAAAGGGGATCTGATCTAGACGGCCAAAGGCTCTTGGCAAGATAGAATATCCCTGGAAGCATTCAAGGCCAGGTTGGATGGCACATGGAGCAACCTGTTCAAGAGGAACATGTCCATGGCAGGGGGTTGGAACAAGATGATATTGAAAGTCCCTTCCATCCCCAAACTATCTTGCGATTCCATAATTCTGTGAGCACTAGCCCCAGCTAGTAGCTCCCTGGCTCCCACTAACTCCACTGACCTGACATCATTGCCACCATGAGCAAAGGAGCCAAAACAGGCCGTGAGGATCTGCAGGAACTGGAAGAGTAGGGACACCTCAGGCTTGTCCTGCTCATGCCAGTCTTCCAGGGAGCTACTGCTGCCCTTGCGGTCGCTGGCACCCAGCTCTGCCTGGGCTGTGTTCAGGTCCACGTCTGCAGCTGGGTGTGCGTCTGCCACTGCGTTGCAGTAGCTCGTGTAGCTGTCCATGCGCACCCTCTTCTTGGTGTCCACCACAGACCAGCTCAGCTTCTCCCCGTCCTCACTATCCCTGGCACGCAGAGAGTCCAGGGGCATGCCACAGATTGCCATGGTGTAGGAGGTATAGCTGTTATTGCGCCGCAGGGGCTTGTCCCCCGAGTCCCCCATGCAGTCCCCCATCTTGGCAAGGTGCAGCTTGTGCAGCAGCTCCTTGTAGAGACCAGAGTCCTTGTGCACAGTGTGGTACTGGTATTGTCCACCTGAGCCCAGCTGGTGGCCCACTGCCTGGCTCAGGTGGACCAGGTTGCCATTGGGCAGCCGCACAGCTCCTGCCAGCAGGGACAGTGGGTGAGAGGGTTAAGACCAAGGGGTGCCTGGCATTGGGGAATCTTACCACCCATTATCACCCCGGCTACTCACCGCTGTCAATGCTTGTTTCCTTCAGGTCAAGGCTGGGAACCCTCTCCTGCTCCAGGGCCTCCTCCAGCTCCCCCAAGTTGAAGGAGACCACCCTCTCCTCCAGCACTGCCGGAGGGGGGATGGCTGACCCTGCATCAGCAGTGGGCCCCCCCTTGGCATCACCCAGGGGCATCTTGGCCTCTTCTTGCTCCTCCTTTGGGCAAACATTCTTCTCCATTAAGGGGCTTTCAGAAGGACTTGATTTTATCTCTCCTGTGAAGAGAGGCAGTCACCATCAAACCCCTCTCCACCGATGCACCCAATGCCAGCAGCAAGCCCACACCCCTTGCCACACTCAGATTTATGGCAGCCAGATAAAATTTACAGTCTGAAGCAGTCAGACCTTGTCCTGGGCACAACAGCCAAACCATCTAAGCCAGCTCATCCCCTATTTTTAGACACCCCCACCCACACGGGGTGTGGTGGACACCATTTATGGGGCTTTTATGTCAGTAATGTCTAGTGCAGAGGTTCCTCTTTAGGCCATGTTTGTCCCTTCCCTGTGGGCAGTGGGATGTTCTGGACCCACTTCTGGAGTGGCTATGACTCCTGAAGCTGACAGCGCCCAGAAGAGCCCAGTTCCTCTACCAGCCCAGCAGCTCCAGCCTGGGCTCCTCTCCAGCTTCCACTGGTGGATGACAAACCCAAACAGGAGGTGGTCACCACCTCCCAAAGGCAGCCTGGTTTCCTGTCCACCCTGGGGAGCCAAGCCAGCAGCACCCAGTTGTGGAATCTGAGGCTGTTCCTCCGTCTCTAACGGGAAAAGCATGTTTTCTCCAAGGTGAAAACATGAGGTCAGCTCCTTCAGACAACAACCAAAACCACCTTCTTGTCATAAACATGACCATTTCCCTGTCGCTTTGTATCCTTCAAGGGCTGGGTTGTGGCATCAACCCTTCATTCTGGCATCCATTCCCAGCAGAACTATCTCCCCCTCCATGCCCATCTCCTCCCAGGGATGCTGTGGGCAGGCAAGGAGCACGTCTGACAGGCAGAAGAACCCAGCTCACCTCACAGGCAGGAGTTAAGTTAAACAGCTGGAGGATTGTCAAGAGCAGCCATAAAGCTGTTAGTCACACCCCAATTACACCAGCACAACAAGGACATCCCCTCATCACCAATTCCAAAGGGCCCAGCTTGCAGACATCATTGATATTCAGGACCACATGCAGTTCCAAGCACTGCTCTGGAGGCAAAGCTCAGGGCTGATCCTTTAGATGCCTTTCAATAGTGTTTTGGAGTTTTTTGCTACAGGGAAAGGATTTCATCAGCTTTAAACTTGTGATCTGCCTCAGCCGGGCCAAGGATTGCTCAGCAGGTATGAGAAGATTAAAGGTTACAACAGGCACATTGTCTCTTGCCTTCTCTCTCCTCTATTAGAGTGGGACAAGCTGTCTGATACTTCCCACAGCTCCAGGAGAGATCACCCCACAGATCAATCTGCCCCAGACACCACTCAGCAGCACAACAGCTGAACCTGGGGGGGTTTGGGGTGCCTGGACTGGGAGCAGGCAGAGCCCAGTGTGATGAGTGCCCCAGTGACTCAGAGCAGGTTAATCTGAGTGAAGATGAGGATTTTACTAATAACAGCCCCATAGCTGATGGGATCTCCCTCTGGGAAGAGAAGTTGGTGAGCCAGAGCGTGCCCTGCCCCAAGGATTGCAGAGGGACACGGTACTTACGGTCGATTTTCTTCTTCATTCTTGGACATACAAAGAACCAGACGACGAGAGCACAGACAACAGCACTCCCCGCCGAAATTAGGAGGATACCCCACAGAGGAAGTTTGTCAAAGCCCAGCACTAGGAAATAAAACAACGGATCTTTGAAAACCTCTGGGCAAAACCCTCCTCAATATACGACTTTGGTTTTCCCAGGCATAGGGACTCCATCACCTGCAACAGCCCTGAGCTAATCCACCTGCCAGGGAGAATCACTGCTGGGAAGCCATCACTGACCACACTATGACCCCAGATACACTCTCTGAGCCCCACAGGTCATATCCCCATCAGCAGCTGACCCTTCACAGCCCCTTCCCCCAGCCAAACCCTGTACAGAGTGGTGCATGCCCCAGGCTCCACACAGCTCTTGTCTCCTCATTTGCTGCAATGTCAAAGGAAAAAAACACCTCCCAGTGTGGCTGCTGCAGCGGTGGTGCTGCTTCCCTGCTCTGGAGGAGCCACAGAAGCTTGGGCTGCTCCCCCTGGAGCTCACTAGCCCCTCTGGCTGCCGGGGAGGGCTGCTCTTCTGCTCCAGGAGTCAATGGGAATTTAGGCTTTATGGAATCTGAAGTGATACATGACCCACTTAGGAGTATTCTCACCAGCAGCCTGACTTTGAGCAGAGGACTGTCACCATGCAGCCCCAGGTAGGGCATCAGGTGCTTGTGACTATCCAAACCCTGCATTTGCTGCTGCAGGCAGTGACTCACTGCTCCTGAAGCAGCCCAGACATCTCATTCAGGCACAGGTCTGCCTGCAAACCCTGTGCTCAAGCAACCTAGAGCTCACTCAGCAGTTCAGGCCTCAGGATAAACACAGATCCACTTTGGACATGCCAAGTGATCAAGTGATTTTGGAGCAGACCAAAGTGCCCCCAGCAGCACCACTGCAGGCCTATCCTCCTCTCCCCATGTTGGAGAGCCCAGGCAAGGGAGAGCTGACATCCCTCCAAAAAATTTTCCAGCCACTGTTTACAGAGCAAGCCCTGCCAAAGCCAGCACCGCTTGCCCGCATCCCACCTCCAGAGGCTCCTCCACAACAGGAAACCCACGCTCACACCAAAAAACAGCTCAGGCCGAGTCATCCCGGCAAAAAACGGAGGTGACAGAGCCTCTGGCTCCACGGGCAAATCTGCCTGTCCCTGCTGAGACCTCTCTCAGTCCTGCCTGTGACCCGGCCCCTGCAACACAGTGTCTTAGTTTGGCTTTTCCAACTGAAGCTCAGACTCTGCAGCACACAGGCCAGCCCTTCTCACCAAGAGTAATTAGCTTGTTTTTAGGGACAGGATGAACCAGGAGGTGCAGCCCTATTCCCTACTCCTAGCCCCACTACCAGCAGCCTGAAGAGTCTCTTCAGCAGCCAGCAGACACCTGAGTTTTAGCACCAGTAAGAGAAGGGAAAGGGAAGTCATGTTATTGGCCAGTCCTGGGAAGTCTAAGGAGAAAGGTCTGGAGGAGTTTAGTTTGAGCAGGTCTCTTTGGTTGGGCAACTACCTAGCCCAGACAGTGCAGGCTAGCCTGCCGCCTTCTGTAACCGGCACAGGCCAGCCGCCTTCTAGGAGATCTCAGCCCTGTAAAGCAAAAAAGGGGTAAAATCGTGCATTTAATGGAGGCTTTAGAAAGAATTTCAAAATTCAGGTTCAAGCATTCTGCTGTGTACTTACAGGGTGCCCCAGTGTACATGATGGAGAAGAGGTTGATTCCGACAGTGCACGCATAGAAGACAGGCAAAGCTCGCAGGCCATTGGGAACAGGATCTGCCTGGAAAACACATATCAGTGCCACAGAGAGGTAAACTGGGGGGCTGTGCAGCAGACAAAGAGCAGCTTAACAACAGATTCTTTCCAGAAATGGTTTGTGCCCTCAGTCACCTACAGATAACAGCTCCCAACAGCCTTTAGGGAACAACCCACAGTCAAATGCCCCTCAGCTGGGAGGTCAGGAGGAAGCACAATACCTCTCCCCACAGAGCTAGGGCAGGCCCAGCCAAGTGTTCCAGCACTCCAAAACCTGGAACAACTCATCTCTACTTAGCTTTTGAACCCTTTCCCTGGCTCCCCAAACTAACACCTTCACTTAGATTTTTCTTTCAACTTCTCAAGAACTTTCAATGCTTTTACCCCTCTCCAGCTGACTTGGACAAAATAAAAAGTCCATTACTCACAAAGGAGCTTATTTGACCACATACCTGGCAGCAAGGCCCTCACCCCAGCAGCAGGAGCATTTAATCCCCACTGCTGCCCAGCAATTGGGATTTGGCATCAGGACAAGCACACCGAGCCTTCCTGAATGCCAAGCAGCACGGAGCAAACAGACAGTTCAGCACCAGAATGGAGCGTGACAGGGCCAGGCCCACTTCGGGAGGCTGGTTACACAAGGTTACTGTGACAGTGGTGATGATGAGTTGTTTTAAAGGGCTGCCAGTGATAAGATCTTAACATGTCTTGAATCGTTAAAGGTAAAACTTAAAGGAATTTATCCTCAGATATGCAGGAAAAAAATGCTGGAGTTTCTCTGCATAGCTGAGGCCCTAGGTGGAAGGAATGTGTTTTCCCTAGCCCCAGGAACAATTCTCTCCCTTCCAGCTGCGGAAAGCCATGGCTGTGGATCACTACCTTCTCCTACAGCCTACCCAAAGGAAAAAAAAGTCCTTACACCAGGATTTTGGAAAAGCCCAACTGATAGCTCTGGTCTTATCAGTTCTGGGCTACTTCATTACTAGGAAACAGGGCTGTTTCTGCTGAAGCCAGGCAGGACAATTCCTATGCTTCAGAGGGGAGGTGATGCCCCAAAACTCTCCAGGTCCACTCTGTGGAGTGGCCACAAGCCTCACTTTCTCACCTCTTCAGCCCCCAAAGGGCTCCCCTGGTGCCAACACATACACTACACGATGTGCCAGGAGAAGCCCTGGGGACCACAAGCCAACCAACAAGTCCATTGAGAGCAGTCAAGAGCCCCAAAGTGTCAGAGAACAGGGCAGAGAGCCCTTACCTTACAGAGGATGAACCTCCGGACGAGGAAGAACAGGATAGCAGACATGATTCCCGAAAGAAGGGGTGAGATGAACCAGGACAACACTAGAAAATGAGAGGCACAATCAGCACCCTGCTGCTGGAAAAGGAAGCCCAGGGAAACATGGGGTTCCACAGCTGGTGTGGTCCTGCCAGCTGGACTTACCAATCTTCAGCAACTCAGACCACTTGACACCTTCTTGCCCTTGGGCCACCAGTGAGAAGCCAATGGTTGCTCCAACAATGCAGTGGGTACCAGAAATGGGGAGCTTCAAGAATGAAGCTATCAGCTGCCACACAGCAGATCCTGGAGAAGAAGCAGCCTACTAAGAAAGCCATCACCAGAGCACCCTGGGGCATACTGCCCCTACATTGTGACCTCCCTGCTCCTTACCAGACATGGCGCTGATTGAACCTGCCATCAGCAGCTGCTGTGTGGAGTTGTACATCTCTACATCAATCAGACCCTTCCGGATGGTCTCACTGACCTTGGCTCCCAGCAGGACAGAGCCCACTGTCTCAAAGATGCTGGCCAGGATGCAAGCCTGCCGCAGGGTCACCACCCCCGAGCCCACAGCCGTGCCGAAGGAGTTAGCCACGTCATTTGCACCAACAGAGAAGGCCAGGACGAAGGCGATGATGAAGCCCAGGACCAGCATCCAGAGGAAGTCAGCCATGGGGGCGGTGGGCACCGCGGAGGCCGATTCCATGGCGGGGTGATGGGTTAATAAATTACGTATAAAATTAAATAGAGGGATCGCTATAGGGCTCGGGGGGGCCGCAACGTCCTAAGGGCCCGTCGGTCATAGGAGCCGGGGGCTGGGTGCCGCGCCATGGTGTGCGCCGCTCTTCATCCTGCGGGAAAGACAGAGCTCAGCAGGGTGAGCACCGGATACCGGCCCTTCCCGCCGCCGGTAACGGCCGCTCCCGCGCGCGCCACCGCCCCCTCTCGCCGCCATGTGTATGTGTGTCCGCCCCTGCCCGTCACCTCCGCTCACCGGCTGGGCCGAGCCGCGCTAACCGGGAAACACCAACCACGGTCCCGCTTCGCCGCCTCTCCGGCCCCGCGGCCCCGCTCCACGCAAGACCGGCGCACTCCGAACCCGTCCGCCCCCGCCGCCCCGACTGACGCGGCCACAGCGCCCGGCTCGCTTTAACACCGCCCTCCGCCCCCACGTGACCGCAGACCCGCCCCTCCCGCCCGTCCCGGCACCGCCCTCGCCGGCCATTGGCCCGCTCGCCGCGGGAAAGGGCAGGGCCGCACCGCCATTGGGTAGCGTCGAGCGCGGAGCTCCGGCCCAGCCCCGCCCCCTCCGCGCGGGCACCGCGCCTGAGAACCACGTGCGCACTGAGTGTCCCCGGGGGGAGAGAGGGAGATAGAGAGATGGAGATGGAGATGGCCGCGCAGGTACCGGCGGAAGGATGGCATGGCCCGGCCCGGCCCGGCCCAGCGCCGACACCAACCCGGCCCGGCACGGCCCAGCACTAGTGTGGGACATCCTGACGCAGATTTGTGCTCTGCCTCAGCATCGTCTGGCTCAGCCCTGCACGGGTGTGGCCTTGACTGGGTTCGGGCATATCTGGCACGGCTTGGCACCGATGTGGGTTCTGCTCCAGCGTGGCAGAGGCACAGCCCAGCATGTATAAGGGCCCAGGCTGGCCTCCAGCCCAGCCCGACACGGTTTGGCATGGGTGTGGGTCCATGTGGATCTGCCCCCCATGTGGAACAGCTCTGCTCAGCTCCAGCATGACCAGCCTGAGCCAGGCACAAGAACAGAGCTGCACCAGCCCAGGCAGGCTGAGCTGCTGACCACTGGGCTGGCACTCCAGTGTGGTCAGTCCTACTCCAGCTCTGAACTGATATCACACATGGGCCTTGTGCCTGCACTGGTTGAGACCGGCAACCCAGCAACAGCACCAACCCAGTGGTACCCACTGGCCTCAGCAAGGGCCACCCGTGGGGACAGAAACCAGTACCCACCAAGATCAACCATGGCACCACCATCCACAGTTGAGTGGTAGCACCTCAGGGGATCCTCCAAGGTCCCAGGAGATTCCCAGGAGGTCCTGCTGGGTCTGCCCCAGCACCTCCAGCCTGGGTGACACAGGCAGGGGTGAACCCCTGCACATGCTAGTGCCCAGCCCTCTGTGAATATGTGTGCGCACAGCCACACATGCACATGCACATGCTGGGGGCACACGTGTGCCCTGAGCAGGGTGAACACCAGTGCCCATTCCCATCTTGGGGTGATCATTGCCCAGCAGGAACCACGGCTCAGTGGTCAGAAGCCACAGGGAGCCCCAGAGCAGCAGGTCAGCCGGCATGGGAATCTGGCATGTGTGCCAGGGGTTGTGCTGCTGCATGGGTCAGTAGCTGGGGGCTGGCCATGGCTGGGCCATCGCACACCATCACGTCATGGGGGCACTAGTGACAAGGGGTTGCAGATGGCACCTGGTATGGGGAAGAAGTGGCCAGGGTGCCCCAGCCCTACTGCATCACTGCCCCCGCGTCACCCGGCCAGAGTCCGTCCTCTGTCCCCACGGGCCCTGTGTCCTGGGCCACGTGCAGCACTGGGTGCACAGAGCCACAGCACAGCCCAGGCTGGGCCTGGGGGGGTAAGCAGGGACATGTACCTGGAGCCTGGGGACCCCTTGCCACTCTCAGCTCACCAAAGCTCTAGCAGGGGATGACCCCATTCCAATTCCTGTCACCACTGGGTGTCCCCATCTGCACTAGGTGCGTGAACTGGGGAGGAAACTGCGGCAGGAGTCCCTGGGTGAAGCTGGGAGGATCCATGTTGTGGGCTCCCAGGTCCCATAACCCTGTACCCCCAAAGCTGAGAAGGGATCCAGGTGTGTCTACATCTCTGCAGGGGTAGAGGCAGGTCTGGGGAGCAGTATAGGGCATACAAGGTGTAGCAACAGGTACATGGGGTGCAGCACTGCTGTGGGATGCAGCACCAAACATGGAGCACAGTACAAAGTGTGCAGGTGTGTGGCCAAGTGTGGAAGGGTGTAGCACGGAGCAAAAGGGAGTACAGAGCCTTGCACATGGGGAACAGCACTGATCACACGGGTACAGAACTTAATAGATGGGGTGCAGGGCCAAGGATGTGCTGGGAAGGAGCAGGCTGGGTGGGCCTTCGAAATGCCCCCAGGACAATACATTGCAGGTTCCCAGCGCTGGGAGGGGATCCTTAGACCTTTGTCAGCTTCACTCCTACAGTGAATCCCACTCCTGAGCAGTGGGATGACACTGGAGCCACTTAAAGCAGTGGGGCAGCACTCTGAGAGCTGCTGGGAAACATCCTGGCTGTGGCCATCTCACATACAGACCCAGAGGGTTCATCCTCCTGCCCCAGTAACACCATTAGCTCCTGCATTGGGAGTCTTTGATGGATGCTGAGCCTGCCCCAAAATCCACCTGCTTGGCATCAGCGCTCCCAGTCCTGGTGCCAGCTTTGACCTGCAGGTCCCTGCACGTGCCCTGGTGTTCAACAGCATCACTGGGCATCCCAACACTCATTGGCACCCTATGGACCTCTTAAGTGTCACCAGCAGTCTCTGGAAATCCCCAGCACCACAGAGGTTGACACCCCTGCCTATCCGGGCTCCACTCCTGACTGATCCTCTTATTTCATGTTGTGCTACACTACTGTTAATTGGTAACAAATTAAAATTAATTTCCTGAGTCAAGTGTTTTGCCCACTACTTAACTGTTGCCTACTTACTTAACTGTTGAATGATCTCTCTCCTTACCTCACCCAAAAAGTTGTTCCACTGCTTACACCCCTGCCATATGTGCCTACATCACCCCTCTCTGTATCACCAACTGGGCACTGTAAGTACAGTCATGTTCTATGAGAACTTACAGGATCCAGATCTGTGAATAGTTTGGCTTATTGGAGCAACAGGGAAGCAGATTCAGAATAAATGCATGAACCACAGAGTGTTAATATGTCATGACAAAAGATATAGAACAGAATATATATAAAATATTCCTTGGTCTGTGTGTTGCTGGAGGCTGGGAAGCACTCAGTGCCTGTTCTGCACAGCAGCCAGACACAGGGGCCCTGTGGCAGAGTTCCATAGGGGATGCCTGTACAGGCAGCTCACCTTTTCCTGGTGTCCCAGTAAGCTGGGATGGAAAAACCCCTATCAAGGTCTGCCCCAGCTCACTCATCCAGCTCCTTTCTTTGCCATGCATTTCTCCAGGAGATTTCTCCTTTCTTCATATGCTGGGCTGCAGGTGCCCAGCATATGAAGAAATCTCACTGGATGCCTCCTCTGTATGGGAGACCCCTTCCACTCACTGTGTGCTGGTGAATCACTGGCAAAGGTATCAGTGAAAACGAACTTGAATCACATTGTGGATAAGGTTGAAAGGGACACCAGTGGGGTCATCTGGTCCCACCTCCCTCGTAAAGCAGAGTCATCCAGAGCACATTGCATAGAATTGTGTCCAGAGAGTCCTGGAATATCACAAGTGGTTGAGACTCCACAGCCTGGGTAATCTGTTCCAGTGCGTGGTCACCTGCATAGAAAAATTCTTCCTCATGTTCAGGTGGAACTAATATGAATTTGCAAAAACACAACAAAAGGTCATGTCCAGGGTCACTGTATTGATTACAGCATGGATAATACATATAGTGAAAATCAAATTAGAATCAATTAGAATCAGTGGCAAGTTAGATTCAGTGGCATCGCGGGGTTCCCACACCCCCTCAGTACCCAGGGGACCCCCAAGCCCCTCAGTGGCATCCATGGGAGTTTGCTGCCAATACAACACAACTGATTGTGCTGCTGCTCTTTATTTATACTCCTCTAAATATTCTGCTGGCTTCTGTCTGGCTGTCTGGGTGCTCCAAACTGGCTCAGGAAGCTGCAAGGCGCTCCAAAGCACCCTGGCTCAGGAAGCTGTGAGGTGCCTATGAAGAGAGGAGGCTGCTGAGGTCCAGCCAGGGTGCAGGGCAGGTGTGAGGGTCTAGAACAGCACTGGGTGCCCACGTGCTGTGGGCACCCACTGCAGAGGGGAGCTGTGGGCACAGAGAACTCTGATCAGAGCACAGAGTGCCAGCTCACAGTACCAATCTCCTCAGTGACTTACTGGGCACCCAGAACACCAGAGCTCAAAATGCCTCATGCCACCCAATACCAGATTGGCAGCTGCCTTCCACCCCACCCACCTACTTTCTCCTCTTCCTCCACACATGGAGCACACAACACAGCACCATTCCCAGCAGCATCGAGCCAAGGACTGCCACAATGCCTTCGATGCAGTACTTCTGGAAAGAATTAGCATCCACAGCATTTGTGTCTGCCCTGCCCACCACAGCGTTTGGGTCTGCCCCGTTATCCTCAGCGTTCAGGTCTGCCCTGCTGTTCCCAGTGCTGGCCGATCTCTTGCTGACTGCGCTGTTGAGGCTCAGGCTCTTCACACCTGGAGGGACCAATTGTGCCCGTTAGTGGGTCCTGCACACCTCTGGCAATCTCACCAGAGGGCTGACATTGCCAGCAAGTGTTCTTTCCCCCTTCACTAGCATCTCTGAACGAGGGAATATCCTGTGGTGGCAACATTTCCATGGCTTCAGTAGAAACCACAGGAACTCCCAAAGGCCTTGCAAGTCCCTGCTCTCTGGACCCTCTCTCCTCTCAGCTTTCCTTACTCTTTGGAGTGGCCAAAATCCAGTTCTTCCAGTGTCTGTTTTCGCTCCCTATTCTTTGAGATTCTTCATATGTGCCCACAATTTCTCTTTTGCTCTGGCAGGGATGATCTGACTGGGGCAAGCAATCCCTGAGACTCAGCTGGAGACACAACTGGCAGTAGAGGCTCTGGATCACCCTTCCAACTCACCAGTACCCACAGGGCATGACATGGAGAGTCCCTGCAGTGAGGGTCTGAGGTGTGGATGGGGGTCTATGGTGTGCCCTACATGCACCTGAAACCTCTGCTGGTGCTTGTCAGGAGTGACCTGTGCCCACCTCCTAGTATTATCTTCAGCTCCCTCAGGATTTCATGGAGCGCTTTGGATGTCTCCATGGAAGATTGTGCCTTTCCATCTTGATACTCTGGACCTTAAGGGAAAGAATAAAATTGCATTTTCCCCCCAGTAAACCCCGGAAACAGTGCTCAGGCTGTGCAGTCGGTCAGGACTGACCAGTGATTCCTGCAGTGCCAGGGGAGTTCCAGTGCAAGGTCCAGCCAAGAAGCTGGGAAAGCCCTGCCTGTGCCCACAGCTGCAACCTGTGCCTACAGCTGCAACCAGACTCCTCCCAAGCAGGTCCCCTCATACCCTGGAGTACCATCTGTTCTGATGGAACAGCAGAACGGGGAAGAGGATCATGGAAGAACACGCTACACCCAGGCTTTGCTCCCTGTTCCTGGGGATCCTTCACATTTGCCCACAATTTCTCTTGCACTTGCCCATTCTCTCTGATGTGGAAGGATACAGCTGTCCCTGTAGACAGGACTCAAGGGACTGCACAGAGAGTGTGGGGGGAGCACAGCTGTCTGACCAATCATCCTTTGGAGTAAGATGGACAAAACTCATTCCTGTGTCAAGGAGAGCCATCCCCAGCTCTCCCTCCCCAGCCCAGCACCCCAACCCCAAGGGGATGCAGTCAGGCCCTCTAGGGAGATACCTGAACTTCCCTCTCCTTTATTGCCTTTTCTGCAGTATGGGCAGCATTTACCTGTCCCCAGTTTTCAGGACTTATCTCCCACTTAAAACCTGTGGCAGGACTGCCCAGTGCCTGGATAATTTTGGAAAGATTCCTATATTCTGGCATGGGAGCCTTCCCCAGGGGTGCCCAGCACTGCCAAGGATCAAGGAAAAGTAAAGCTGCAGCATGGCTCAGGCACAGAGTTTGCAGGAGGATGATGGAGGGTTCCTCTAAGCCATGCTGATCTGAGAGTGCACCCCTTTGGACCCCAGTTCTGAGGAGGGATCCCCCTCTGTTGTGTTAGGGCCTCCAGGTCTCACAGCAAGGTCTGGGACACAGGTGCTGGGGGAGGGACATTAGATCCCTAATGTCCCATTTCCCATCATTTGCCTCATTCCCAAAGGAGCAAAGTTCTGAAATCCCCGAGAACAGAATGTGAGAGGTGGTGAGCATCTTGCTGCTCCCACAGAGCACCCGAGTGCGTGTCCCTGGGACAGCAACAGCAACCACCTGCACTCCAGAAGTGACAGTCACCCCAGAGCTGCTCCTGGCTGCTGGCAGAGCACTGGCTCTGCACTGACAGTTTGGCACTGGGGCAGAGCCTGCAGACATCCAGGGATCTTGGCAGATGCTGCTGAATGCCCAAAGGACAGCAGATTACCCGACACACCTGTTGTGTGAAAGGCCCTGGTGCTTTCCCCAGGGACTGGCACTGCCTGCTGGCCTTCCTGTGGTGCTTCCTCCTGCACAGCCTCACGCTCCAGAGCTTTAGACAGAAAGTGTGTCAGTTGAATTCCGAGTCACTGTTGCTCATTGGCATCCACCAGAGCTGGGTGCTGGCCCTGGCCTGCCTACCTACCCACTGCCTGTGCTTGCCATGGAGAAGCCCCAACACCCTGGTCTGGCAGGGCCAGTAGGAGGAGGATGAGAGTCAGGGCCCACCGTGCCTGTACCATGATACAGCTGCTACTGCTGCTGCTCCTGCCACTGCTGCTGAAGCCCCTGACACCCAAGCTAAACTGCACACCAGAGCCTGGCTTTGTGGTTCCACAGGGTGCTTTGTGACCTCATGGGAGCTTCTACCAGCAACATTCTGCCATCTCCACGGGGGGCCCAAATATTCCCCAGGTGCAGGTGACAGGTCAAGCAGAGCCACCAGATTCAGCTCTTGCCCAGCATACACAGGGTTCTCTGGAAAGCTGCTCTAGAAAACTCTGCAGTGACTACCTGAGACTACCTGTGCTTGTCTCCACAGCAAATCCCAGTGGTCCTGGAAGTGCCTGAGGGTGTCAGGCAGCTGCTAATGTGGACTTGCCCTGAACATGGACCAAACACTTCCTGGAGTTCCCTTGGAGGAGTCAGGAGCTGGCATCTGGGAATTATCCCAAACCCTTCATGCCCCACATCAGTCATCAAAAAGGACTGTCAGCTGGCAACTAAACACCATGAAGCTGTTCACTTACTTTGCCCCTCATGGAGTAAGGAGCATACTCAAGAAAGCAAAGAAAATAGAATTTGTGAGCTGAGATAAAAACAGTTTAATAATTGAAATGCAGAAAAAAAAAAGATGGCGAGAGAGAGAGATCACACAAGAAAATAAGTGATGCACATTACAACTGCTCACCATCCACTAAACAATGCCAAAGCAGTCCCCAAACCCCTATAAGCCATTTGTTCTGGGTAACTCCCCCACACTGGGCATGGTGCTCTATGGCACAGAGTGTCCCCTTGGCCAGTTCAGGACAGCTGTCCCAGCCATTCTACCTCCCAGATTTTAGTGCACCTCCTCCCTGGGAGAGCACGAGACACAGGAAAGTCCTCGGCTCTGGGCAAGCAGTTCCTTGGCACCACCTCTCCTGTCTCCTACCTGATTTGCTGCCCATCCCACTGTCCCAGCAGCACCCACTGCAGGACTGCCCTCGCCACCAGCACCCCATGTGCCTGGCAGAGAGCTGAGGGACGTCTGCAATGGAGGCCAGCTCAGCAGGTGGCCCTGAGGTTCGCCCACAGTCCCTCCTTGCCCAGGATGGGCACCATGCAGCTGTTTCTTCACCCCACAGAGCTTCTGTCTCCAGCGCACTAGCACCAACCCACCTTCACTGGCCACCTCCATGCTGGGCCACAGTGTCACTGTCCTTGGGCAGCCCAGACAAGAGCCCATCACAACATCTCACCACCTACCAAAGGAGTGTAGAGGAGTGACCCACATACCTGGGGACCCTGCTGGCACCAACGCAGAGGGACAGAGGTGGCCCCAGCCCCCATTGTGCTACCAATATCCATCATAGCCGCCACCGTGGGGGCATCTGTCGGAACCCAGGGCATCTCTTTGGCTGCCCTGGGAACTCAGGAAACCCTGGCCAAACAGTCTGGGAACTGAGCAAGGGAAACTTGAGTTTTGTTCAAGAGCACTGAAATACCCTGGACCTGTCCCGGGGGGGTGAACAGGGGGGGTTTTGGCCCTGTCTGTGCAGGTCACAGACCATGGCACAAAGCAGAGATGAATTACAAATCTCAAGAGTGTAAAATACAGTAGTTTAGTTTATCACAGAGTGAGAAATATGGAGTTTTAGGTTTTTATGATACAAGTAGATGGAGACAAGATGGAGATTTTGGGGCAGTCCCTAAGGCTCTTCTTCTTCTTCCCCTCCATTTTCTGCTGTGATGTTGGCACAATGTGGCTTGTGGAGATTGGGCCAAGTGGAGATGACCTGTTTGATNGGGCAAAAAGACTCTGACCACCTGAATGTCGGAAATCGTAATCCGATAGGCATCCCCCTGCAGCCACATGTCCCGGGGCAGCCACACCCTCATCAAAGCACTGCCCAAGGAGATCCTTTGAGATTGCTCCCTGGTCAGACAGAACGACTCCAGCAGCGTCCCCATGGCTTGGAACCCTGGAGCCATCCCCCACGGAGACGCTGGTTTGCCCTCACTGCTGGCGGAGTTGTTCAACCCCACCGCAGCGTCTCCAAGAGCACCAACTCTCTTGAGCCTGGAGCAAGCCAGCACCAGCAGGATGGAGCCCCGGAGGCTGTGCTGGTGTGCACCGAAGGATCCACAGCCACCCCGGCCTCCCACGCCCCAGCTTCGCACGGGGCACATGGAAAGTGGGAGAAGCAGAAGAGCACTGGGTCAAACCCCGCCCCAGGCGAGTGCCGGGCTCTGGCAGCCAGCGCTGGGGTGGGAGGCGTGGGTGTATTTCAGCGTGGAATGGTGATGCATTGTAACTTTATGAGATATTTACTCCCGGGAGCGTGCCATTAAAATTGCTTTGTGCGGGAGGGGAAGGGAGTACCGGGGGCACGGGGGAACAGCGCCCAAGAGGTGCAGGAGCTATGCCGAGCACCAGATGAGAACAAGCCCCGAGAGGTGCTGAGCTGTCCCGAGGGCTGAGGCATGGCCAGCTGAGAGGCAGAGGTGGCTGCCCTGTCCCCTGCCTTGGGGGAAGTAGCCAGACCTCATTGATCCGTGCAAGGCTCTACGGCCACAACCTCATGCAGAAAGCAGCACGGAGCCCCTGGAACAAGGGCAGATGGGGGGAACAGGGTCGGGGGTTGACACGCAAGGGATACAGCACCTTCATCTTGAGCACGAGCAGCAGGGACAGGTATGAGTGCAAAACCCTTCAAAGCCTCAGGGCAATATGCCCTGCCTGGTGTCCCCTGCATTCAGCTCTGCAGGCTCGGCTGTGCCTCACTGCTGCCCATCTTCCCTTTTGAGGCCAAATCACCCCAAATCACCCCAAGAGTGGCAAGGGATCAGCTGCAGGCCAGGTAGGGACCCTCTTCCCCTGGTCTGGCTGAATTGGCGGGGAGTAGGAGAATAAGAAAAAAAAATCCCAGCACTGACCAGACAGTACCTGGGACTTTCATCTCTCCTTGTTGCCCATTTCCCATCCAAACCCTAGACCCTGTCCCAGGTGTGGATCCTGGGAAGGTGCAGTCCCTATCGGCATCACCCTTGCCCTACACGCTGCCCCACCCTGAGCACTGTCCCTGCCCCAGGGCTCCTGTCCCTGTAGCAGCTGCACTAACACTGCCCACCAGCCTCGGAGCCGTGCTGTTCCTCTGCCTGGGAGACAGACTGAAAGAGGAAAAGACCACAACTTCAGGGCTGAGCAAAAGTAACGGCCTGTGCTGTTGTGCTGATGTGCAAGTGCATCTTGGAGCTCTGAGGGAACTGGCTGATAGAGTCACCAGGCCCCTCTCTGTGCTTTTGGAAAAGTCACAGCCGTCAAGTGAAGCCTTGGGTAATGGGGAAGTGAAACTCCACCTTCCCAAGATAAATTTAAGATGTTATGTTTTATTCCCATGTGTAGATGAACAATGTGTCCAGCCCCAAACTGAGTATTTAGATTTAACAGAACCCAATGCACTAATTCCAGGTAGATGGGGTTTGGATAAAATTCTTTACTACTTTCAGCTAGCTCCTTAGACAACTTATAAATAACCTGTAAAGTATCTGCAGAGTTGTAAACACATTTAACAACACATAGCAAAGTATGTTACAGTGTTAGTATAGACATTAAAATGTTCATAAACACGGTCTGTGTCTGACTGAAAATAAGACTAGACTCTGGGAACTACCAACTCCTCAGCCTGAGCTCTGTGCCTGGGAGGATTATGGAACAGATCCTCCTGGGAACTCTGCTGAGGCCCACGCAGGGCATGAGGTGATTCAGGACAGCCAGCCCAGCTTCACAAACGGCAAGTTCTGCCTGACCAACCTTCTGCGATGGAGCAATTCTACCCGGGGACAAAGGGCGGACTAGGGATGTCACCTCTCTGGGCTGTTGGAATGGCCCCCCAACACCCTTCTCTCCCCTGGAGAGGGCCATTTGCAGGGGTTGTCTAGTGGGTGAGTTGGTTGGATGGTCGCAGTGTTGATCAAGTCGATCAAGGGAAGCAGCTGATGGTATAATTTTTGATTTCGGTAGTTTTGATGCGGTCTGTCCAAGGACCGTTCTGGACCAAACCTCCCGCACACGGCTTGATAAACCCGTGATGCGACAGGTGAGGAGCGCGCCGAGGGGTCCCAGTGGTCGGGATGACACCAAGCCAGAGAGCGGAGGCAGCAGCGCGGGGGCTGCGAGGGTCGCTGGCCCAGCCCCGATCGCGGGCGCCGCCGCCAGAGCAGGCCCGGGACAGCCACAGCCCCCCCCGCCCACAGCATGGGCCCGGCCCGCGCTGCTTCCGCTTCCGGTCCCGCGCCCGAGCGGCGGCAGCGGGGCCTGGGCGCCACCTGCAGGCCGGGAACGGGTCCTGCAGCCCCGCCCCCGCCCGGGGGGGCAGAGCCGCGAACAGCGAGGGGAGGGGAAGGCCGGGGACATGGGGGACATGGAGCGTAAGGGGAGTGGGACACTAGGGACATGGGGGCCTGGGCGTCCCCTGGTTCTGGGAGGCGACAGGAGGTCTCAGCGGTGTCACTGGGGGGCCGGGAATGCCTTGGAACCCCCAGGGGAGCGGGAGGGGCCAGCCGGGAGGCCGGAATACGTGTGCTCGGGTCGGGTTCCGGGCGGACCGGAAACGAGGACGAACCCGTTGCCGTGACAGCGGGCCCTGGGCCGCCATGGAGGCCGCGCTCACTGACATGTACGACCAGGCGCTGCTGGGCATCCTGCAGCATGTCGGCAACGTGGAGGAATTCCTACGCATCCTCTTCGGCTTCCTCTACCGCAAGACCGACTTCTATCGGCTCCTCCTGCGGCCTGGGGACCGCCTGGGTTTCCCCCCCGGCGCGGCGCAGGCCATGGCCCTACAGGTACCGGCGGGGCCCGGGAGGATGGCGCGGCCTGGCCTTGCTGGCAGCCGGCGCTGTCCTTGTCGCGGGGCCGAGCCGAACGGGCCGTGTCTCCCCGGCTGGGCGGTGTTCGTATCGGGCCGGCGGCGGGGTTCTGTCCGGGCAGAGCGGTGGATGTGGGGCGGGGGTCGGGCAGCACAGCAGCCCCTGAGGCACCGGCGCTGCCTGGAGGAACGCAGAGGAAAGCAGGAGATGTCCCTCGAAGTGGGCAGAAGCATCACCCTCGTAAGAAGATGAGCCCCAGAGGCAGGCGAGGACTGTGAGACCCCGGTGGGAAGAGCTGGATTGCGACATCAGCTCGGAGCTGGGCCCCGGGAGCACCAGGCCAGGGTAGTCTCAGGGAGCTGCCGCCAGAAGCTGTGCGAGTAGAGAGCCCAGAGAGAGGCAGGAGGCAGATGAGGACCCGAGAGTCGTGGGGGGAGCAGGTCTGGGCTCCGTTCAGCGAGTGCTTGTGGTCGGCATTGCTCTGGTCCCGCTCCTGGGCAGGAGGGGATAAAAACCCTGAGCTCCCTGGTTCGGTGTTGAAGCAACTTTGATTTGGGGTCCTCTGGCCTGTTATTAATCTTCACTGGCAGGGAGAAGACGAGCTTGTAAGACTTAGAGTTAGGCTGGGTTTAGGGTTTTTGTCTGCTCGGACTGGGTGAATTTTCCTTCCCAGGCGCATCAGGCCTGGCATGCCTCAGGTAGGGGGACAGGAGTCCTGCCCCTCCCTGCAGTGCTCTGTGGCACATGGGGGTCCTCATTACCCCCAGGGGGAGCCCCTGCTGGCCTCTCTGGGTTAGGCAGACCCCAGAGGGGGCTCAGGCTGCAGAGGGATGCCATGGAGCTCACACTGTTGGGCAGCAGTGCTGATGGGGTTCCTGTCTGGTGTCAGCCTGGGACTTCTTGGGGCTGGGCACAAGGAAGGAGGTGCAGTGTTCCTGCCATGGGAAGGTGTTAGGGCAGCCTCATGGCTGCAGCCAGAGGTACCCAGAGTCTGGGGACAGTGTGGAAGGGGCTCCTCCCTCCTCATCCTCACTTGACTGCAGTCCAGGGGACACAGTTCTGAGGTGTTGCTTTGCATGATCCATGCAAGGCTGGTACTCATCTCTGCCACATTCTCCCTTTTGCTCACTCCTTGGGGAGGAAAGCTGGGATGAGTGGGACAAGCTTCTGTTCTTTTGTGATTGTGCTGGCAGGAGCCCTCCCTGGGCCATGTCCTTTGTCCTGCACCTCCTCGACTCAGAGGAAGACTCGAGTCAAGCAGGTGTGCCAGTCCACTGCTAGAAGCACTAAATCTGCCTCCAAAGTATTCCTGGAAAGCAAAGGAGGGCTGTGTTTGATGCTTGCACACTTTTAGAACATGTTTAGAGTACCAAAGCCCTGGCACTTGGGTGGGAGAACTTGCAGCCCTTTCAAGAAGCAAGTGTAGGGTCTGAGTGGCCATCACCCCTTGCTGCAGACACAGCTGTGGGCTTTACTTCTGACCTCCAGCCTGCACTGGACAGGCACGGGTGGAAGTCAGATGGGGGGTAGGATTACATCTCCTGGAATCACGTCTTCTCCTGCACCTGTCTGTTTGGGCACAGCCAGTGCCAGGTCAGCTGTCCTGCAACTTCTCCTGGGGCAGCTCATCCTGTTTGCCTGTTGGGGACTTTGTCTGAGTCCAGGCTTGCAAATGGTGTCTGGGTGAGCCCTGGAATACGGGGTAAGGGAAGGCTCTCTTGGAGCCCCCGTCCCAGCCAAGAGCTGAGTCTCACCACTCTGCTTTTGCCTGGACTAGCCAAACCTCTTCCCAGGCTAGGGTGAGGTTGGCCATTAGAATAGGATCCTAAAAACAATTCCATAATGCTCCCAGGAGTTTCTGAGGTGTGCTTGATGTGGCCATGGGACTTTTCCAAGAGACAGCAGCTGTTTTTGTTGGTGACTGAAGCCGGTCAAGGTAGGTATATGGTGCAGAGAGAGGAAGGGCAGGAAGGAGTAGGTGCCCCAACTGTGTGATGCTGCTCCTTTCCTTCTCTCGGCACCCCAGGCAGAGCTGGCAGTGTTCCTCACTTGGTTCTCCTTTCTCTCCCAGGCATTCCGAGTGTTTGAACGGATGGCCAGGCAGGATGACGAGAAGAGGCGCCGGGAGCTGGAGGCAAAGCTGAGGAAGAAGGAGGAGGAGGAGGAGGCAGCTGCAGCCGCTGAGAGGGTGAATCTGTGCCCTGCAGCTCAGGAGATTGAGGTGGAGACAACAGAGCACATCCCAGCACCGGATGCCAGGGAAGCTGCAGGCACACAGGAGTCAGCTGCAGCCCAGGGTGCTGCAGCCCCCAGCCCTGTATCAATGGAGCTTCCAGGGGCTGCTGCCCCAGCAGAGCTGCCCACGTAAGGGTCTCTTATTTTCTTCATGTTGCTGGTGGGGGAAGGCAAAACTGTGGACAGGTTATGCACTGTTCCCTGCACAGCCTGTTTTGGATTTTGACCTCCCTCTGCAGACACTCAGCCCTTCAGGAGGTTGTGAGGATATCCCTTGCAGGCTCCCAAGGCCGGAGGCATTGTGTAACTCCTCACAGGAGGGCAGCAGTTGTCGTGTGGGTGGTTCAGGGTTTCCCACTCTGCTCTGAGCAGGGGAAGTGGCATATTCTGTACATGGCCCCACAAAGCTGGGCTGAGCCATGTGGCTCCTCCACAAACGGGTTGTGGTGTGCACTGCCCCTTTTCTGTCACTTGCCAAAGCTCACGTGAGATTCCTGGCACCAGCCTGCAACCTTTTTGTTAGTGGTGGACTCCTTGGCGTGCTGGGAGACATCCCAGCAGCTGTCTGGGAGTGTGCACGGATACTTGCACTACCTGCAGGTTGCTGCTGGCGGGCCTGGCCGTGTGACAGGCAGCTGCAGCAGCAAATGGATTTGGAGCCCTCTAGAGGTCTCTGGCCCAGCCCTTGGTTCAGAGCAGGGCCAGCTTTGAAGATCAAGCAAGTGCTGCAAAGTTTTCTCTTTAGCCAGGCTTGGTGGCTTTCTAGCAGTGCCAAGCAGCCTCCATTTGCAGAAATGTCCTTGTGTCAAAGTCCTTCCACAGCTTCTGGGACACTTGCAGTCTGACTCTGCTGAACAGCAAGATGTGAGCTCTGGAGGGCCAGCATGGCCTCTCTGGATGATGTACCTTAATGCAGGTCCTGTACAGGGTTCACTCATCCTTCCCTAGCATCACCTTGACCCTGAGCCAAGTCAGAGCTGCCCAACCCTTACTCAGGACCTCATGCCTCACTGAGATTCGAACTCCTGTGTTTCTTTGCTGACCAAGATGGGGGAGTGATGTGATCTGTGATCTGGCTGTACAGATTCCATCTCCTCCTCCACTCCCTGGTGTGTTCTGTGGTCATGTGATGGCTGTGCCGACCCTCTCCAATCACCACGATGGTCCTGGCCATCAAAGCCATTGGGCTTTGATATGGCTTGTCTCTGCCATCCCACTGGTGCTTGGTGAGAAGGAAAGCTTGTGCTGGTGATCCCTTGCCTCCCAGCCAGTTTCAGACATGTCATTGGGAAGAGCAAGCTGCCAGAAAGAAGTGGACCACTGGAAGAACCCCAAATCCTGTAAAATCTGGGATGGCTGATGCCCCTGAGGGGCAGAAAGAATTCAGAGCTCAGACTTTGGGGCTATCAACCCCTGTCATATGGAAAGGACAGCCCGAGGACCAAAATCTTGAGAACAGTGGAATGATTCTTGGCAGGATTGGAGAGGTTTGGTTCTTCCCCCAGGGGATGACTGGGCACTCGAACAGGCCCCTTGCTCACGGCTTCAAGGCTGCCAGAGCTCAAGGAACATTTGGACAATGCTCTCGGGCAAATGGTGGGATTGTTGAGGTTGTCCTGAGCAAGGCCAGGAGTTGGACTCAATGATCTGTGTGGTTGCCTTCCAGCTCAGGATATTCCATGATTCCATTATTATAGGACAATGGTGGAGTCACATTCTGCAGCCTTGGCTGGAGGCTGTGTTGGAGAAGAGCCTGAGCACCAGCTGTGTTGGGGAAGAGTCTTAGAGTTGCCACCATTGGGGGAGGGGGAAGACAAGGTGCCTGGTGAGTCACATGGTCCAATGGGAGGAGGAGAAAGGACTTAGATGTAACTGGTATGCGTCCCAAGGATAAAGATAAGCCAGAGGCTAAAAATGAAATTACCTGCCATGCCTATGCTGGAGCTCTCCTGGTAAAGGAGGATTGTCCCTGGGGCTGCCAGTCTGACACCGATTCCTGGGCAAAATTAGCAAGTCAAAAAAAGCCCTGCCAGAGTTGCACAGCAGGGGCCTGGGTGTGTCCAGCCCACTTTCTCCCAGTGGAGAAGAGAGGGAGAGATTGAGGGCCCAGAGAAGCCCTGAACAGAGGGAGCTGGGCTGGGCTGAGTGCCAGTTGCTCGTGTCCCTGTGCAGGCTACGTTGGCTGTGGTTTGCCCCATGAAGTTTCACCTTAGGATTTTGGGTTTGGGGCAGCACTTTGGTGTGAGGAGAGTTCAGCTGCCTGAAAATAAATGTCAGGGCTGCAGGAAGGAAATTGGACGGATCAGGAAGGAAGATGGGGGCTCGTGTGGGAGCAGGATGGATCTGACAGGGAGTGTGGAGGAGCCAAGAGGAATGATTTCCGCTGTGCGTGGTGAGAGCCTGGTTAAAACTCAACCCTCGCATGTGCCACCCTCTGAGTGTGTCCTGGCACTGCTGGAGAGTGGCCCCTGTCAGGCTGCAGACACTCAGGTGCTGCTCTGCAGCCTGTAGCTGTGGCATTAAACACCAAGCCCTGTGTGGCAGCTCTCCGCTGGGCGTTGCCGTGAAAAGAAGGTGCCTTCTGCTGAATGTAGCTGCCACTGCAACTTCTGCCCTCCCCAATGGGCTCTTCTCTCTCTTCCTGCTCCCACCACCCTAAACTCGCTGGTGGGGTGGAACCCCTGCAGCCCCCTTGGCGCCTGCCCAGTTTAAACACATGGTGGGTGAGACCAGGTGCAGGAGGCCTCATCTCAGTCCCAGAAGTCCAGTGGTTTCCAGGCCAGGAGAATGGGGCACCTGCAGTCTTGAAGTAGGGCAGAGGAACCCACGGGTTTGTCACAGGGCTGTAGTTGGTTTTGATGCCTCTGGGGGGCACTGGAGCCCCCAGAAAGGCAGTGGGGGCTGGGGCAGGCACCCCCTGACAGACTATTAATAATTTAACTAACTGCTTAATTCTCCACAGCCCCTTCCTTCTGAGCAAAACCCAGAGCTACCAGCCTGGGTACGAGGGGTGCATGAGTAATGCACAATTCTGGCAGCAGGAATGCAGAAAAGAGCTTAAACAAAAATATTTTCCGTCTTCTTCCTTCCCCCTACCCCTCCAGCCACTGGTGAAGAAAACCACTGCCACCAAAATCTATATAAAAACTTGCTCGTTCTGTCAACCTGATGGCTCTGGAAATGTAGGGCAGGTACCATCCCAGATCTGCCAGCTCCCATCAGAGCCTTGCACTGCGCATGGATGCTGGGGTGCTGGTTGGGAACATCTTACAAAGCACAGGGAGATGGTAGCAGCTTTTTCAGGGTCGATCCAGATGAATCAAGCCAGTTTTGCAGGTGTGGAGGTTTTCACGCCTCAGTTTGGGGCTCAGCCGGGTCTTTCCAAGTACCTCACCTTCCCCACCTGTGAAAGGCAGATGAACGGATTCCTCTTTGCTGCCCTGTAAATACACCAAGAACTGAGGTATCTTTGGGGTGGCACTCGTGCCAGGAGCTGTGCCGAGGAGGACAGAGGTGTCTCTGCCACAGAAGAAGCCAGGCTCCTCTTGCAGCTGTCCCAAGTGTCCCAGCCATCCTCCCCAGCTGTTGCAGCTCTCTTGCTGTCCGTACCTTGCCAGGAGAGTAGCAGGACACAGCCCTCGTCACACTTCACCGTGGGGCTGTTCTTCCTGGCGTTGCAGCTGCACAGTACCAGCTCTGGCTCTTCCCCAGTCTGCTCCCAGAAGCCATCCTTGCCTGAGCTCAGCTCCTAATTTTGAACACCTCTGCTGCCCAGCACCCTCCCCTTCCCCCAGCTTGGATTCCATCCTGCATATATTTGCCACACAGCATTTAAAATAGAGCCTGGCAGCCCACGTGTGGCACTGCGCAGCCCGGCCTGTGCTTGTGCTTTATGACTTTGGTTCCTGGCTTCCCTCTGCTCCTTGCTTTCTCCCGGTATGAACGGGGGTGGGGAAGTTCTCATCCCCCTGTCCTGTGAGTCCCTTCCCTTACTCTGTGTATGAGCAAGAGGTAGGGGCAGGAGGCTGGGAAGGGCAGTCTTGGCAACCTGTGCATGATGGTGAGTGTCTCACCTTCATGTGTTTCTCCATCCAGCTTTTGTGTCTCTCCCGGGTGTTTCTAGCAGGTGTGCTCAGGATGGGGCAGCTCTGGTCTGTACCTTAGAGATCATCTGGGTAGGTGAGGTCTCTGAGAGGAGGATCTTTGGGTGTGGACAGCACAGCCATGGCTGGAAGCAGGGCCGCTGGGGCATGGAACACCACTGGGCCAGGTGGGCCCAGGAAGATAATGCAAGTGCCTCATTCCTGAGGAAGGCTTTGGCTGCTGCTGGGCAATCTGGCACAGTAACATGCAGAGCAAAATGAAACCCTGGGGTCTCTGGGGCCTCAGCCATTTGCCTTCTGCGGTGCAAAGAGAGAAGAGATGGCTCGAGGAGTGGGCTGAGGTGAGGAGGGAGCTCTTCACGGCTCCCCACTCTGTGAGACCTTGAAGGAGACCATCAGGTGTTCTGGTGTCTGTTACACAGGAGGGGACTCCTTCACCCTATGTGCACAGTGCCATTATGCCAAGGAAGGGGGCAAACAAACTGCTGCTGAGGAGCAGAGCCCTGGCCACCCTGACTGCCCCAGTCACCTGGTCCAGGTGAGCCCCAGCAGCAGGTTGGTCTCTGACATTGCTCTGCTATCCCTGAGTGTTGGGGCTCACTGGTGACCTACAAAAATCTCTGATGTGCTCGCTGGTTGCTGGCTGATGAGAAGCAGAGTGGAATTGAATTGAAATGCAGTAATGTGGTGAGCTGACTCCTAACATTCCAGCTGTCTCCTGAGACCCACCACTCCCATTCCCAGACCCCTTGGTGACCTGGAGTTAACCCTTTGTGAGACATACTGGGAGCATCCCTGGGATGACACAGCAGTGCTCTGGGAAATTTCCATGAGGTGCCTGTGTGAATCTAACTCGACTTAGCAACGGCTTGGCTTTGCTGGAAGCCCAGATGGCATTTTGTTGCAAGGTGCCTGCAGGATGGGCTTCCTGGCATGGCTTCATCCTCCTTGGGGTGCCGGGGACAGGAATTTCACTGCTGGTCGCCCTCTGTGGGGGAGCAGGGCTGTGAAGAGGAGCTGTTGCTGCTAACTTCGAGGCTGGTTTTGTTTGACTCAGAGACTGCATTGTCCCAAGCTTTCTCCTCTTAAGCCTTTTCCATTCAGAAGGGAGGGGAACCCTTTGGTGCTCCGCACATTTTTCTGGGACTGTCCAGACCAGAAGCCAGTTAAACTGGTTTTCTTCCCCACTGCCCCTATGGCATTTCCTGATGAGCTCACCTCAGAGTCCGTGCTGTTCTTCCAGCTTGACCTAGAAAGAAGCTGATCTTGATCCATATTTAGGGAGAATCTGTCCTGGTTCTGATTCCTTTTATGCACATGGGGCTGTGCACGGGGAATTCCTCCGGCACAGCCAAGGCCTGTTATGAGCAGGAGTCAGACAGAGCTCAGAGAACGGCCTGACCTGATACAGCCGAGCTCCATCTGGCCCTGTATCCTGTCTCCATCAGCAGCAGATGCTGGGGGAAGAGAAGAACAGAATGAGCGGTGCAGTGATACTTTCTCTGTGCTTTCACCCTGCCCTGATACATAGTGGCTCAGCGGTTTTCTAAACACTCGGTCCTTCAGCCCTTTGGGAGGATTATTTTCCCTTTTCTTTCTGAATTTCAGCCCTCCCATGCCTGGGGGCTCTGCAACAGCATCCTGCACCAGGTCCCTGCCACGCAGCCCTGCCATGTGTGGCTCTTTTCTCTGAGCGGGTGAAGAGGCATTGAGAGGGTCCCCAGTCCCCTTCTCTGCCCTCTATGGGGTTCTTCTATTCTTCCCTTTTCCCCTTTCAGCCTGTTTTTGGGCTGAAGAGTCGTGATTTCCATGCTTGTTTCTTGCTTGAGCATCTTTGTGCTCCTGGTCCTACACAATTCTCCAGTATTCTGAGGGCCATTCCCATGCTTGTGTGTGGACCCATTGGTGTTCTGTGTCTCCTACCCTGTTTCTTTTCTCCTTTGCTGTCCTGCTTTTGCAGTGAGGCCAGGAAATCCTCTACCAGCTGCATGGTACCTCTCACAGTAAACAACAACACTCCAACCCCTTTTCCTCCCTTTCCAGCTCTCTCCAATGCTGACAGTTTTTTCAGGTGAGAGCAAGAGCTTCACAGAAGCTCTGTGTTGGTGAGACCTTCTGCTGATATGCTCCAGTGTGTCCTTGGCTCCTTATGTGGCACCGAGGCTTTTGACCCTCAGGGTCTGCAGCACTGCACTTGCAGTGCTGTTGTCTTTGGTTTCTGGGAGGAATGTGTCCCAGTAACACTGAGGGAAGCAGGGAAATATAACTTAAGTCATCTTTCCTGAGTGGAATCTTTCTTGCAATGAAGAAAAGCCATTCCTGCTGAATTATTTTCATCCATATGCCTTCTCTATTGTGGTGAGAACTTAACTGAGCAGGAAGCATCCTTTCAAAGGGCTGAAACACTTTAGCCCTTTCTGGTGCAGCCTTTTTTACTGAAGCCTTTTGCAGGTGATCAGGAGCAGTCAGGGTCCAATTTTCCAGTGTTCTCGTGGAGACCCAGGCCACTCCAGTTGGGTAGCTGAGATCAGCAGCAGAGTGCCAGTTTCCCTGTGCTGCACTGAGCTGCTAAGGCTTTTGGTTGTCCTACCAAGGTACTGAGCTCCAAAATTAGGTCCTGGGACCAAAAATAACTAGATTAAAACCTATAAATTTTTCTCTTAACAAGCAGAAAATCCCAGGGCTGGAAACCAAGGGACAGCATGTGCCCAATTCTTAGGTAAAAAACCAATCACTGTTTGCTTGGTTTAATATTGTAGTGTTCACCAAAAGGGGGCTAACTTGGAAAATGACCTGGATTGGGCCAGATTGTGTTGGTGGTGCCAGGGTTTGAGAGGCCACTTTGTTCTCTGTTCCCACAGCTCGATCCCATTGGCTTCCTTTGGCCTTATCCCTTTCCCAGGGGAGCCTGGTTGGCTGGGTGTAGGTGTCTCTCCCAGGAGAACTCTGAAGCCCAAAGTTGTATAAGCTGTGTGCAAACAATAAAGATCCCAGGGGTCTTTTCTGGACAGTAGTGTGTCCTGCTGTCCTTGACCTAAATATCCCAGCAGTAGTGAAATTTAGCCCCCTGGTGCCAGAGCTCCAACCCTCTTGCAAGCTGGTGGTGGCATTTCAACTTGCCTGATGTCAGTAAGTTGGCACTGTCAAACAGCTCTGTAAATAACTTGGGACGCAAAAGGGAAGGCTAAAAGCTCTCCTGAAGTGAGTGAGCTTGGAAAAGAGCAAGGCTCTCCTCCAGCAGGGAGAGGGGCAGAGCATCTTGGTGGGGCTGGTGGGGGCTCCAGATGCAGAGGAGGCGGGTGGATTTGTTGGTTGGCTCCTGAGAAGAGCAGCAAAGGCATCATGTGGGTGGTGCCTTGGGTACCAGGTATCCAGGAGCCTTGACCCCTTCCCAGCTGCATCACCTGGGCTTGGTGACCCAATGGGATCTAGGGTAATGTGCCTTGATGGGCTTGATTTTTGGCTGTTGATCCCATCCTGGTGGTAAGTTGAAGCTCTGAGGCTTCCTGAAGGTGAGGTGACCTTTGAAGTCCAAGTCATAGGAGGAGCAACTGAGGGGGCTGGACAGGCTTAGCCTGGAGAAAAGGAGGCTCAGAGGGGACCGTCTCACTTTTGACAGCTCTCTGATGGAGGGTGGAGCCAGATGAGGATCTGGCTCTGCTCCTAGAGGACAAGGGACAGGACAAAAGGAAACAGCCTCAAGTTGTGCCAGGGGAGGTTTAGGTTGTATATTGGAAAGATTCCATCGTGAGAAGGCACAGGCTGCCCTGGGCAGTGATGGAGTACTCATGTCTGGGGACGTTTAACAAATGTGCAGATTTGGCACTTGGGTACATGAGTTAGTGGTGGATTGGACTTGATGGTCTCAGAGAGTTTTTCCAACCAAAATAATTCCATGATTCTATGATCTTGTAAGTCTGATGGTGGGTACTGCAGGCGTGAGCTTGGGCTGCGCTTCCTGGCTGGGCTGTGCCTCAGATTTGAGTGAGGGGGAAAGCACTGGCTGGCATTTTTCACTTCTTGTTTTTGAGAGCAAGACCACCAAGCTGCCCTGTGCTGTCTTGGAGGTGTGTACTCAGGACCCCAGTGATAATAGACTATGGGGAACTGTTGACAGACTTCTGCCCACTTTGGGGGTGAAGAAGGCTTTCCAAAACTGGATTTGGGTTGTTCTCCAGCAAACACACCTGGACTGGAAGAAATCCTGAGGACTGGGAGGGCCCTGGACCACTGCTGTGCACAGGGCTGGAGCTTGCTGCCGGCCAAGGAGTGTTGGAGAGGATCGGGATGGATCAGAGATGATCAGAGTGGATCTTTAGGCTTATTGACTGCAGTGCGACTTGAACTGTGAAGGAAGGGATTTGGCATTCAGCTTGCTTAGTGCTGTGCCAGAGCCCTCATTAGTTGAAGTGCTGGTACAAAGAAGCCTTTTGTGGAGCCCTGGGTGCCTCCTGGACCCCCTAGCAAAGGTCTGGGAGCTGCAGTCTACATTTCCCTACCATGGTGCTTCCCAGGCAGAACCCAGAGACAGTGCAACTGTCCTGATGTTTTGATGCCAAAAGATGTTAAATCTGGAGGTGAGGGGGGAGGCTCCTTTGCAGCTTGCTTGCAGAAGTAGCACAAAGCTGGGATTTTCCATGCACAATCCCTGCAGCTTTGGGAATGCAGCTTTTTGATGAGGTTAAACCTCTGGCTTCTCTACCTGTTGCTACAGCACCCACACTGGAACCCTGAGGAGCAGAAGGCACACTTTACCCTTTTCAAAATCATCTTAGAAGCTGGAGAGGTTTTTTAGCTTTGGCTTACCAGCTCAAGCTGAAGCTTGGTAGCTGCTTTTTGGGGTGCACAGACCTTCCTGTGGTTTGAGGCGCTCTAGGTTCTCATCTGGAGGGCT
The DNA here is from genome assembly GCA_013400435.1 of Pycnonotus jocosus. Taxonomy (NCBI): domain Eukaryota; kingdom Metazoa; phylum Chordata; class Aves; order Passeriformes; family Pycnonotidae; genus Pycnonotus; species Pycnonotus jocosus. The sequence continues at coordinate 18,126 of VWYP01034177.1, read as the reverse complement.
AGTAGAAGTTCTGGAAATCTCTTCCTGTGAATCTGTATTCTGTTGCATGTCCTGGAGTCTTTGGGTGAGTGTGGCCTTTCTGCAGAGATGCAGAACGGCCTCTGCCATCCCCTTGCCTGCCTGCCCAGCTGGCACTGCCCTGCTGGGCTGCATACAGCCCCTTTGGTGCTGGGAGGGCAGGATGCAGGTGTGGTGCAAGGTGCTTCCCCAGGGAGGAGCAGGGATTTCTGATAGTGTGAAGGCCTGGAGGCTGCCAGGGCTCTGACAGGCCACCCTAGGTGGGTGTCCCAAGTGTTGCCATGGCAGGAGGATGGTGGCTGCTGACATGGTGCTGGTTCCCAGCCCTGTGCTACCTGCAGCAGCGGTTTCAGGAGGACAGACTGTGGGCTGCTCCTCTCATCCTTCCTCAATATCTCCACATCTGGCCTGACATGATTTCCTTAAAGCTGCCTAAATAATTCACTTTGAGTAACAGCAAACAGCAGTTCCAGCTCTGGATGAAGCTTTCTGAGAATGCCAGAGACATGAGGGTATCTGCTATACTGGCCACTGAGCTGTGGCATCCTTGACTGGTAGATCTAGGTATTCCGGATTTCCCTTCCTGAGAGGGCAGGGATCCTGCCTTGGCAAGTTGAACTGCTCCAGGGTGAAGGGATCATTTTCATTGAGTTGTTCTCAAAATCCTTGGAATTTTTTTTACTTCTTATGGGGAAAAAAAGAGGTCCATTGGGATTATGCTGTACCAGTTCCCTCCCATGACACCTTCCCACCTCTGCTCCTCATGCTGCTGTTGCCATTTCCTCAACTTTAGCATGCCTGCACCAAAGCTCCTCAGTGAATAGGAACTCGGTGAGCTGTCCCACTTCAGCTCAAATAACCAGATCCTTTGGTGTGTTTGGTTCCTGCTCTGTCTTTGTGTCCAGCACTGTGTTCACAGAGTTGGTGTTGCAGCTGTTGAGCTCCAAGGACAGAAACGTGTTCAGCTGACTGTCCACAGAGTGAGGATTGCTGTTGCCATTTCCACATTGCTCAGCTCATCGTGCGTCACCAACCCACAGAGCTGGGAATCCCGGAGTAAGAAATGCCCAGAAATCTGTGTATGGGGCTTGACATGTGGCTCAATCCTCAGACATCTAGCATGCCCACCAGGGATGACCCTGCCAACTCTCTAGGGGGCTTGGTCCCCTTGTGCTGCTGCCGAGGGTCTCACCCTGTGTGTATGGAGTGGCTCCATCCCAGGGACAGCGCAGCCCTGCTGCACCATGTGGCTCTGAGGAGTGGGAAACAGATCGGCTGCTTCTCGACGGTGCATTGTTAAAGGTTTCACCTCCCCCAAAATGACACATTGCAAGCAAAAATAGAACAAGACAGAACACATAGACCCACCCCCACCATCCCCACCACCCGGCAGCCAAGTGCACGTAGCGCCAAGCCCTTGGGTGTAAAAGCTGGTGCATTGTCACCCTCCCTCCCCTCAGTCCTGCCACCACCTGCCCCAGCCCAGCAGGCATTCAGGCAGTCCGGTGAGTGACCATGGCACTGGGAGCAGCCACACTGCTGGGACACTTGCCACCAAACCCACACCGTGTGCTGGATCTGGTCTCTCTCTTTACCTGGTGGGTCTGGGGATGGGAGCAGGAACCATGGTGTTGGTGCAGGAGGTTCTCTCAGCTGCTGCACAGTGGTGCTCTTGAGACAACATAACAGATGCCTTTGGCCAGGAGAGCCACCTCTGGTGTGGTGGCATGGCTTGGACCAGCATGCTGTGAGCCAGAGCTGTCTCCTGTGAATGGTGAGGGAAGCTGCCTTCCAGCCAAGGAGTAGGGTCCAATTCTGAAGTGCCACGGGTGTGTGCTAAGCACAGTTGGACCAGGCAGAGATCTAGCTGGAAAACCTCCAGGAAAGGAAGAGTTGCTCCAGGAGGTGGTAAAGCCATCAGCTGTTTGTCAGCAGTGCCTAACAAGGCTGCACCCTGCCTTTGCCACCCTGGATCCTCAATGGCTGCAGAGCTGGCAGTTACACTGGCAGTGAAATTATCCAGGCTTCATGAGTCCCCTGGTGATCCTCTTTGGGGGTACACAGCCCATTGCATGGATTTTTAACATTGGAAACAGAGCTGAAGCAGAGGTTGGTGGTATCTTGAGAAAACAGCTGGAGGGATTTGGGCTAGGTGTTGCCGGGGAGAGAAGTGATGGCACTGGAACTCACACCCCCCAGGACAGGTAGCCATGGCTGGAGAAAGGTTTAGGGACAAGGGGGAACTTCTCCCCCTGAAGCTGGATGAGGGGCTGCAAGGCCAAAGCAGAGGGGCTGAGCTTGTCAAGTGAGCTGCATGTGATGGCAAAGGTGGCAGTGACACGTTCCTCTGTCATCCAGCTGTGCTCCAGTTATGGCACAACAGCAGCTCTGGAGAATGACAGAGCTGTCCCACAGGGACAGTTGGGCTGGGAGTAAGGCTGCTGTCAGCTGTGCAATCCCTTTACTGTGCAGAGAAACATTGAACAAAGTTCCCACAGAGCAAGTCCTGCCTCAGTTTCCCTGTCACACAGTTATCACTGGCTGTGGGGCTGATGGGTCACTCATGTCCTCAACAGGCAGTGAGATTGCGTTTGGTAAGCTCCAAGGTGGGGCTACAACATCCAGAACTGCCTGGCTGGAATCTGCTCTGCCCCAGTGCTCTTCTCTTGAGGAGAGAAGGCATATCCAGGACAGACCTGGTGGCTTTGTGACAGCAACTGATTGCTGTATTTATTCATGCTGAGGCCGTTTGCAGCTGGTGTGTCACTGTGTGTGCCTTTGTACCAGTCAATTTCTCCATCTTTGATGATCTGCATCTGATCTCATGAGCCTTGGCTGGGCATAGGCCCACTGCCTTCTCCTGCTCCCTTTTGAGTTTTTCCCAGGAAACGTCCAGAGGGGGAGAGCCCAGGGGAAACTGCTGTTTGATGGTTCTTGTCTGGTTCTTTCGTGATTGTGGGGAGCCAGACACTTGGAATGGCAGCTTCCAGCTTCCCCCACGTGTCTTGCTGGCAGGTTTCAGAGGAGCCAGGTTGGGCTCTGCCATGGCCAGCATGGTCACTGAGCCAGAAAGCTGGGCTTCTCCTGGAGGGAGGCTGCAGAGAACTGAGGAGTGGTGCAGGCAGGACTGTGGGCTGTTGAAACCCCCTCCATGCTGCTGCCCCTGAAGGTCACAGAAGAACAGAAAGTGGCCCACACTGCTTAGTCTCTTAGGAGATAAAAAACCCAGCTGGGTTTAAAACTGGGTCAGATTTGTCCTCTGGTTCACCATGTGGCCTCGTGGCCAACCTGGGGTGGAGGGCAGGATTCTCATGAAGCTGTGCCATGCCTGGGCAGACCCCACAGCTGGGTAAAGGTCCTGTGCAGCCAAGCTGCCCCAGGCTACACACAGACCCTCCTCCCTGCCAGGGGCTGATGCAGGGTGGTCTGTGAGACAGTTGTGCCTTGAGAGCCAAGCTGGGTGTCACCACTGAGCTGTTCCAAGGCGGGGACCAGGGGCCACATGAGACAATGCCTGGGGACATGCCACTGCATTTCATCAAGTTTGCTTTGTTTACTTCCCACGGGGGTGTGTGCGGGGCCCTGAAGACCCTGTCACCACAGCCCCTGGTCGCCTGCACTGTTCGGCTTCTCGCCCTCCAGCCTGTTTGACTCCTGCAATCCGGGGGCGGTTGGGAAGCGACAGCTGGAGCCAACGCACCAGCCTGGTGCGCGCTGCCATGCCAACCCTGTTTCCATGGCAATGGGCACCCAATGGGTGACTGCCAGGCAAGGCCAAGATGCCCGAAAAATGATGCGATGCCCCCTGAAATGGCCAGCTGAGGCTGGGAGCCTGTGAATGCTGCCAGTCCCAGTAGTGCCTTCAGTGCCTGGGAGTGGATCAGAACCACCCCAGTGCACAGGTGTAACAGGGCAGGTGAGACCCTTGGTGCACCCAGTGAAACCATAGAGAAAAAAAAAAGGGGAGATGTGCACAGCCACGTTTACAGCCCCCTCTGACTCTTACAGCCTAATTTAATTTAAGTAGAGGGCTCTTACATAACCCTGCAGGCACTGTGCTGCTGGAGCCAAGCCCACCCCATACTAGTGAGGGTCCCGCAGAGTCAGGGTGCTGGGAAGGCAGCGGGGCACGGGAAGATGGGCTCCCCAAGGCCGTTTGTGCCCTGGGGCTGCTCTTCACCAGCCCCCCCTTTACATAAGTCCCTGAGCCACATGTTTATCCAGCTCTATATTGAAGCCTAGGTGGGTATCAAAACATTTTAAAATAACTCTGCCTTTTGTTAGCACCGCAGCTATCTTTAGAAAAGATTTGATTTTATTTGAAAGCCCTCTCTATGAGGGTTCAGTGGAACAGATCCCTAGCCCAGCAGTTTAAAAGGATATAGGTGTGATGATCTCCTTTCTCAGCTGGAGTCACTGTATTGATTATTGCTTATCAATAAACCCCATCTTACCCCTGCAGCCGTCTTCTCAGCTTTTCTGACATTTCCACAGCTGGAAGGGGCAGTGTTGTGGTCAGAGTGTTGCTCATGGATCGTTTTTCCAAGCACCCTGGGATGGCTCTTGGGGCGTCTTGGTTCCCAGCTCCATCACTCCCACATAAACAATTGCCCTGGTCATAACAGCTGGTGATTTTCCCAAACATTAAAATCTGGGTGAGGAGAACCAGTGCTGTGTTTTCATGTGAACTTGGGTCACAACCATAGGTCACCACCTCTGCAGCCATCACAGTGGTTTCGGGGACAGCTCACACCCAGCATGTGCCAGTGTCCCTGCTCCAGCTGTGATGGGAAGTGGAGGGAATGAGGAACTCTCTGCTGGAGCAGAGGCGGTCTGGTACCCACTGGGGGCCAACTCTGCACCTTTAGGGCAGCCAGACGGCCACTGTCGTGTGTCTCACCAGCTGTCCTTTCAGCAGCCTGACTGCTGCTCCAGCAGACTGGGGAGAGGGGACTATGAGTTGCCTACAATAGGCAGGATGGCTGTGGTCCCTCTGTCCTGTGGCTGCTTACTTGGACCTGCTCCCTTCCATAGAGCCGGCAGTGAGGGAGAGACTGGGCAGGAGCCCAGCCTTGGAGATGCTCCAGGAGGGCTGAGCAGAGGCTATGCCCTCCCTTTTGGTTTCTTGCATCCTGCTCTCAGGCTTCCTGCTCTCTCCAGGCTCTGATCTCTGTGATATATGACATGTCACCCCTTTCTCCCCCCACCAGGAGACAGGAGCAGTTCCAGACAAACCCTGACAGCTACAATGGAGCTGTGCGAGAGAATTACACCTGGTCCCAAGACTACAGTGACCTGGAAATTAAAGTGCCTGTGCCCAAGCACATTGTCAAAGGCAAACAGGTAAAGTGGCGTTAGTGGCATCTCTTAGGCATTTCCCTTTCCAGCAGGGTGAGCAGCTTTCCTGCAAAGCTCTGTTTGGAGCAGAAAGGCTCCTTGTCCTTTGTACTGAAGGACCAGGATGTGGTTGTGCCTTATTCTCCAGTGTGAGTCTGGTGGGGACTGAGATTACAGACTGTGTTCCTGATGTGCTGCAGTGTCCTCTGCTCCATCTCAGCTAGGTTCCCTGGCACTGCCTCGCCTTTTCTGTGCTGCTTTTTTCTGCTTCTACTACCTGCATACTCATGTGTGTTTTGGAGCCTGGCTGGGGATGGATGCCCTTCCTCATTTGTTCCTCTGGCTCTGAGTGTTTTCTGCCTTCTGTTTGGAAGCAGGAGCTGCTGGAACAGCTCCTCTGGCACTGGGGAGCTGGATCAGGCACAGCCCCTGTGTGCCTTGACCTGCTCTAGATGGAAGGGAGCCGGCCTAGGATGGAGGCTGAGGGCCAGCCCCTCCCCCTGGCTGGCTTCATGCACAGAGAGGTCTCGCCTCTCTCTTTGGCTCAGGCAGAAACTTACTTATTGTGCTTGTGGTCATGTTTTTCCTGCACCACGTCTGTTCTCTCCTGGTCAGGGACCCAGAAGAAGTGTGCCCACGACTGGCCTTAGTCGGACGTAGAAGTTTGAACTCTTTCCCAAGTGCTGCCTTCTGTATTTTTCCATTTGGGAAGCCTGTGCTCCCCACCTCCTGCTCTTCTCTGCTTCCAGGGTGGCTGAAAGGAGCATGCTGGAGTTTGTCACTGGCTTCAGCCTACACAGCTCCTCAGCATGCCAAGGAATGTCATTGGCAGCAGCAGCAGCCCAGCCCAGGCCAGAGGGGTGAGGGGGCACACGGCTGCCATAGGCACAGCAAGACACCAGGAAGATGCATCTCTCCCAGCGGGTCTCTAAAACAAACCCAGGCTGTTTTTTCAAAGGATTCTGGGGTGTCCAGATGGATATTCCATCCCTCCGCATCATACTTCGATCATGATTCCTCTCCCTGACTGGGGAGGTTTCCTCCATGCCAGGGAAGTTGTGTCCTTGCCAAAAACCCCACACAGGGCTCTGTCTGCTCCATCCTTGGCCATGGAGAGGTTCAGGAGCCTTCAGGAGCTCACAAGAGTGGAGACAGGATATGTTTCCTGACCTTTCCTTGGTTCAAGACTGTGCCATTGCTGTGGAAGAGTCCCTGCACCTCTGACCAGGCAAAGGAGGTTCAAAGACACCCCCTCCCCATGCCAGTGCCTGTGCCATGGCTCTTCCTACCCTTGTCCCAGTATCTGCCCACGCTGCCTTCTTGAAGCAATTGGTTCTTTAGGTGCTGGACTTCCCTCCTCCTTGCGCTCTCTTTCCTGGTATTTTATTCATCCATCCTTTTTGGGACTTCTCTTGGCAGCTGGGTTTCCATTTCCAAATGATTCTATGTATTCCCAGCTTTGGGGGAATGAGCACAGACAGGCTGGGTCTTGGGCCAGAGCAGGAGGACTCAGAGCAATTTAAAAGCTCCATGGACTTTGGACATGTTGTTAATGGGTACCTGCACAAGAGCAACATTCTCCTGCATTCAGACAGCTTCATATTTTTTTTAAAATTACCAGGTTTTTGGCTTCTGCCTGCCAAGGCAAGATTAAAAATTTCCCCATTTGGTCCCTGGGCTCTGAGTGCACCCAACTCTAATGCTGCTCACAGTCCTCCTTATTTTTGGGAAGACTTTTTTTGGGGGATTCAGGCTGTTGCTATGGCACATTTTGCTCTGATGAGCTTAAGGTTTCCTTGTATGGAGCTCAGGTGTCCTTGGAGCAGAAATGGGTGATTGGGTAGGTGGGAGTATCTTCCTCCATGGTCCCCACCTCTCTGATCTACTTCTGGGCACAACAGAGGCCCATGGACCTGAGTGCTTATGCAGAGATAATGACTCCAGGCCTCTCTTTGCTGCACTCAAGAGGAGACAAGCTCCATTCCTCTCTCACTTTGTCTTTGCTTGTTGGAGCTGCATGGGCAGGCATGGGCGTTCAATGTGGATCACTGTGGTGAAAAGGCCACAGCACACAGATGAGAGCTGGCTTTCCTTGGGAGCAGCCAAGTGTTTTGGGCAGCAGAGGTGCTTGCGGGGAGCGCATGGGGAGGGACAAGCAGCTTCAGAGCTGCCAGAGTACTGTGGGTTGCTCTTGGCCTTCCCCCAGGTGTGGGCTGTCCACAGGTACCACCTTGTGCACACATGAGTCCTCTCAAATATGTCCCTCCATGCACAGAGGGGCAGGGCTATCTCACAGGGCATGTGCTGCCCCTGTCCCTACTCCTGGTGGGCTGCTGCACTGGGTGGGACCTTCTTGCTAGGTGCAGGTAGAAGCAGATGTTGCAATTGCTTCTCATGTTGGCTGCTTGCACAACGAAGTGGCCAGGTAAAGTCTTCCCAATTTGTATCTCTTCTTCCATTTGGGTTTCTCTGCTTCCTCTTCCAATGCTTGGCTGGTCCTAGAGCCACCTAAAAGGTGTCCCTGGGCCCCACCAGATACCTTGTGCAGCCACCTGCGAATAAAACCCCTCTCACATTTGCTTGTTCTTGTCCATGTAGATGCCACAGACACAATGCTGCACCTGTGCTTTCCGTGTCTCCAGCTTTCCTAGCCCTCTGCACCCCAAAGAATTTCTCTGCAGAAGAAGACTTGGGAGTCACCTTGCTTTTTGGGCAGGCCCTGTACCATGCTGAGAGCCCAGCATCGGTAGCTCTGTCCCTGCACCTGGGGACCTGAGTGGATTGTGGTAGTGGAGAGCAGAGCCACTGCTGTAGTGCTGCAGTAAGGCATCAGCACTGGGCTGGATGGAGCTTCTCCATGGAGGGAGCACCCCTGGAGGTGTTTTCATCCCAGGGCAGCTGGTCTTGTAGAGGCTGTCCACAGCCACATGCCAGGTGACAGGCTGTTGTCCTCTCCCATCCTCGTGTCCCTTCCCCAGTCCCCTGTGAGCACAGTCCTGCTCTCAGCCATCACACTGGAGCTCAGTGCCATGTCACCCTGTGCTGTGTGTGCTGGGCCTCCTCTGCTCCTGCCCAAGCACACAGCATGTTCAGGGGCTGTACCTGGCTGACATCAGTCAGACACAGCCGCGGTGCCCTCCCTGGCTGGAGCAGCTCTGCCTGTCTTCTGCCTGTGTGGAGCTAGTGAGCTGCTGGAAGTCTCCTAGGTAATGGATAATGTAATAACATTTCAAATGAGATCTGCAGAGCAGAGGAAGATCTGGGGGAACTCTGGGAGAGAATGCAGGCAAATCTCACTGCAGTCTCCTCCTCTCGGGCCAGCACTGGGGGCTACAATCCTACCTCTTCCCAGCCAGGTCTTCCCTACATCCCCTGGCTTGGCATGGGCTCTGCTGGCAGCACCTCAGGGCTAGAGGGGACAAGAGAGAGCATATGGTCTCTACAGAGACCAAGAGACTGTGTGCCTCTCACAGGCTGCCTCTGTCTCCCCAGGGGACAGCCATGTCACCTGTATGGCAGGTCGGAGCAGGGTTCCCCATATGGCTGCTGTGGGCGGGAACTGGCCCCGTGCCTGGGGACAGAGCTGCCCCTGTAGCAGGGAGCCGGGAAAGCGTGCTGCAGCATTCCTCAAACACCCGATGGGAGGCCTGGGCTGAGCCCGGTGCTGGCTCCAGCAGCAGAAGCAGAGCCAAGGAGCATGCTTTTGGCATGGTGCAGCAAAGAGGGGATGATGTGCTGCAGCCCTAGTGTAGGAACCTTGAAATTGCCCCTGTTCATCTATCAGGATGACACACGCTTATGCCCAGCTTGTCACAGTTCTGGACAAGCACACCCCTAAAGAGCTCTCTCACAGCAAGTAGATGCCCAGCATTTGAATGCTGTTTGGACACCTGTAGCATTACTGGTCTTCTTTGAGGTGAAACTGAGGCACAGGGTAGAACCAGCTGCCTTGAATCCTTCAAGGGTCCCCCTGATTGCTGGGCTGTACTGCTTTTCCTTCCCTGAAGAGGTTCCCTCTCTCCTCCAAACTGTCACTGTTTGCTATGAGAGAACAGCAAGATTCCCACCCTGCTGCTACAGGCAGAGCTGGAAGCTCTTCTCTCTCTCATCCCCTGCAAGTGCACTTGACCCCAAACCCCAGCTTGCACTGTGAGATGGCAAACAGGAGCCTTCCAGATTATTGTCTCTCTCTTTGTTTCCAGGTGTCTGTGGATATCAGCAGTAGTGCAATCCGTGTAGCTGTGCTGGAGGGAAGCAGCCAACACATCCTCATGGAAGGGAAACTCACCCACAAGATCAACACGGAGAGTTCCCTGTGGAGCCTGGAGCCTGGGAAGTGTGTTTTGGTAAGGGTGGTCTACACGAGCTGTGTCTCCTTGGCTTGCAGCTCTGCCACACTTGACCTAGGAAACTGGAGCAGGTGGAAGTTTGAGCCAGCTCTGGATGTGTCTGGCTTTGCCTGTCCAACGTCTGGCTCATGCAGCCCTTACCTGTGTGCTGTGCCTTGCCTCCTACTCCTGAGTTGCCTGTCAGAGTGCCAGCTGGGCAGCAGGACTGTCAGGCTGGGCAAAGGGATCCCCAGCTCCAGCTGAGGGGGTGTAGAACAGCCATGACTCAAGGGTGGTCACTGTCCTCAATCCTGGCATGGGGCCCTGCACCACAGTGCTGGTCCTGCACACCTGGCCTTGCCTTCCAGCTCTTCTGGCCCCACTCTGACCCTGTTATCTTGGCAGGTGCCTGTTCCCCACCATTCCTTCCTGTCCTGTCATGGGATTCCTACTTGGCCTGTTTGATGTGGACACTGGCTCCTCTGCCTCCAGCAGGCCTGTGGTTTGCCGTGTGCCTGTTGTCCCAAATCATCCCTGTCAAGGTGGTCTCAGGCCTGCTGGTGCCCAGCTGTGTATTACTGGTGGGTTCCCAGCCCCAAGCCTCATTTCTGATGTGCTCCAGATGTTCAGGCTGAGGGTGTGAGCTGGAACTGTTGCAGGAGTTCTGCCCATCACCCTGGAATCTTGTGCGTCAAATAGTTTCCAAAGTTTATGTGCCAGTTTGGGGGCCAGGATTGTGCTAGGAGCAGGATTTTGCTACCTGTGACCATCTTTGCCCTATCCTTTTCCACCTAGAGGCTTTTCCAGGAGAGTTTCAGGAGTCCCAAGGCTGTTGTGAGACCCAGGAGGGGACACATGCTGTCCCTGGGAGGGAGCTGGATCCAAGCCTTTCTCCCTGTGGCACGAAGGTGGCAGCAGATGGCACCCAAATCCAAGCCCTCACAGTGGAAAATGGAGTGGGAATGTGCTGCCAGAGTTAGGAATCCTGTGGATGGTGTGTGGGGAGGCTGCACAAGTGCCACTCTACCACTGCTGATCCACAGGGATGTACCTCAAGTGACAGGCTGGTGCCAAAAGGGTGAGTGAGGTCTCTGCAAGGGAGAAGAGCTTCTTCAATGCTGCTAGGCCATTGAAAGGATATGGTAGTGGCATTCTTAACCTGCATTTTGTAAATATTCGTAAATATCTTGAAAATTAGCTTATCTGGGACAAAGAAACAATCCTGGAAAGCCATAAAACCGTTGAAGAGGAGGTGGCCCAGGGAGTGGCTGCTCCACAGTGTGGATGGAAATCTGGAAGTCTGGGTGGGTGTTCCCAGCATCAGCAGGGGAGGCAGTGTCTCTTTAGTACGTGTCAGAGGCCGGGAATGGCACGGGGGGACTGAGACTCGATGCCCCCTGGAGTGGCCACGGGCAGTGTGGGGAGGGGAGTGGGCCCATCGCTCCCAACCCCAGAGCTGGGTATTGCCTTGAATAGCGCAAGCCCAGCCTTGTGAGGATCTCCAGCTGGCTGCCAACATATTGATGGTGGGATGAGATCTCGCTTGAAGAATTGTAAGGTAACTGGAGCAGAGTGAGTAATTCTCGCCCAAGAGCATCTCCTTTTTCCATGCACTGAGTAGCCAGGAGTGGTTTGTGCCTCCTCCCGATTCATTCATCAGGGGACACCCACCCATGTGAGAATGCACTGCTTCATTCAGTGCTTGGATGGGGCCATTGGGGTTTATTTGGAGCTTATGGGGCATATAGACCCTTTCTGTGCCCCAGTTTGTGCATCGCTCTGTGTAAGCTCCAAATGCAGGGGTTGGGCTGGCTCCCTCCTGCAAGGTGCTGCAAGGTGCTGCCTGGCTTCCCTGTGGGACACAGAGGTGGCATTCCCTGGCAGAGTGTGGATGTAGCCAAAACTGAACTCACCCAGTATCAGCTCTGGGGTTGTCTGAGGAGATCCTGCCTGCCTTGGGGGCTACTTGGGGCACCCTGGTGGCCCTGTCCGTGCTGCATGTTCATAATCTGTGAATTGAGGTGATCCCTGCAGCAGGTCTTTGTGCCAAGAAGGTGGAAGCTGTCTTCCTTGGTCCTGTCTGTCTGAAGAGGTCTCAGTTCTGTGCAGAGAGGCTGTTGAGTCCCATGTCCTCTTGCAGAACATATCAGAGATCATCAAGATCCCCAGATTCTTCAGGAGGCTGTAACATCTCTTTCACTGTCCTCAGCCTCCCTGGCCTCCTCCCATCCCCCTTCTGGGATGCCATTCATGGGTGCACCATAAGCAGACTCCCTTCTCCTCCAGTTCTTATCCTGGGAAGATTATTTTGCCTTACAACCCATCCTAGTTCTGCTTCCCCCATCCTGCCTGGTGTTCTTATTCATATATCCTCTTCATTATGTCACTCGCACTCCAGCAGCCCCAGAACTCCCTTTACCAGCATTCAGAGACCACTCTGCCTTCCCCTCCTGCTCCATGGAGCTCTCCCAGCTGGAGCCCAGCCTGACACCAACATGTTGCTCATCTCATCCTTTGGCACACCCGTGTGCATGGCAGCAGAATCCAGCTGGCATTGTTCCGCAGTGGAGTGCTCTCCTGACGTGGGGTGGGGGCCTGTCCATACCTCCTGCTTGGGATTTTGTCCTAGGATTGTGCCCCTGCCTGTGTCATGCCACACAGTACCCTGGTCCTGGGTGTCATCCCTGTGCTTTCCCTTCTCTGTCACACCCGTTTGCTTGTTGAAAGCGAGATTAAAATAACCTCGCTGTTTTTAGCAATCCCCACTGAGTGTTGTGCACAACTCCTTTTGGTATTATTTTCATTGTGGAGGATTTTTCTCCCATTCCTTCTCTTTTTCTCTTCCTCTCAGCCTTTGTTTTCCACACTTGGGCTTCTGTCAGCAAGTCCTGCCTGTTTATTACAGTCTTGGCTTGTCATCCTGTGAGTGGTGAGGCTGAGGGCAGACAGTTCAGTGGTGCTCAGCCCTGCCCTCCCCATACCACTGAGAACAGCATTGCTGCCTCCTCTGTCCCCCCTAAACACCTCTCAATGATTTTTGAGGTGACTTTGGCCACTATGGTTCCAACAGGAAAGCAGGCAGGCAGAGGTTGCCTTCCCAAGACCTTCTTAGACCCTTTGGCAGCATCTCTCCAGGTGTAACGAGGTTTTTGGCATCAGAGGAAACCTTGTGCTGCTGCAAAGCCCAGCACCGACAGTGAGGGGTTGGGACCTTCCCAGTGGGGGGTGGAGATGGGTCATAACACTGTGTCCATACCAGTGACACCTGTCACCTGCTGGAGGGTCTCTCCTGCTGAGTGTCCCATTGTTCCTGCAGCAGTCCTCCTTGCAATCTATCATTACCCCAGTGCTTTTCCAGGGAACAGCCCATCCTGACCATGGCTGAGAGCTCATATCTTGGACACTGGCTGTGGGAAGTGAGCGCTTTGGCATGAGGACACTGCCAGCTTCAGATACAGCATTGGGGTATGCCTCCTGCAAACCTCTCTGTCCTCAGGCCACTGTTGCAGAAGCTGTTCCTGCCTCCTTGTGCACCTCAAAATACTCAGCTGGGCTTTTAGCCCATTGGGACCCACCAGGCAGAGCCAAAATCTGGCTGAGGGCATGGGCATACCACAGGGACCTCATCCTTCCTCAGTGGCTCTCAGCATGTGTGGGGCCCTGGGGGGCCAGCCAGAGCTGTTGGCTGGAAAACTGAGCAGCAGTGTCAAGTTCAGGCAAAGCTTTGCCTTGTCTCAAAGTGAGAAGCATAATCAAGTCAAGGTTTGTTCCTGTGGAAGAAGCCATGCTCCCTCCTGGAGCCCCCCGGTTTCCGAAGCTCTCCCCAGCGGTGCCCACAGCCTTAGAGGGGCCTGTCAGCTGAGTGCCAGAGCCTTTTCCATGGGCAGGTAGGTAGGTGAGGACTGGCATGTGTGGGGAATCACCCAGAAACCTGCCATGGCCTCTCCATCGTCTCCACCTTTGGGCACCCAAAGTGTTTGTGGGGGGAACCAGCTGCATCTCCATCACCACTGGCTCTCATAACTCAGACACTCAACCAGGCAGGGCCTGGATCTAGAGAGGACATTAGCAGAAACTGTCCAGGAAAATGGTCTGTGTCTGTGTCCCCCATCCTGGAGGTCAAGCTGTCTGCAGCAAATACTCCAGCACCACCTTGAACCACAAAACTGCCCTCTTATGTGAATATAGTGACCTTTGCCCTGACCCATGGGCATTTCATTGTAGAAACTGAGGCTCACTTGGAGTGAGTGTCACTTTGGCAGCTTTCACCCTGGAATAAAGAGGGATGAACAGATCACTCCAGGCTGCAGAGGTGTGCAGATGGTGGCAGGGTGCCAGTGAAGGAAAGGGGTTTGGTAGGGAAGGGAGGGGGGGATGGGTTTCCATCCCAGATACTCCGGGATGGGTTTTCCATCCCCCTCAATGCTCTGGGATGGAGTTGAGGTGATGCCTGAACTGCTCCATCACTTGTCCACCCCTCTGCCAGCAGGCTGGCCCTGGTAGGCTATACCAAGCCTTGTGTGCTTCATAGCAATGCCATGGGAGCATGGCTTGTGCTGGAGCCCTCACTAGCGTAGCTCACACCTTGCCAGCAGCATCACAGGGGCATCCCTCATGTTCCAAACCTGAGGAGCCTGAAGGGTGCTCCTGCTGCAAGTGTAGGACAGTCGGGGCTGCTGCCCCTCCACTTTGCTTTCTGTCTCAGCATGACATTCTGGGGACGCTACCACTCCCCCACCTGCCCACCCAGGGTTGGGAAGCCCAGGAGCAAACCCTTGGTGGCTCCCTCTCCCCTCCAAAGTGGAGCTGTGCAATTAAAAAGAGAACAAGCATGCCTGTCTAGCTGAAAAAACTAACGTCTTCCCCAAGCTGAAATATTTTACTGTCTCTGCTCTCCCAGAAGGATTAAACCCCAGCCACCCCCTCCTATATTAATTGGTTCCTTTTCTTCACACCACAGAGAAGCTTGGCTCTGTAACAGGAATGGCTGTCCATGTTCTCCCCTCTGGAGCTATTGAGCTTCCAGGGAGGTTTGAGCAAATTGTATTGTCTGCCTTTATTGATGATTTTGCAGAGGCCAACAAATGCCATAAATCTGCCCTGCTGCTGGGATTAGTGCTAAAATAACATGGGAGGATGCAGCCCACTCTTCCAGGAAAAACTAAAAGCAAGTTGGAGTTCCCGTTGGAGGATGCCCCATGCTGGCCCAGCACAGCCCCAATGCCCAGCTGGCTCTGTTCAAGGCACTGCCATCAGGGATGCCTGTGACTACAGCCAGTGGCTTTTCCCAGTGAGGTTGTTGGCTGGAGCAAGGAGATGTCCCCTCTCCTTGTCCATCCCTCTGGGGCTGCTGCTGAGCTGCAGTGCAACGGGAAGCAGGTGCTGGCAGTCAGCAGGGGTTGCACAGAGCAGCAGGTGATATCCTTGCCTCCTTTGCCACCCGTGCTGCCACCCACCAAGCCAATGCCAGGGGTGCTGAGGCCGAGGTTAGGGAAGTTCCTTCTAGGTTAGGGCAAGGCAAGATGGCTGCACTATCACACCAGGAGCCATGGCCCCACACTCACCAGACACAGCCCCCTCATCTGACAGTCCTGGGCTCTGTCGTTGCTGTGTCAGCCATGCGGCCCCAAGCCAGTGTCACCCCTAGGCAGGCACCACTGAGACATGCTGGGCCTGACTTTGAGCCATAGCATGGGCTGAGATTTCATCCCTGGGGCCTGATCTGGGGCTGTAGGGGCCCACAGCAGGGTCGTGCAAAGCCTTTGGCTGCTGAGGGAGGGAGGCACAAGCGTCCCTCTCCCCTGCCAGCTGTGAGGCTGGATCAGTACGAGCTTGACTTCCACTCCTGGGCAAGCCCCATGCTGCTGTCAGCTGAGCTCTGCATCACTGCAATGGAGCTGGGAGGTGGGCAGGGGTACCACATTCTGGGCAGGACTGGGGCTTCTCTCCCCATTCGCTGATCCACACCTTGTCCCCAGATCAACCTGAACAAGGGGGATGAGTACTGGTGGAATGCCATCCTAGAGGGCGAGGAGCAGATCGACATTGACAAGATCAACAAGGAGCGCTCCATGGCCACAGTGGACGAGGAGGAGCATGCTGTGCTTGACCGCCTCACCTTTGACTACCACCAGAAGCTGCAGGGCAAGCCCCAGAGCCATGAGCTGGTACGTGCTGGCTACCCTGTGCCACCGCCCCAGCCTGGCCCTCCCACCTGCCCTTCAAGGGTCCCATCCTCAGGAAAAGGGGCCCAAATGGCTCTGCTCCCTCTCAGAGCTCCTCTTCACAGTGTCCCCCGACATTAACATTTGAGGGGTGTGAAGTTCTGCTGATTGATCTTTTGCATGCACTCCTATCATCCCTTTCCTGGCACTTGGGCAAGTGCCTGTAAGCCCAGACCCCCTGTACCAGGGATGGCCCCACATCCCTGTGCCTCTCTCCCAGGCTGGCCCTGCTCAGGGCTGGACTCACATGGGTCTGGGCTCAGCCTGACCCAGGAGCTGCCTGGTGCTGCCCTGGGTGCTGTTTGCCCTTTCCCAGGCAGTGAGGGGGAGCACAGAAGTGGTGTGTGCCCTTGGCAATGACTGCTGCCAGCCAGGGAGGAGGGGGACTGCTTCCCACAGCCCTTCCCATGGGTCAGGTGGCCCTGGAGCCCCAACTCCTGTGGGATGAACTGCAGGGGAGAGCAAGGGGTGTGGGGGAAGAGCATGGCATCACCCCAGGCTGACAGAAGCCTGTGGCCTCTTTGCAGAAGGTGCATGAGATGTTAAAGAAGGGCTGGGACACCGAGGGCTCACCGTTCCGCGGCCAGAAATTCGACCCCTCCATGTTCAACATCTCCCCCGGTGCCGTCCAGTTTTGACAGTGGCAAAAACAACTGAAAAATAAAGCAGGGAGAGGAGACCTCCCCACCCCCGGATGCCCACGAGGACCCTCACACCCAGCGCCAGTGCCTGGGACTCACTCATCCACGCTGCTGACACCAATCTATGCTGTGTAGGGAAGCTTGAGGAAGCGGGCAGATTTTTACATCCTGTCACCATGGCAACCTGGGTACCAGGACCCCTCTCCTCCCTTCCCCTCCCTGCCCCTCACCTTGTGCTGCCAACGCTCCATGTTTTTCTGGAACAGAGGGAGTATGTTGGGTCATGTCGGGTGACATAATTATTATTTTTGGTGGATGAGGAGACTGGTTTGGGGGTTTCTGGGGATGTGGAGCCCTCCCTGCCCTGGCACTGGGCAGCTTTGCCCCTCACAGGTGGAGATGGGTGCTGGATATGGGCAGTGGGGATGGGGAAGCCTGCCTCCGCCTGCCTCTGCCAGCACCCTGCCCACCTGGCACCCCCAGATCCTCCCACCAACCCCACTCCAGGGTGTCCCGAGGGGGCTGTGCTGCTCCTGCCCTCTATCCAGCCCCAGGGGAGGCTTTCTCCTGGTTTCCCCCTCCTTCACCCTCTCTCTGGAGGGTTGTCAGGACACCCAGGAATGGGCAGCGACCACAGCCATCCCCTAGGGTTTGCTCCCCCTTCATCAGGGAGCAGTGGGAGTACTCCCCACAGCACTGGCGTTTGTGGGGGCTACAGGCCCACCCCTCATAGCCAGCAGCTGGGCAGGAGCCTCAGAAACACATGGGTTTCCCTGGTGTGGTACTTAGGGATCTGAGAGTGGGGACTTCCTAGGAGAGTAGGTGCTGCCTAGGCTCAGCCTGGCTCTCACAGCTTCCCCCCAGTCCTCCACCCTGGGGTGTGTGGGCTGGGGGTCCCTGGCCATTGCCTTGTCTGGTTCCCCACCCTCAGTTTGCAATAAACACGTCTCACGGTGGGGCCTGTGAGTGATTCAGTGCCACCTCTGGGGAGATGAGTGTGCCCAATTCTCCAACATCACCTTGCATATGGGACAAGGACAGGGACACCCAAGCAGGATGTCTGGGGTGTCTGTCTGCCAGCAAGGGCTCCAGACATTGGGGTGGATGTTGGGGTGGATATGGGATTCCTGGGGAGAGTGGAATTTGGGGGTCCTTCAGGGTGTGGATATAGGATTCCTGAGGGTGGAGGAAGTGAATTTTGAGATCCCTGGGAGGGGCTAGGTATAGGATACGCCAAGAAGGGCTGGATTTATGGGTTATTTGGGCACAGGAATGTCGGAATGTGGGATCCCGAGGAGGCTGGATTTTGGGGTCCTTGGGGTGTGATAAGAGATTCCTGGGGGAGAGGTGCTGGATTTCTGTGTCCTTGGGCAGGGGGGTGGATATGGGATCCCCACAGCTGGCTGGGTTTCATACCGTGGGTGCTTTGGGGATACCACCCTCGAAGTGTCACCCACCACTCTCCCCCTCCAGCCCTGCACCGGTGCCGGCATCTCCCGGTGCTGATGCGCACGTCGGGCCCGCGGCCTCCCCGGCCGCCCACGGTCCCCATGGCAACAGCAGCGCCAGCCGCCCGCC